>QJNV01000173.1:0-123249 GCA_004155935.1 Monosporascus sp. GIB2
GGGGGGCAGACATAGCTTACTTCCCAATGGCGAAGGCGGCGACGAGGGCGTCGAGCCCGGAGCTGTGGGAGCCGGCCAGCAGCGCCGACGGACGCACGTACTCCCACCACCAGGCGCCGATCTCGCGCTCGCCGTTGCGCGCGTGGTCGTAGATGCGGTCCGCGTTGAACATGATGAAGTTCCTGTACTCGTCGCGCGGCGAGAACTGGTGCAGGTACTGCAGGTTGCGCACTGTTATCGCGGAGGACGTGATCAGTATTACTTCGCGCTTTGATAGGGGAGAGGCGATGTGTATGCATGAGAGGGAGAAGGGGAGGCTGCGTGTGTGGGCGGATTGGCAGGGATGACCATTTTTCTTTTTTGGTAAGGGGGCAAGGAGGCGCTTACTGAAGATGCCCTTGAACTGGTTGCCGTCTCCGCCGCAGTCCTGGCCGCAGTCCCTCTCCTGGAGGACGCCGTTGTAATTTAGTCCCCTGATGGCCGCAGTGGCGATCCTGTGGGCTTGGTCGACGTAGCTGTTGTCACCAGTCGCCTTGGTCAGCTCAATGAGAGCGCCGAGGATGACGCCCTGGTTGTAGGTCCACTGCACAAGAACACAGGTTAGTGAGCTGCTTCCGAGTTTCATCTTTAACCTAAGGGCTTTTCTGTTCTATATATCGCTCGGCTTTTACCACTCCTATTGCTCACGTGCCGAAGCAGATTCGCGAGATCACACCCGGTTTATGCTAGAGCCATGCTCGGGGGGAAGAGGGAAAGGCCGACCCTCCGTGTCACTTACCGGAGAGTAGCCGTTGTTGACGCAGTTCTCGGTCAGGCCGTCGTTGATGAGGTTCTCGCCGTTGATCATGCCGCTGTTGCGGAACCAGGTCCACTGGCGGAGCGCGGTGTCGAGGTAGTACGACTTCAGGTTGGCGGGCATGCGGTTGGCCAGCGAGGCGGCGACGGCCAGGTAGAGCTCGTTGGCGATGGCGTTGGTGTAGCTCCGGCGCTTGTCCCAGTAGATGCCGCCGCAGTGCGACGCGCCGCCCTTCATGTCCTCGAAGATGCCGTTCGCCATATTGATGTACTGCGGGCCGAAGCCGAGGTCGTGCGCGCGGAGCACTGGGATGAAGAAGGTTAGAGGGGGTGTTCCTTTATTTGTCCATCGACGTCGCCCCTCCCAGAAGGATAAGCGGAGGGCTGTCGCGACAGAGAGGCTTGTCGCATTGCGTCCTCAGGGCTTCGGTGACAACTTACAAGCAAGAGCCCACCACCCCTCATCGTCATAGTAGTCGTTGAGGAAGCGGTCGAAGCCGCGCTCCTCAATCTTGGGGCGCTCGTCGGCCGCCGGAGCGACGAAGGAGTGGGTCTCAGCCATGAGGCCGTTGGCAAGTAGGGTCTTGTTGACAGAGAGCGCGAAGGACCGCTGGGCGCGGTCGAAGGTGTTCTCGTAGATCTGGCGCACGTCGTAGGGGTGGCGGTCCCCCCCGTGGTCGAGGTTCCCCAGCGCCTGCAGGATGTTGGCGCTGTTCCACCAGTTCGACTCCCGCCACAGCCCAGTGTTCCAGTCGTACCACTTCTGCAGCACCACCGCCGCGTCCGCCACTCGGTTGTAGTTGGTCTCCGGGTCCGCGCGCTTCTGGGAGCCGACCGCCGGCGAGCCGGCCGCGAGGCTTGCGCCCGCGATGGCGGCGCTAAGGAGTGTCTTCAAGGCCATCGTCTTAAGGGTCTCCCGACTGGGTGGGTTATCTACCGGGTGGAAGGGGGTAGCTAGACGGAGCAAAGGAGCCAGGTAAGCTATCAGGCCTTGATGTCCAGAACCAACCTAAGCTCTGAAGTACGTTGCCGTCAGGAGATTTAAGACGAGACGTCTCTGTATTCGAGCGCAGCCTTATATACATAAACAAAAACCTGGAGTTGGCCGTCAAACCTTAACACCGCCCTATATCGCGAATCCCAGAGACGCGCGACGGGCCGGGTTCTCTAGCCATCACATGTAGCCAATGGTGTCAGGAGAGCAGAGCATCCAGCTCCCCAACTGCCGGCCATGTGGACCAGACATGTGCAAGTTACCCCTGGCCGTAGGCAACGTTGCGTGACTCTGCTTTGGGGATATTGCGCCCTTTCTGGCAGGCTCGCTTGCTAGAATAAGAATCCTCATCCCTCCAGTGCGGATACATCCAGGAGCAGATTACGGAAATAGGAGTAAATGCATGAAGTATATTCGTTTTAATTTATTCTATCGCAGAACTGTACGAGGTGATAATAAATAGAAGGGGTTCTGGAACACGCCGCTTACGGTACGCCTTAAGAAGTTAGCTGTTTTATCGCGAGTTATCAACGATTTGGAGAGAGCCGGCGCCAACCCATGGGGAAGGTCGGACGTCCGGCCTGGGGAGGAAGGAGTAAGACAGAAGGCTTGACTGTCTAGTCCGCGATTCGATGATGTCCTGTGCGAGATGGGACATGTGGACTAGAGCATTTAAAAGGGGCTTGTCTGGGAGGTAGGTATGAATTCCGATCGCTGCCGGGATAGGAAGGTGCCTGAACCTGGCTTCGGATCCTGCTGAGCCGTCATTGGGCTGGCTGTATCATCCATCGCCTTCGTTTTCATCTTGACTAGTGAAATCAGCTAGTAGGGTCATCGGATTTACTTAAGTCAGTATTAGTACATAAAAGGAGCTAGCGTCGGCGAGCTACTTATAACAAACCCAAGTTGGATTTTTTCTTCTCCTGAACTACAGCCTAGGCTCAATGGGAAAACGAAGGAAAGATGAAAATGAAAGAAATCTTGGCATAGTACAAAACCTCGGGGCTTGGAGGTAAGCCACGGAGTATATACCATGATAAATAAAGGCCCGAATGTCTTGCCCTTTTACCATGCCGTTTCACGGGGCGAAGACGGTGGTTTAATTTAAAAGGGGTGGGTACCGGCGAGTGGTGGGGAAGGATTTTTGGCGGGTTATGCCGACCCAAGCCGTGAGAAGCGGCCGCTCTAGCAGGACAACCTTCTGGTACTTCGCATCAGGTAATTCTTGGCCCGCTTCTACCGAAGGAAGAGCTTAAGGGCTTAGGGTTAGTTCACCTTCTTAAAAAGCGTCTAGTTCGAACCGAAAAAGATGTCCTGCGCACCGTGCACGAAGACGGTCAAGGGACTTATTTTGGACTTAGCAGAGTCCAAAATTCTCAGAGCCTTCATGTCGGCTCGATTCGACACGATATACAGGTGTACAAGGCATCGCCGCCTCATGCGACCAGGAATCGGTCGTGAAGCTGCCACCGATACCATTGCGTCTAGACTGAAGTCTGGTTGGATACATACTTCTATCCCCACTCGAATATAGCGAACGACGAACCAATAAAAGCATATGTATCGAATCTTACCAATACAGGTTTACTAGAGAGCATATCAGATCTTCGAGCCCAAGTATGAAAGTGGCGGCTACACGGCCAATCATAGACTAAGTCAGTATAGCCTTTCGGCGGATAGACCCGAGGCATCCCGGGATAGTTGCCGGCGCACGAGCTTAAAGCGACAGCGTACGTAGGAGTGCGATCGGCCGTTGGGAAGGACCATGTAAGTTAAGTTCCAGGACAACTATGTATTCCACCAAGTGCTTGGGACTTCCCGTTAAACCCCACTTCGCCGGCCCCGGAGAACTGCGCTGTGGATCATTCGCAGATCTCTACGACAGTTGTCCATATATGCTCGGGTTCAGAACCCGGCCAGAGGCACCCATTCATCTGAACATATACTCCGTAATACCGGTGCGGAACCGTAAGGCGCACGTGCCGTAGCTTGTGGTGAATAATCCAAGGCCTAAATCGCGAGGCGCAAGTCGCTATCCGTAATAGGGAGCCATCATACCACGTCAATCCTTTTCATGAACAGAAAAGCCAATTTTCCAGTCCACTCACCACGTCCCAGGGAAATCTAACATCGTTTTGAACGGAAAGTAATCACCGTGGCACAGCGTAACTAACTCAACCAGTCTCTGCCCTCTGGCCTTATGTGCCGCCGGACAGATCTTCGACACCGATCTCATCAGTCTCTATTAAGCTGTCTGTATCAGGTCTCCGGGTCACAAAGCGCGGCCGGACAAATCGAGTCCATTGAATTTAAGGTACTGGTAGTGTCGTACGTACATATGCGGGTCTGTCTGGGCTGAACACCAGGCTCTCGGTATGGTAGCGCACTGCACCTGACCTGACGTTGCGAGTTCCCCACGTGATGGGGGTGCGGGTTGGTTGGGTGACTGTAGGTGGATACCGAAGAGCCGCCTTCTTCTTAAGCAATTTGCCAATTAGTGATTGGCGTGATACAGGTCGTGTCTGCCAAAGTGCATGCATAGGTATTGTACTTATGTAGGTCAGGGCTGGAGAAGGTAGTGCCGATGCGCCTTGCAAGGTCCTTTACTTATATACCTAAGTAGCCTTCAGCCGGGCCATCCTTTTATCGATGCGCAATCTCTAATAACAGTTGTGTTAGTGAGACACGCAAGTGGTGGGACTCCCATTCACCAATCCAAAGTAATACTTCATTAACTGTAAATAGATTGGCTCGAGAAGGAAGGCGTTTATTTCCTGTCTGACCTTCGAACCGAATTTTGACGTTCGTCCTTGCTATATATACACATACAGTACCTGCATAACACTGCATAATATTCATACACGAGGGGTTTAGAAGAGCGGGGACGTAAACTCATTCTCCCCATCTCATTCTCGTTTCTCATCCCATGGACGGCAAGTTCATACACCAGGATACGACCTCGGAGTTGTCGGCGTCATCATCTCGCAGGAGAGAAAGACGACTCCTCGGTGGACTTCCGCCGTCCAAAAAAACCCCCAACGCCTTGCTGTGTCCAAATTGATAACAATATAACAAATCTTCCGCCAAATCGGGCAGAGCGCAGAGAGCAAACCAGTTCGAATGTAGTCGATTCTCGCAACTTGCAAGACTGGCGGAGCTCGTACTCCGTAAGGGGGTTGTCCGGTATGGATGCGGTAACGAGTATGACGAGCGTAGCGAGCGTCCCACCCATCTTCAAGCCTTGGCTGTTCCGGAAGTGTAATTCCTCTTTCATGTATATTTCGATACACGAGGTCAATACATTCTTCAGCCCACCTAACTCGAATAGCGTAGCCTCTGTTCCCGGTTAGGTTGGTCATCGTTCATATCCCCAAGACGGCAGCTTCACGCCGTGCCGGCTTGTTCAAAGACATTTCCCTCTCTTCGCCGCAGCTCCCTCAGGACAGCAACGACACCGTTATTACGCAGTCGTTCAAGTACCATACGCATTCCCTCTCGCGCCTTATTCTGGGAGTCATCGGTCTTGGTAGAAGCCATAGATTCGATGGTCCTCTGGATACGATTGGCGCCCCAGCTGGAGATCCAGCCACCGAATCGTTCGGGCTTGACTTCATCTTCGACGACAGAGGAAGGCAATACCGCCCTATCTTGCCCTCGGCTCCCAAGCGAGGAGCTATAGGAGAATGTGGTCGTGACGTACGTATTTGCGGGAAATGACGAAGAGGTTGCGGATGCGAGCGGCCCGGTTGTCGCAGGGTCCGAGGACTTCTTGTTGTCAGGCGGCGAGACCGAGTAGTTGTGCTGTTCGACCACCTTCAGAAGGCTAGCGAAGGTCAAGTTCCGGCTTTCCGATTTCATCCACCCCTCGTCGATGTCCACGACGCTCGTCTCAAGGATGTAGGCCGACTTCTCTCCGGCCCCGCCTGTCACGCTCGTGGGGAGTAGTTTGATGACGGCATTAGGCATGCGGGACTTCTTGACGTGCAAGCGAGTTGTATAAAGCCTACCGGTCTCGGGGTCGACATAAGAGGAGAGGGTATCGGTGGAGAGCACATGGCTGGAGAAAGGGTTGAGCCGAGGGGAGTAGTACCGGAGGAAGAAGGCCAGAGTCACGGTCGGGAAAGGGTGGGAATATGTATGGTTTGTGGTACGGGTCAGGACCATGTTGCCTACGGAGGTGGAACTGCTGGTAGCTTGTCTGTTCGTACGTTCGTCCGATGGTGATATTGATATAATGCTACAGATTGAGTTCTCGATCCCCCAATAGATGCAAGTACAGCAGGCCGAGATGAGAGGGTCGGAAATTCGGATCGGGCTGGCGTCGCTCCTGAAAAGGTGGTAAGGTAGGTAGTTAGGTATACGATCTCGTGAACCGCCAATGACTCGAATGGGTGTTAATACATGGTAAATTTAGATAGGGCGGGCAACAGAAGAAAAAAGAAAAGGAGGAAGGAAAAGAGAAAGAGGGGTTGACGTTGACGGCGATATACACTTTTTTAGAAGGGTGTCACCATCGAAAGACAGCACACGCATACGTGCAAATGCAGACTTGACTTGACTGGGCTGAGTGAGTATGGTTTGATTGATCGATTGATGATGGTGGTCGGGGGAAAGCGAAGATGCGACAATATCGAACGATGTTCGTTGGTCCGATCTTCACATGTGCCGTTTCCCAGAGCCAAAACTCGACGTTTTGCATTGCTGATCGGCTTCCAAGGCGAGACTCTGATTGGTTAGATGGCTTCGTCATCACGCGACCATGTCACCACGGAATGCGGGGAAGGCAAGAGCTAGGGCCAATACCGATTGACTTCGCAGTGGCAAGAATGTGTCCAGCATGACCCACAATTATCCCGACATCGTTCCTTCTCGAGATCTGCCCTTTCCAATGACTGCTCTTTGACTTTGAAGGAAGATGTACTCGCGTACTGTGTGAACAATGAAACAGTTCGCAGAAGGAGCAGCTGGGAGTGCAAAGGACACCTACATCATAAATTTCGGTTCTCTAATATAGATCTCCGTCTCTTTGATATAATAGCTTGTGCGCGAGTTCCATCAACTTTCAGCTTGCCCAGATGCAGACAAGGAGACATTCAGGCTGCCAGATTGCGGCTGAAACATAGCCCTCTTAGCAGCACCACAACTTGTTTTTGTGCACGTTTGATTGGATATGACATTTCACTTCCAGTTCGTGTAGAAACAGGTATCTCGTTTCGGGATGCATACATAATTACCCCATGCCCACCTCAAAGTTTGTTCCATTTTGACAAAGGTAGCAAGTAGCAAGCAGCAGGCGCAAAGCCCACCGAGTCATCCCATCCTAAAGTTGCAGCCAAAGGAGCAGAGATATCAAGCAACTGAACAAAACCATGGTCAAAGACCGAGGGGAATACAATCCCCACCCACGAGGGGACGCGGGCCGGGCTTCCCGACTGGCCCTGCTGGGGTTGCAGGAGATGACGGTCCCGTACCCCAGCCGCGACAACAGCATCTTCCGGTTCGACCCGGAGACGATCCGCCAGGACGCCGAGGGGACGCGCATCGTCGTGCACCCGCGGTACCCGGCACTCGTGGAGACCTTCCTGACGCACAAGCGACAGCACGGCAGCAGCGTCGAAAAAGCTCTCTACGCGGCGCCGTGGACGTGGCAGCGGCAGGTGGCGCGTCTGGTGGCGAAGCGGCCCCTCGCCTTTCTGACGGAGAGCGATACGACGCGGCTGCGCGACGGCGCCCACCTGACCGACGGCACCGAGACGCAGCAGTGGGACCGTGTGGGCACGGACGCCGAGGGCCGCAACGAAAACCCCGCCCTCAGGCTCGCCGAGTACCTGAGCTACGACGAGATGATGCTCGGCAGCCTGCTGGGCGTCAGCGGGCCGAGCCATTTCGTCAACGACGGGGACCGGTGCAACCGCGCCGTTGAAGCAGCCCCGGGCACCTACGAGCCGCGCGGCGTCGTAGTCGGGCTCGTCGGCGCGCGCTTCGAGCGCGCGGGGCGCATGGATAGCGTGCACTGCCTGCCGTCGTCGCGCGGGACGGCGCAGCACCCGCAGCTGACCGCCTTGTTCCAGGACTTCTTCACCGGGTCCGCCCAGCCGCGAGGTCAACCCGCCGCCTTCGACGCCGCCATGTACAAGGCGCGCATGCGTGTTACCGTGGATGTCCTACTTTTGGAGGCAAATGACCGCGCGCTGGCCGCCGGCCGTAAGGCGTATGTCTATGTCGTGGGGCTCGGGCTGGGCGTGTGGCTGGTCGATAACGCACAGCCGCGGTTGTACGTGGAGGCGTTCGCCGAGGCGCTAGGAGACCTCGGGACCAACGGCGGGCTGGGGTCCCTCGGCACGCTGGAGTTCGCATGGATCGGTGTACCGGCGGCCACACAGCGGCAGGTCACAGACGCGGCGGCTCGGCTCGGCGTGCGGGTCAAGTTCTCGCGACGGAACCCGGCGGCGAAGCTCGCGGGCGAAGAGGCCGATCAGCTCCTCGTGCTGAGCTACGCCTGGGACAGCAACGCGTTTCCTGGCAACGAGTACTGGTTGGATAGCCTTGCCGCGAGCGGGGATCCGGCAGCCGCCTGCATGAGCACTATCAGCGAGCTGCATAACCCGGTGATGAACCCGGGCTTCTTGGAGCGGATAAAGGTGCTACAGCCCTCGAATAGATCGCCGTAGTGGAAGCTCAAGTATAATGGGTGCTAGGAGCTAGTGAAGATAGTTGTCGTGCGTTGCTATCAGAAGTACCTACCAGGACAATAAAACAATGGAATTGCCCATTGTACCAATCATTTTCTCTGTCGCTTGTCGCTCACGAAAATATCTGAGTCAAAAGGATCATTTTCGCCTCCACATCAAACCCCCCCCCTTTCCCCCCTTTCCCCCCTTTACCAAAAACAAAAAAAAAATTAAATCAGTCATCTACGCTTAACAAGTCAGCAGACTTTAGACATGCCTCCTGTGATAAAATACGCCGAGGCTGGCATGGTTTCTAAATCTTCCCTTTCTTTGCTCCTTATTTCGTGGCGGTTCTTGCACCCCATGCGCTTACATACAATTGGAACCCCCTAGATCACGGATTGTCTCAACAATACAGTCAGCGCTCGGGTACAGGGTTCAAAGCCGTGACCCTGCTTTCTTATCAATAGAACTTGAATGCCTAGGCATAGGTGGTGTCGTAACTAAGAAATCAAGCCAACTAGGCCAAAATCTGAATGGAAAAGGTTGCGGCGAGATGTAGCTCTACATATAGCCGCAGACAGTTGAACCGAGGGGAGTTCTGTAGGGCGCTATATGGTGCATTCTGTATAGCGTTATTCTGGCATACCCTGTGTCTGGTTGCAATGCGTCCCATGGACTTTGCTGCCACGAAAAGTGAAACTGAATTGTACCCATGCACTGCAGTGTCTCTGGCTCATCCAACGCCCTGTTTTTTTGCATTTCTAACATAGGAGAACTGCTGTGGTCGAGAATGGTGTCATTCAGGAGGTGTTCGGGACACTTCAACAAAAGCTGCTGATGCTGAAGATACTTGGGTTTTTCCGAAAATGTATTTTAAGGTTTGAACCCCAGGCATCTTTATATTTACTAGTGGATCACCATCCCCATTTTTCGAGGATACACCCAATCAAAATTGATTTTTGTCCTGAACGTACGGATATTAATTTTTCAGCAAGGAAATCGGTACTGAAAGGATTCGGGGTTAACAGCTGATCCATTTTGATTTGTCGAATTTTCCGACCTTCGGACAAAAAGGTTAATTAGCAAGCCATGCTGAAATGTCCCGAACACCACCTTAATAGTATCGGTCCTAAAATAAAGGGAGAAGTGGGTAGGTACCTCGGTAGTAGATGCCCGGTATTTAATCCAGTACTAACTAAAGCTCCTTCCTGTCTCTGCTTATATCGCAATTAGGACAAAATTTTCAAGGGCAAGAACGAAGCGAAGTGCAAGAAAATACGGAAGAGCGGGCAACGACGAGTTTTACCAGTAATTAAGGGGGGAGGGAAGGGGGGAGGGGGGAATTAGATTAATAGGAGCAGAATTCGAACCTACGCTTCCGAAGGAACAAGATATCAGATAACAAAATTCAAAAGGATAACAGATAATTTTTAGAATAAAAACAGAAGAAAACATAAATATTAATATTTCGACACGAGCAGGATTCGAACCTGCGCTCCCGAAGGAACGAGATATCTTAGGAACAAGGTCGCACCTTCCTAATTCGAGTCTCGCGCTTTAGACCGCTCAGCCATCGTGCCTTCTTATTTATTTATGATTTAAAATGGATTTATATACCTCACCTCCACTAGACATTTTCTTCTGCAACCCCCAGAGATCTTTCCAGTTAGTGTGGTACAATCTTCGGTTGTTTCTTTTTCAATATTTCTCATATAAAATTGTATACAGGATCTTAAGTTTTAAGTACCTAGTTAATATGGCAAAAAATGGATCTAGACATATAGGGGATGTACGGCACTAACTGCAATAATCCCGGAATACCGTATTTACCCTCGGAATTCACTGAAAGCTAATTCCTGCCAAGACAGGCTAATGTAACGGAATAGGCTTAAGGCCGAAAGCCATCCCTTTTTCTATGAGAGTGGGCCAGTTGTTATAAATAGAACGACGAATAAAAGGAAACGGAAAAACTGTTCCCTCTGGGGACGCCAGACGGCGGAGCGTCTTGGCCTGCATTAGCTTTCAGTGAATTTCGAGAGTAAATACGGTATGATAAGGTGTGGCTGGGTTTGCGGCGCAGTTATAGCTGGGGCCTTGCGGACAAATTATGATAGTGTTAAGGGGCTTTCCCAGCGGGCTCAGGCCCCGCTCACTTTCTAAATTTACTTAGTGTGAGCAGTTGAGGTGATTTTCTGAAGGGGCTTTGATTTGTGGCCCTAGGATTGCAACGACAAAGCGGTGGCAGCTATATCTAGCTGCCCTCCCCCCCCAGTTGCAGATGAGAAAAGTTAGACAGGAATCAAGACACCAACCCAGAGATCAAGTGCAACACATCTGCCAACACTTAGTTATCTATTTCCACTTTACCTTTTTAACTAGGCTGGCTCCTGACATAATAATTAGGCCACCCCTTAAGGTGTTAGGAGTAATATTATGAAAATTGAATAATCCATATCCGGCCAGCGATAATAATGTTATTTAATTTGAACATAAAAACCTTTGTAGTTATTCGATTTTTCCGAAAGTAATTCCGTAGGTACTTTGATATAAAGATACAATAGGGATTAGACATACCTTCGGAGTCAGAGGTGGCCCAACGATTGTGTCCAGAGCCTGCTAGGTAATTATAATGCAAATCCCCTTAATACACGAACCAGGCATAAAATCATGTTGTGCTACAAGTCCCGATATCCGATATACTTGCACCTTTGGCAGTCGTGCTTCTCCTTCGGATAGGCACCAACCGTCCTGGTATGGGCCGAGCCAGTTAGCTCATAACGCAGGAAGTCTACTATTTTTGATATAGCGAACATATACGCTGCGGCACCCCTTAAGATTACCCTATCCTTGATCGAGCCTACCTTATCCATATTTACATGCTAAACCTTTCAGGGTAGCCTATTCTGTATTGCAGGGTATCCACACCTTCTGTCTAACCTCCTAGATAATCTCATCCAGGGCATAAAACCAGTATTCGAACGTGTTCTTGTCGTACGGGTTGTGCCTCGCATTCGTTCGTGACGTGTCATCCCAGACAACCCCAATGTCCTCCGCTCCGCGCCTTTCCCCTTCCGATATCTCGCTCCCGTTAAGCTCCACCAACACCTCATACATTCGATCTAACCAGTAGCCTTTCCAGAAATCGGTTAAGATGGGAGGGCCATATGAAGTATCTGCGAGGATTTTGAGGGCCTCAGCCTCGAACTCTTTTATCAGTTCTTCGAGCAGCTCCAGCATGGGTACTTCTTCCTCTTGCACTTCTTCCTCTTCAGCCTCATCGACATCTCTCCATGCGTACTTGTTACCCCATCTTTTATTGCAGCACGTATGTACGATACCTAATGCAGTGAATGTCAGGAATCGGATAGCGGCAATGTGGTGTGTTGCCATTAGGTCCGTCCCGTAATCTTTAAGGTACGAAGAGAATTTATGGGCTATATTGTATGAGCAATCAGCCCCGGAAGAAGGATCGTATCGACCATCCCAGTAGATCTGTTTCAACATATCTATGAACGGGCTGCAGCCTCCAGGTGAACATCTGCATCGACAGTTATCGGCAAGGTCAGCGGGCAAAACCGCTGCGTTCAGTGCGTGTATCGAACGTTTCGTGGCCAGGCAAACGGATTCCTGGAGCTCAAGTACATCCCCAATTTCCAAAAACGCGTAATGAGCGCTACACACGCCTTTTTCTAGGCGAGGGCTTGACTTGTGAGACGTAGGCCTCAATTGACGGAAGAGATCGGCACCGTGCTCAACAAGCCAGTGAAGATAAGGGATGCAGTGCTGGTAATTGACCTCATGTCTTGCTAGTGGAGGTAACTCTTCGTCTTGTACGGGATCTATATCGCGAAATCCAAACTTGAAGAAAACATCGGCGTCGTCGTCGTCGGAAAGGGATCGGTAGACCGACCCGTATTGCTTCGCATGCCCCTCTGCGTTAATAGCAAGGGCATCAGGGATCCGAACATCTCCCTCTCGAAGCAGATCAACAACTTGAGGCGCGTAAGCATCAAGAACATCTTCGTTTCGGAGGTTCAAGCCCTCTGCTTCGAAAGCCGAAAGGTTTTCCAAAGCAAGTCGTTTAAGCCTCTCGCGCCGGTCTTTCATATGCCGTATATATCTGATCCTACATCGTAAGGATGAATATTCTAAGACATGCTGCAAGCCACGATGGGGTATTGGAACCGCGCAATCGGCCTTAAGCAGGATCATCGCACACTCTGCGCAGCGGCATCGGGAACAACTGCGGCGCAATTCATTCCGACAGCGCTTTGAGCTGAGTATCACGGCGTATTCTAGCGCAGACCAGCCCTCAAAGTCTCGCTGGTTTAACAGTGCGTGATCTGCAGCTTGGACAAGAAGCTGCAAACAGGAAGGCTTGTCCGCCGCAAGATGGAGAGCGCTCTGGCCACGTCTATTCCGTTCATTCAGCGTAGTTGGGTGGTGTTGTAGGAGGTATTGGACACGAGCCTGGTCGTTTGCTAGGACTGCCAAACTTAAAGGACCACACTCATATGCTGTCCGATGATTAGTTGTCCGAATGTTAAACTTCCTATTTGACGTGGGTATCATAACCTTCCGCGATGCTCACCGAGCGACCGAGGAGACGAAGCATCTCGGGGATATTGCGGTACCGCTTATTACGGATCTTGCCTATATTCACCGTAGTATTTCCAGCGTCTGACTGAAAAATGATTTCCGCAGCGTGGAGAGAACAGTCTCGGGGTGTGACCATCAGTTCTTCTAGTGGGGTTCTGTCAAATGCTTCAGCTAATCTCTTGGCCCCGAACGTAATGGCCCGATACTTACACGCCGTCAATATCGTAATCCGTCGCTGGGACATCATACAAGATTAGGGTTCTGAGAACCTCCACTAAAGGATATGCGGATTCGTCAGGTGTGTACCCTGCCGAAGAGATCTAGCAGTATATGTTAGCACAGGGATGGTGCTGATCAGTGGCATAAGCGTATGAACTGTTGGACCCACCAAGCGAGTCACATAGTGGTTTAAAGACCGGTTTTGAGAGTCAACGGCTAGAGGAGTCGCTCTTCGGTCTTGAAACAACTTCAAGATTCTAGACAAACCTAAAGCCACGAAATGACCCCATTGGACACTGGTAAGTAAACCCTCTTCTCCGCTCCGGGGAATATCGTTTTGGATGAAATCCCACATCAAATTGAGGATTCGAAACGCTGGTGCGCTACTTTTGTCTACGGTAGGGTAGTAAGTAAGAGTCGGACTGATACTCCAGCCACCTGCACCGGAATTCATCGCAAATGAAATATTGATGGTTGATTTCAAAAGAGTCGCCAGTCCGGTAAACCTCAAGCCAATAGCTCGATTGTGATTATTGGCTGTGACCTGGGAAGCGGCGCAGCCTGGCAAATGCTCTTTGGCACTCGTCTCGGAGTACAAGTCCAGTGGCCCCCAACGAAGGCTCTTGCGTTTAAGCCGTCGGAAAGGGCGACAAGAGCACATCAAGTTGTTTCTTATCAGAGACGCAACGTTGCTGGGCCGAAAGGTCTCACGGTCTGCTGATAACTCCAATGAGCATCTTGCACTCAGGTTCGGGCTTGTTGCAACTGTCTCCCTGACTCCGAGTTCATCGCATATCTGTTTCAAATTTCGTGGTTTTGCAATGAGTCGACCAATAACCTCTTCAGGAGTCACCCGCACCTGATATTGTAAGCCTCCATGCGACGACGAACTCCGGACTACGTACCTTTGACCGGCTTTCAATCTTGGGTGAACAATGAACAACACGCAGCTCTTTGAGGAGACGCTCGACATTATCAAGTCGTGCCTGCTGGATAGCACTCTGGCTTTCGATCCTGTTCAATTGGCCTTGTTGCAATATTAATGATGACTCCAGAGAGCCTCGCGCGACCAGAACATCTTCTCTCAAGGATCGATTGGCCTCGAGGAATCTACTCGAGAGGGTTCCTGCCTCAAGAACAATCAAATCGCCAACGGATTCAACGGCTCTTTGGACTGTAGGAAACCTGTTGCGAATCTCTAATAGAGGGGTATTGAGTGCTGCGACCGCAGATTGAAGACCAGCGGAAACGCCCTGTGAGGTTGACTCGATCGTGGCTAACTTGTCGATAGCCGACCGAGAGATATTTCTGCTATAGTGTTACTAGGTCAATAAAATGAACGGACAAAAGACTTCTCACATTCCCAAGCCCTGCAAGGCCAATTGCAGGGTCACATTCGCCTGGTTCAATCTGTTCTCTAGCTGTTGAAGCTTCGGACGGTTCAACGGGTAGCTTAGCTTCTTGTTCTGGTTTTTGATTCTATCCTTTAAACTGGCCTTGGACGTATCGCGGCCAGCAAGCTCGGCGATCAGGCTCTCTAGAGCCTTTAACTCAATCTCGCATGATTGGAAGCATCCTGCTACTGATGCTTGATCTTCGGATTGAAGGTGGGATAATGACGTATTGACAACTAGTAATACCTTTCTCAGAGTATCATTCTGTCGTCTTACGGCAGCGATGTCTTCGTCTCGGCATTGCACGGCGTCGAGATATGTTGTAATGCCTCCGCAGGCCTGCAGTCCCAGCGAGATCAGACCGGCAGCCAGGCCTACCAAGGAAACTGGATCAGCCATCCGATATAGAAGTTGAACTTCCTTGTACGAGATTCGATCATGACCGAGTCGATTTTGATGAGATAGACTAGATGGACATGATAGATGAGTGGATTTGACGGTTGGTTTAAAACAAGGGAAGATCAGTGTCAAGGAGCTGGGGGAAGAGGCTATGTCTGGGCCCAGGTGGGGTCTGCGTTTTTGATTTCCGCGTTTGGTGGCGCCTGCCTGGTCAGCTTTGCACTTGGGTTACATAGGACGTCTATCTACAACTCACAGGGGTATTCCTTGTTAGCTACCTCCACCGTCCGACAAGATTCCCATAAACAACTAGTATGTATACTCCCATGCTTTTTGTATGCGAAATTACCTCCATCACTTCCTTTGCTGGTTCCCATCACTCCCAAACTCAGCGCTTCATGCTATCCCACTTGTTGAAGGAGTTCGGGAGCTTCGGTTAACGGCAACCTTTGGCAAAGGCGTTATCTCTTAATATATCGAAGCTGGGCTTTTCAGTCCGTATTGGAATTACGAAAAGGTCTTATTTAAATTAAATACAGCTGTTAACAGGTTAATAAAACGGCTTTCCGGGTTATTGTAATAACGACTCACAGATATGTAAAAATAGGTAGATTTCCACCTAAATTCTATGTGAGTCTACATACTAGCCTGTAAGGGAAATCGGTGGAGCGGGTGGAGGTAACTAACAAAGAATACCCCTGCGAGTTGTACCGTTGCTTCCTTCTGCGGAACTAGCTAAGTGCTCTACCTTGAAACAGTCGCCTGGGGTTCGCCCCCGCCATTCTTCTGGTTAGGGCAAGAGCTGCCAGAGTTCAGTAATATCAGACAGAGCCAGCCCTCGTCGCATATTCAATGCATAAGTGCCTAACCCCGCGTGTCTATGGCTACGAGCATTGGAAATGCAAGTAAGATCAAGTGTAAAGAGTTGTTTCAAAATGTCTCCTTATATGCAGTAGTTTACAGCATCGTAGGTAGCAATGATGAAGATACAGTAATCGTACATGTTACACTGTCGCGGTCATCGCTTCGTCTTCTTGGCGTCTTTACCTATGGAAGCGGCAGCAGTAGCTTCCTCCTCGGCAATCAAGGCCTCGATGGCGCGGTTGACGAGGTACTCCCTCGTGCTGTCCATGATCCTGTCGAGGGTGGCGCCGCCCTCGAGCACGTCGGGGAGGTTGTGGACGTCGAGGCCGCTGCGGTGGTCGGTGCAGCGGTCCTGACTATAGTTGTAGGTGCGGATCTTGTCGCCGCGGGTGATGCGGTCCTTGCTGAGGACGCTGTTGCGCAGGGCCAGGGCCTGCTCCTCGCGCTCCTCCTTGCGGCGCTGGCCGATGCGCGACCGCAGCACCGTCCACGCCGCGTCGCGGTTGCGGTGCTGGCTGCGCGAGTCCTGTATCGACACCGAGATGCCCGTCGGCACGTGCGTCAGCCGGATCGCGCTCTCCGTCTTGTTGACGTGCTGCCCGCCCGCGCCGCCCGCGCGCATCTTCTCCTCCTTCACGTCCCGCGGGTCCACGTAGAAGATGCTCTCCGGGTCGCTGTAGTCCTCATTCGCTTCGCCGTTCTCCGGGAACGCCGGCAGCACCCACACGGCCACCGCGCTCGTGTGCGTCCGCCCGTTCTTCTCCGTCGCGGGGATCCGCTGCACCCGGTGCATCCCCGCCTCGCCGCGGAACCGGTCGTAGGCGCCCGCGTCCAGCACCTCCAGCACGGCCTCCTGCAGCGGCGACTCGTTGGCGCCGCCGGTAGATTCTCCCCCGTCGGCCAGCTCGTACTTGAGCACGTTGGTGCGAAGGCCGACGCGCGAGCAGTACTGTCGATACATGCGGAAAACGGCATCGCCGAAATAACGGCCCTCAAGGCCACCCGGCCCCGGCCGAATCTCGATCAGGCAGGGCATGTCGGCGAAGGGGTCGCGGGGGGTCAGGGAGGCAGACAGGGCGGTCGCCAGTCTGTCGAGGTTCTCTCTTGTGGTTGAAAGTTCGTCCTTTGCTAGATCACGTAGCTCGGGGTCAGGCGAATGTAGCATAGTCGTGAGCTCCCCGATGGAGGACTGTGCTGCTTCCCATTCTCTCAACGCCGTCGCAACCCGTGACAATTCGCCTACCCGTCTGGCAATCTTTATGTCGTAGTCTTTGAGGAGCGCCTCCGCTAATTTGCTGTGTTCAGCGGCAATGCTTCGAGCGCGCTGAAGGAGAACAGGCGGGAGAGTCGCCGATATAGTAACATCTTGAACCTGGTCAGCTATCTGGTGCTGGCAGTCAGTACCATAAGTCAATTGTGTACGAACCTGTACTAGCTAGGCGTAACCATTGACGACTCGCAGGTTGTGCCAGTGCCTTCGTATAGCGCCGGCACACCCATCGTGCTGTAAACATAGTCGACCATCCAAGGCCACTGCTGGTTGCTTGACGGTTTGCCCGAGCGAAGAATTTCTCGCGGATCCTCAGCGGCAGCTTCAAAGTTCGTCCAAATTAATGCGGGACTCGGACTCTCCCAAGCGCGGATGTACAAACTACGACGTATTTTTCTTGCTAGCCGCTCCCAGCTGATGCCAGCTGCTAGCTCTACTCCTGATGACATAGACTTTTTCAATAGGGGAAATAGGGGTTATTGCAAGTACCGTCGAGAAAATCAACACTCGTATCTTTTCTTCCTTTGCCCTGAAACC
Source organism: Monosporascus sp. GIB2 (assembly GCA_004155935.1). Classification (NCBI taxonomy): domain Eukaryota; kingdom Fungi; phylum Ascomycota; class Sordariomycetes; order Xylariales; genus Monosporascus; species Monosporascus sp. GIB2. The sequence continues at coordinate 17,746 of QJNV01000173.1, forward strand.
CAACTGTTCAACATGTAATACGGATTAAACCATCAACATCGAACATGATAGTGGTCATGCGTAGCTCAAAGGGTTCTGTGAGGCGTTAAGTCGAACTTTTTCAAAGTCGATGCTCATACCATCGTTCAACTGCACCCCCCTTCCCGACACCCCAAGTCGTCCTAAAGATACGCGACACCCACGATATGCAACCCATTTATGACACGTACCGATAACCCGGCCGTCCACCTCACCGCTTGCATGAGCAATCTCACCATTGTCCAGTTGTATTGAGCGTCCGGAAATACACCCTCAATCGGACACAACATCATGAGACTACCTGGCAACAGCCACAGTGATAAGAGCAGGTTTATATACCGGCTCATCACCCACTCTTAACTCGGTCGAACTGAGGCTTCCATCGAGGTTGTGCGCTGTGAAATTCAAACCCAGCCGGAAAACTCTCCTTGTCGTGGTGGTCGTATTGGAAGAGATCCACACAGGGACCATGATTCCGGGCGGGGAAGTCTCGAAGATCAATGGGTAAGCCAAGACATATCCGGCTTCTACCATGTTGACGAAATTAAAGGTAGTGAGCAGGACCAAGGCTACGAAGGAGACGAACAACGTACCACAGGCGACCGTCGCACGTTTTTGGAACTTTTCTGCAAAGAATGTCGTTGACAGCTAAATAACCGCGGCCGTAAGGTTAGGGCCGACATTATTGAGGTCCGCTTTCGTTGATGAGAATGTGTTCTGTTTTACGACGGTCCTTCGGCGTGGTGAGCGTTGTACTAGCCCCTGACATATCATTTCAATGCTCTCTTGTCGCGTGGTATATATATTGTGCCATCTACTCCAATACCAACATCTAGTAGGCCGCACAGCTTGAACTAAATTGGTGATCTCAAGAAGAACTATCTCTACGGTCCTCCCTCTTGTTTACTTACATCAGACGGTCTCCAGCAATGATGTTTTAAAGACACTCGAAGACGTCTTTAAACGTCATCTCCTTTAGCTGCAAAGGTACCCTTCCAAAGTGTAAAGCGCATGCCATATGGCCACGCCTAGAATAACGAAGAAGAGTCCTCGCCTCATCTATCGTTCTCTTACACATTGCTTCGCTCGACGACGTCCGATGAGCCTTTGCAGGCTGTCGTCTTGCGGGGAGGAAGAAGTTGCTTCACCACGGCTGAATCTCAGCTTTCAGCTCGGCCAGGACCATAGCAGCCAACTGGCCTGTGTCAGTGGCGGCCTTTGACGCCATCTCGATCGTCTCCTTCCGCGTATCTGACTTTGCGAAATCTCGGAGATGGTACTTAATCGCAGCATCAATGCTCGGCCATTTTTCATACCAGCCAACAGCATATCGGGCTCCCCCCAATTCCTGCAGACCTCCGGGAGTCCCCCATCAGAGGAGTGCGCCGTCGTTGTGCCCCAGAGCAACGTGAAGTCATACATATTCACCACCAATACTGTTATCATAATGCATCGCAGCTCCCCCCAGCACTGAGGTTCCTCCGCAGTACTCAGAGCTAGCGTCACCACGAGATGAGCTGTCCGGCAGGCCACAACCTGGATCCACTAACTTACAGAGAGACGAGGGTTTTGCGGTGGACCACGAGCTGAGCTCGCCGGTAACTCATACGCTGAGCTTGATGGCGCGGGAAGATATGCGCCTCGAGAGCTGCGCATCCCCCAGGATAAACGCACTCCTGCTGTGGGACCGAAGCCTGGATTTTCACGATTCGGTCAACTGGTGCCTGTGGCTTTAAAATAAGATGCATAACTTAGGTAGTTTAGAAAGATCATTCAAGTTTTATGGCATGGTACTTATGTACGTAGTTAATTCAGCCATTCCACCGAGTGCTTGAAGTGTCAGGCCCAGATATCCTAATCACATGATCGGTCTGACTTTCTAGGAAGTCAGAGACGCATGACGAGCCGGCATCATTCTGGCGCACACTCAGTTATATAATTAAACCCCTTTCAATAATGAATTAATAACAGCTTTTATTAATTATAATTCAATCTGTCGCAATATTATGAAGACTACTAAAAGTTAATATTAGGATGATAGGATATATATAAGCGACATACCTAATATCTGCCCACTCCGCAGGATCATTTAAGGCCGGCGGCGCCTTGGCGATTGTTGAGCTTTGTGGACCTTGTGCTAGGCCATTAGCACCAGTTCCACGAGGCTCATGGAACTGTGAAGGTCCGCTGTTGGCGACCTGTGCAGGACCCTGCATCTCCTCAGCAGTCACAGTCTTGCGATTCTTGCTCCTGACCTTATCGAGGTGCTCAAAGTATCCAAGGGGAACCTCGGTAATATATTTGCCGCAGAAGACGCCGATCTCAAACTTGGCAGCCTCTGCCTCTTTCGGGGAGAGCTCAGCACATGCATCAACGAGATCATGAAGATCCTGAAAGATAACCTCGTCAGCGCCAATAAGTTTGGCGATCTCGAAGCGATCGCGCTTGTGCGCAATCAATTCCTTCGGCGACGCTAGGTCGATTCCACTAAAATGCTCAGTTAGTTATGCGATTCTCCCATCCCCTGGATTGGGTTTGGTCCTACTAGATATGTGGGTGGGTGATGGGGGGAGCGCAGCTGGCGAAGAGCACCTTTGTTGCGCCCGACTCGCGTGCCATGGTCACTATTTCTTGACTAGTCGTGCCGCGCACGATACTGTCATCTACCAATAGTACGCACCGGCCTTTGAATTCATCCTCTATGGTGCTCAGTTTCCTGCGGACACTCTTTTCTCTCGCTGCTTGTCCAGGCATGATGAAGGTACGGAAAACATATCTGTTCTTCACGAAGGCATGAGAGTCTTCTTTGAGTTAATTCCGCAGCTCTTATTTCGACGATATAGTAGTCGCGGCCGGGGAGTGCTAGCAGCGGAAAGAAGATGCAATACTTACTGTGGAACGTTAGCCATAAGAACACGGGAAAAGTTTAGGAGCAGCAACTAAGGAACGGGGGCCCGAGATTTAGTAAAAAACGATCTTATACGTACCATGGTTTACCCAGACGCTCAGCAACGATAGCAGCTGATGTGGTTGCCGTCTCAGGAATAGGTACCACGACGTCGATCTTTTCAATACCTTGTTTGCCAAGAACATTGAGAATCTTGTCAGCGAGCTTGTGGCCCATATTCTGTCGGCTCCTGTACACATCTGTAACGGTTAGAGGTGCTTTGGGTAACTAGCAATGGATGATCGAATGATAAGCTGATAGACTTACTGATTCCATCAATGGTCGAGTCAGGGCGGGCGAAATAAACGTATTCGAAGATATCGATACCCTGTGCTTTTGGCTCGTGGACCTGGCAAAATTCGGGTTCACACCCTTTCCGGATAAAAACGGCCTGTCCGGGTTGAATATTTTGGACCTTGCTGAAGCGAAGGTTCCGCAAAGCAATGTCTTCAGATGCCAGCATGTAGTCCTGAGCTCCCTTAAGAGTTTCCGAAGGTCTCGAGCCAAGGACAAGGGGTCGAATGCCATGGGGATCTCTCACCCCAAAAATACCGCTGCAGCATCAAAAGTCAGTGATTTCAAGATGGATGGAGCTTCCAGAGCTCCCAGAAGGAAATCTGAGTAGAGACTCGAGATACAAGCGTGCTTACTATCCGGCAATCATGCCTGTACAGGCGAAAGCACCTTTGCACTGGCGGCACATGAGGGATAACGCCTTAAAAATGTCGTCGGTATTGACTCGAGCCTTCCCTGTCTCGTTCAACTCGTTGGCGAAGATGTTAAGCACTGCGTCCACGATCAGTGACTGCTTTATACAACGGCAAAGGGCAGAAAACAGCAAAGAGAAGGGTCAGGCAAGGCAGAGGCAATGTGTGGCTCAGGGCAGCGGCTGTTATGACCACTATATATTTTGACGATGTTGATACTAAAAGATTCGGTCTATAACCACGTACTCAACTCGCTATCACTGTCGGTGCTACCAAAAGGTCAGCCATATATTTCACTTAGGTCCGTGATATTACTCACTTTATGTGGCGGTGTGCCTTCTGGTCAAGAAACTGTCGTAGTTCTGGGGCGTTGACCAGGTTGCCATTGTGGGAAAGACACAGTCCATAAGGTGAGTTGACATAGAAGGGTTGCGCCTCTGCCGATGCCTATCCAAGGTCAGCAGTTAGCGAATGGCCACCAGGGTCAACAAGTGGGTATGAGATACGCAGCTCTCAGAGCTCTCAGAGCCCATTGCCCACATAGGAATGGGGTCGAGGGTAACGTACACTTGAGCCTGCGGTGGGATAACGCTGTTTAACTCCATATTAGCAAGGGATATGAGTAGCCGTTTTCCGCACACACTAACCAGGTGTCCAAGTCCCATGAATCCGGGAAGCCCCAGCACTTTCTTTCCGTCGGGGGAGAAGACTTGAGAACACATCCCTACTCCTTTGCATTGGTAGATCCTACCACCCATAGAACATGTTGCTATGCCACACGCATCTTGGCCCCGATGCTGCAGGTAGTAAAGGGCCTCGTGAAGGTGGGCTGCGGCGATATTGTGATTTGTTTCATTGTCCCAGTGGCCTAAAATCAGACCAACGACGCCACACATGCCTGCGAGAGATCTAGTGATCCTGTAGATCCGAAAGGGGAAGAGATTGCACCGAGCAAGTCTGCAAAGATGGGATCGCTTCAGGCACTAGTAACACCAGACAAGTGCTGATGGCTTGCTCACGTCCTTAATCACCTGCTTTCGAGCTTTCTGAGCCGGTCCACTACAATGAAAAGATTGAGGGCTTAGACATGTCTTGGCAGAGGCAGCAAGCTGTCCTCAAAACGCAAACATTTCCTACGAAAAAAAAAATTCCCTTTCAGACCCCCACCTACTTTAAAGGACTTGTAGGGTGGTCAGTTGACCAGGGTCCACAAGTGGATTATTTACGGAATTGCACGATAACAGTGCGATAAGATAAGATACAATTGGGACAGCGGGGGAGCTGAGGACTTATCGCCACTCTCAATACCTTACATGTTCTCACCTTGAGCAGCTTGCTCCGTTATTATGGAACCCCGCCAGAGGGGCTCTTGGAGTACCTTGGTGGAAAGGATGAGTACGAAGCCTAGACTACCCCGTGACGATCATGTGGGAATACCCAGTCGAACAGGGCGACTGTGACCCGTTCGACCAGTGGGACGAGAATAAACTCCCGCGTCTCGACCCCGAGGTAAGGAGGTTCTTGTCCAGGATGCTAAATCTCGATCCCGCGGAGAGGCTGAGTATAAATGAAATTCTGGAGGATCCCTGGTGGGAACAAGTTGCATTTGACGAGGATTGTTTGGACTGGTTCGCATACCGTCACCACTCGATACCCTTTTTACTATGTTGTTGCAGATGACAGTCTTCGCCTTTGGTTCCGGTTCCTTTCCACCGTGGGATTTGTTATACCGTAGCTGGGGGTCTTGAACGACTGTACACAGATGGGTTCGATCTCAACCCGATTTCACCACCGTAGGCCACCGAGGTGACAGTCGCCCCCTTGCTTGTGAAGGTGGTAGCCTTGGTCTTGCCTGCCTTCAGTTTCTCGGCGCCAGCCGTGATCGTGACTGCCGCGTTCCACACGCTGCCCGTTACTGTGGTGGTGCTGGCGGTGTGGGAGCAAATGGCCGAGGAAGTCGACGGCGCACTCCCCAATCATGGTCCAGCTCCATGGACGCCGTGGCTGCCCGTAGACCATCCACTGGTGCGCGATGGCCCGGTTCACGTATGTCGAGGCGCCGCTGACGCACCGCAGATTGATCGTGGTGGCGCTGTCGTCGACATCTACCACGGACGCGTGGATATGGTCGCCGCTCCTTGTTGGGACGGAGGGCAGGAGTAAGGTGCTGGTCACGGCTTCAATTCTTGGGTGAGCGCTGCACCGACCAGGGGTAGCCAGCTCAACACGATCCTGCCATCGCCTTGACGAGATATCATCACGGTATCGGGTGAGTGTTTGGATGAGTAGGTGGGTTGTCAAACATATAGGGACAGGCCCTACCGATGCTTACCGGTACTTTCTTTTTTGGCAGTCGGATGTCCTTGCGTTTGCTCGACTCCGCGGTTTGCTGTTTCACCGTAGTTGATACCACACGATCTCGCTTCTTAACCCGATTTACTCCTCTGTTCCTCAATAGCCACGTGACGATACCAAAGACATATATATTTTACCCGCGGATCTCGAACACGCCGCGGTATTGGCTTGGTGAGGAAGCCCTCTAGTTACAGTAATACACATTTCCCGCAAGGTATTATGTCCCAATTTCCCCCTAGGCCCCGGTCCCCTATAGCAGAGATATGCCGGTTACAGTGCATGGCTGAGCTGGCTTGGAGGTTACCTGAACCAAATATAACGAGCTGCTGGTTTCGCTTTCATGGGAATGGCTTATTATACTGCAGTGGATGATGAGTGACAGTTTGACTCTTTCGTACAAGCCCTGGAAGCTTTGCGACTTGGATCTTGAAGCTTCGCGTCGGTATCGCAGTTCACCCTCCAATATAAGCGTGGTTGTGGGCTGGAAGCCAGCTTGGTTTTCTATGCAGGATCGAAGTGCCTGGACAAGGCTGAAAGTCGTCCATAACACCCGGAGGGTCCGAATGCTGCTTTAAAATTCTCTCAACTCAAACAAGCTCGTCATCTTCTTTCTTATCTTTTTAACAAGAGCTGATTCGTCGTTACAGTTCTCGTATTTTCCTTTCCAGGAACCCTATGGCAGTTAAAAGCCCGAGCGCACTATTTAGTAAGGCACCAACCATATGTACGTCAATATCAAGTCGGCGTACCTATGCTCACGGTCCCTCTCGAGTGGAAATAAGCCCCTTCCGGGCCGCCTAACGCTATGTTACAAGAATGGTGTCTATAGGGCGAGGTGCCAGCAGTTTAATAATTTTCTAATTGTGGGACGCTGGTTGTCCTAAATCAAAAAGTAATATCCCGATGAATCAATAATGACCTCGGTATAATCCTATAGTAAGTGTGTGAACGGGCCGCGATATGGTGATGACTCACAGATACTCTGGCCGGTGTGAACTCGTTTGGTTAGCACCCCCTTCAACCGAATGGTGGCCAGTGTAGATCTTAAAGCATTAATACCTGGAGAATCCTCTTATGGCCCCTCGGCATTCTGGGGATGTTCTCGAGAAGCGAATAGAGATTTACAACGATGTGGCGCATCTGAGGCGACTCCAATAAAGGGGCTGGGAGTGACTGCTTCAATCTCCAATGTTCCTCCCGACACCCGGCAATGCACCTTGCGACCTGGGGATACCTTCCTCAAAGTTTGCGCAACCATAGTATTGTATAAATCCTACAATTCAACTCTAATTTCTCGTATATTGGGATGCAATGGCTGAGTAATAACTCGAAGTACGAAGCAAGTTAAGAGGTACTTAAGATGTCGCACGTCCAAACTCGCAGTCCCTGCATGCGCAACTGACCAATCACAGCGCGCCATCTCCTGAATACTACCCCCTACCGCGACGCGCCCCCAGACTTGGATGCGGCCTATTAACCAGCCGTTCGACATGCCGCAATGCATATACCGGCCTACATCAAACCTCTGATTGAAATGTGGCTGTCATCTCCACGTTGGCATTCGTTATTTGATCGTAAGGAATTGGGTGATTGGAATGTACGTTAGGGCTGCTAGGAAAACGACAAGATACCATGAGTTCCGTCTGACCTATGGTTCGTGTGGGAATTTGGAAAGTGATCGCATCTTGCATGGCTATAGCTTGGAGTCACATTCCCCTTGCAGAGGGGCGATTGCTAAGTAGAGAAATAAATGACCGCCAACTCGACTCCCCGAAGTTCTCCTCGACGCTTCGGGTCATCACCAGTAGGCTCGTCTTCACTCCGATTCTCTTCCATGTATTACTAGTTTGCCTACTCGTCGCTTCCATACAGCCCTGGCGGCGAAGTGCCTGTTTCATCTGCGCATACGTCTATTCGGTTCATCCCCTTTTAACTCAGGTCTTCCGACGAAGAAATTACGAAGCCGGTCTTCCTTCTGCAGTCCTACAACAGCACTACGTCGGATCCCCTCCACGATATCGGATCCCCTTCCAAGAGACGGCGGCATCATTAAACTACATACAGCGATAGACACCCCATAAACACAGCATGATGCAGGCCATCATCCACCTCCCCTTAATTCTTCTCCTCTTATTCCACCAAGCAGGGGGCGCCATCCTATCTCTCACGCCTCACACGACCATCACCGGCTGCCACACAGCCACACCCTGGAACTCCACATCGTCATTACCACCACCCTTCCTATCACCCATACCCACACCCTCCATCGCACCGCCCTCCAGCGACCCCAGCCCACCGAGCACAATCCTCGCCCTCGCAGCCGAGACGCCCGCGACGCGGGAGCTCGCCGCAGCGTCTGCGCCTACGCCCACGGCGCCGCCGCGCCCGGTGGACGAGGAGGCGGCGCGCGAGTTCCGGGAGAAGTGGGGAGACCAGTATCGTCAGACGACATACTGGAGCTGCGCGGCGTCCGAGGGCGTGTTCAAGGGGCACTGCGGGTGGCACGAGCCGATCATCGCTGTCGAGGCTTCCGGTGCTTCCGCTGCGGGGGGTAGGCCTCGTGAACGTGGTGGCGTGGGCGCGCGGGCTGGTGTCGTTGCTGTTGCTGTTGCTGCTGCTGTTGTTATGGGCAGATGGGTGGTTTGAATGATTGGATGAAATGCGATGGCACAGATGGAAGAAAGGGGAGGTTCGGGTTTTGGCATTTGGATAGACCTGGTAGAAACTTGAGGCGTAGAGGCGTCACGAGGGATTGCTAGAACGGATAGGCGTATAGGACAGGTGGTGATAGGAAATTTTGGTGTGCGAGATACGGCTCACTTGAGTTGAGCAGCCCATCCACCTTGGGAAGATGGGTGCAAGGGAATAGGATGGACTATCAAATCGAAGCAAGACCGAACTTGCCACCTTCCGCGTCGAAAACAAGGTGCGAATGTCACATATAACGGAAGACTCGGACTGGCATGGCAACTCCTTGATTTTTGTTCGCTATCGTGAGTAAATCATCAAATCCGTTCCGTCATGGCCGCGGAACGAACGCCACATGTCGAGACCCAGGACCTGTAGAAACTGTTTGATATGCAGATGCGTTTTGCATTCATGTATAATACCGCACAGAGGCAAAGCCGACCATACCCACTCCGCAAAAGCAGTACAAATCCCAGACCAGAAGAGCCCACCGTTTATTTCTCCTTCTTCGCCTTGGCGCCCTTGACCTTCGCCGTACCCCGCAGAGTCTTCTGCCGGTTCTTGCGCTGCTTGCCTGTGTTTTCGCAGTAATATTAGCGTTCCATTCCCCGACATACAGAGTAAAAGGGACCATTCTTTCGTCAATCCCGCCAGTCCGCATAGCATATTCGCATAGCATAACCGGGAATGACGGATAGGCTGACTTTGGGGGGACGCCGTGGAACGTACGCTGTTGTCTCGACGCCCTCTCGGGCTTGGTAGCCATGCCGTATCGGATCTGTCGGTATTGAGGCTCGAACTTCTTCAGGGCCTCGGGGGAGTCATAGACGAGACCGAAGCCGGTGGTCTTTCCGCCACCGTACTGTGTTCGCAGACCGAAGACGCTGACCTGGTCCTTCTGGGCCTTGTAGAGGGTGGCGAGCTTCTCTCTCAGCTCATCCTTGGAGATGTTGGGTCGGCTGGGGTGGAGGATGTCACTGCAAAACGATACGCGGTTAGCCACTTTCGCCCTGTCCTAAACGCACAATTCTCGTGGCATATGGTTTCCGTTGACATTGTGTGGATAGCGATGGTGGGGGATGGTGATGTTGTGGTGCGGTGGTGAACCCGTCTACCACCCTAAGATGGTTCCGGAACGACCTGATCGAGCAGGAACCTGGTTCGCTACACGTACACGACGAATTGACGGCGACCCAGGAGAGGGTTGCGGATGAACTTGCGAGTTCGCAGGGTAACGGGGGTGTCAGCGTCGGCCATCTTCGCGGTTGTTGATGAGCGGTCGTCGGCTGGGATTGGAAAGGAGGATCGCGATTGAGTACACACAAATTTCTGGTGGTGGAAATTGGGCGGGCAGTCGCTAGCGGGCCTACTTCGCAAAAATTGCGAAAATTACCTAATCAATAGGGCAAATTGTGTGGGTGTGGCTTTTGCGGGCTTTCGTCTCTTTATCAGACGAGGTCAGCCACAGATAAGGATGAGCATGGCCACATGGAACCAACCAAGCGAGGTTTGACAGACGGTTGAGAAGCACAAATTGCCAGTTGGCAATAGGTTTCTGCTACAGCCTAGCTACATTGCAGTCTAAAGAGACACTTGGTTCTACAAGACTTCGACTGTTCTATGAGTCGTACAACGTGTCAGCTTCTGTCCTATCCTAAAAGGAGACCATGTCGGGCAATCATGAGAGTAGGGATAGTATCGACCGCTTCTGCCGGCAGTATCTGCAACTGGAGCGAGACCTAGATTACCCCTCTTCGACCGTCTTACAAGAGACTCATACACAGAATGTGCTGTACGAAAGCCTGTTTGCCGATGGAGCAGTTGCCTATCCACCGCCTCCCAGGTACCGGCTACGAGTACTGAAGGAGCTGGTCAAGAGGATCGAGGCCAGCATTGACGACTGGGATCAATATGTATGTAAAGTGCAAAGTCGCACTGTGTCATTGTTCCCAGATCACTTGTCTTCTTTTCCTTTCGGTAGCCCCTTCTCGTAATCATCAGTCTGACTCCATTTCCCAGGGAGTTTCAGACGACCTGATGTCCTCACTTTCTGAACTCCTAGCCCTTCCCCTTCCCTCAGAACTCGCTGCCGCTCAGCACAAGTCATACGTCACTTATTCCCCCTCTCTCCTAGATCAATCCCATCCCTCTAGCTCGCCACATCAAATCACATTACTCGAGTCCCGAAACCTTATATCCGCTGCCGGAACCACAGGCCTACGGACGTGGGAGGCCGCTCTTCACCTAGGACAATATCTATGCGCCAACCCCGCACTGATCCAGGGGAAACGGACGCTCGAGCTGGGCGCAGGTACCGGGTATCTGTCCATCTTATGCGCCAAGTTTCTGGAAGCCACACAAGTTATCGCTTCTGATGGCTCGGATGATGTGGTCGCTAATCTTCCGGACAATTTCTTCGTGAACGGCCTTCAGGGCTCGGAGCGCATATCCGCTATGGACCTCAAGTGGGGCTACGGCTTGGTGGGGACGGAAGAGGCCGAGTGGAACGGAGGCCGGCCGGTTGACGTCGTGCTTGGCGCGGATATCACATACGATAAGAGCATTATTCCCACTCTAGCTGGAACATTAAACGACTTATTCGGCATGTTCCCCGAGGTCAAGGTGCTCATCGCTGCCACCGAGAGGAATCGGGAGACATTCGATGCCTTTCTAGACGTCTGCCACGGGAGGAACTTCGACATCGTTGAGGTTGATTTCCAGGTTCTGCGGAGAGCAGATCAGCGCGGACCTTTCTACAACGACGAGGTACCTATTAGGATATGTAGCATAGAAAAGCAATAGAGTTCAAGTGCTTCGGTCATGTCGGTATCCCGTTCCGCACTTTCAGCACCGAGTACGAAGTATTCAGACGTAAGGCTCAATGCTCAAAGGAGAGTTCGAACTTATTCACACTGTCGGAGTCATCGGCAGCTCCTTGTCATGAGCTCAGTGCCATTCGGTCGCACGTTTATCGAAAAGCCGCTTATCCCAAGCCTATGACCCCCTAGCCTCGTCCGACCCCCTAACCGCAATGCCTCTTCCCGTCTACCTATCATGGATCGTGAGCATGTCGTCATCGTTAGCTATTTAGAACACATTTGACGAAGTAAATCCAGCTGAATCTTAAGGGCCTGCAGCTTTTATTCGTGCTTATAGCGGCTTGCATTCTGTTAGCAACGGCATCCCTAGCAAAGCACCAACCAGACATTGTTATGCTGATATAAGGTAGAAGGCCCACATGTCAACCTACTGCCTGGGCCGTAAAACTTCGCGTTAAAGGCGACGGGGCAGAACCTACTGGAACGCCGTGGTGCTTGTTCAGAATTGACAAACCTCCCACTCAGGGGCAAGGTGCTGAACATCTAGCGTTAGTAGCAAATATGAGTCAGGAACACCAGATCCAATGAGCGCATCAGGGCGCGCCCTGAACTTGTGAACAAGACTTGTTGCTAATGGGTGCTTGGATTCCGGTTACAGAAAAGGGGTAGCTTGGTTAGTCATCAAGGGCTAGAATTCAACACACCCCGGAACAGCGTTGTTCCGGGCTACCCGTAGGTATTATATACAAAGGTTCTTAGTCACTCCTTCCTAGAGCCTAGATTAATCAAGACAGTTTATACTTTCCCATACTTCTTGCAACCTTTTCTTCCGATCAGCCTAAACGCGGTAGAAAGGTACATGTATTCACTGGTATTTTGTAATCAAATTCATGTAACTCCGTACCAAGGCTTGCGAACCCCCATCCCCCCAATTTTAACCGACCAGTCCGAATCCCAAGCCACATCTTTCAACCCCCTAGGGGTTTCATGGAACGTATTAGAAATTTAGTGGCAGACTCATGTTAAATTTAAACAATTTAAGAGATTATTGACAGCAGGCCCGTTCTACTTTATCTAATGATGCGATAGGTAGGTGAATACCTGGAGAAAGCTCGGGGGCCTCCGCTGCAGAAGGAAATGCGGCGCCGGCGTACGGCTCCACTCAGTTCAGTTCCACCCGCCGCAATACTAATGATACAATCCCTGACAACTTTCCTGCCTGCAAATAAGACCCTTCATGATTCATAATCATATGCGCCCTATCGGGCGTTAAGATGTAAGATGGGGAGAAAGTTTGGCCGCAAGCGCTCCTTAAAACCGCCGTCCCCAGATCATCGATATCTCTCTAGTCTTCGTCACCAATATTATTTCGACAATTGCACTGGAGTTTTGGATTTCTCCTAACGATGGAATCGATCGATAACCCTGCAGCCAGTGGCGTCTCCTATTACACGCCAGCTCAAGAACCCCCGTCGGGCACTTGTTTCGGCACCAAAGATGGCGGCAGCGTACCAAAGGTCTTCACACCTCTGACGATCCGCGGGCTTAAATTCCAGAACCGCATCTTTCTCTCGCCCCTCTGCCAGTACTCCGCGAAGGATGGGTACGCTACCGACTGGCATCTAACACATCTGGGAGGCATCATCCAGCGAGGGCCCAGCCTAACCTTCGTGGAAGCGACCGCCGTGCAGCCCGAGGGGCGAATAACCCCGCAGGACCTTGGTTTGTGGGAGGACGGCCAAATCGAGCCTCTAAGGCGGATCGTCGACTTTGCCCATAGCCAGAACCAAAAGATCGGTATTCAACTCGCTCATGCCGGCCGAAAAGCCAGCACTGTAGCGCCGTTCTTGCACGCGAACGCCACAGCCACCCAGGAAGTCGGCGGCTGGCCCGACAGGGTTTACGCGCCCTCTGCCGTACGATTCAGCGACGCTAATCCGCAACCCAACGCCATGACCATCGAGCAGATCCGGGAATTCAAGAAGGCGTTCGTGGAGGCTACCAAGAGGGCGATCAAGGCCGGTTTCGACGTGATTGAAATCCATTCGGCTCATGGTTACCTTCTCCACCAGTTTTTGAGTCCGATCAGCAATCGTCGGACAGACGAGTACGGCGGAAGTTTCAATAACCGGGCCAGACTGCTGCTCGAGATCACTGAGCTCGTAAGAGCCACCATCCCGGAAGAGATGCCGCTGTTCGTGCGCATTAGCGCAACCGACTACTTTGAAAACATGAAAGACGAGTTTCCCGAGAGCTGGACGGTAGTGGACTCCTGCAGATTGGCCTCTTTATTGGCCGAGCGGGGCGTTGACCTTCTGGATATCAGCTCCGGTGGCATTCACCCTAAACAGGCAGGGGCCATTATTAGGCCCGGGCCCGCGTACCAAGCTCCTTTCTCCCAGGAGGTGAAGAAGGCTATCGGGGACAAGATGCTGGCATCGGCTGTTGGAGGAATCGGCAGCGGCAAGCTGGCCGAGGAGGTGCTTCAGTCGGGAGTTGATGCGGTCTTCGCTGGCCGCTGGTTCCAGAAGAACCCCGGACTGGTATATACTTTTGCTGACGACCTTAATGCTGGTGTTGAAATGGGCAAACAAATTGGATGGGGATTCGGTGGACGTGGAATCGCTAGGAAGAAATAATCGGCTAGTGAAACAACTTCATTTCCATGGTGTCGGTGCTATAGACAATGCCCCAAGGGATTTGGAGGAGTTGGGCTATTCGCACATTAATTAGCTTTTAATGAAGCATTGCTATTTCTGCTGTGCCCACCATTTTATTCGTGCTTCTCAAGCCTTTATAATATATATATTCCGTACTTTACCTATACCATAAAATAGGTAATTAAGGAAACGATATTTCGCGTTTTTTTGTATACCTAGTACATATTATTTTCTGTTCCGTATTTAGCTATTGCCTTAATTTCTTTCCGTTTCCTAAGATATTCTTTGCAAACCTTTTTGTAGTTTTAGCTTCGACATTATTCCGACCTTCTTTATATCTTGTGGTTTATCTACATCCTGTATTTAATTCGAACTTTCATTTATTTCAAATCTGTCATTCACGACTTTTCGGACCTTTGCAAATATCTTTTCCGCGCCATCCAAATACTACAGCACTTAGGCCTAGCTACTAAAGGAAAATATGGTCTAAGGCATTCTGGTAACGTGTGGCACCGCTTCTTCAGGCGTCGTAAGCAATATCACCGGATTAGACCCGTACTTCTACTAGCTTCGGCTTCTAACACAACTGTTATTCTATTCAGACTCTAACAAAACCATCGACCATCTTTAAGTTCTATAACGTAGAACAGACCTTTCTATACATACATTCAGATACAAAAACTTTCCTCCTCAGCCTTCGGGAAGTCACCGTCTCAGTATAAAAACCCCCTTCATATTCTGAATATTGTACTACGACGGACAGACTCCACTCCGAACATCCTCTTCCGTATCTTCCCTACACCCTACCTCGCCGGGCACGCCCAGGTCGACGGCGATGCTCATACGGCTCACCTGGTTTACGTGTACTTCTGTGTCTCCGCGGTGCTCGGTAGCATCAGTCTAGTAGCGTGCTTGGGATCCCTGTACAAAGGCGTCTAATACGAGAAGCAGAAGAAGCGACTATGGTGCGATAGCGTCGTTGTTGAAAGATAGGTTGAATACCGGTTCGATTCCAGTCTAAGTGATCAGCCTTCAGGCTGGGGGCTGCATGTCTATAAATACCAGTGGTGTGGAATGCCATTACCCCTATTCTAACAGTCGTCTCCTGAGTCATTTCAGTTATCATTAGCCTGCTATGCTCGTCTTCGCGGTGATTACTGCGAAGCTTGCGTGGACTTGGTGGAAGCAGTCCGAGATAAACAGCCAGGACGTTCCGACTCGGAACTGGCATGACTTGGCTGGGATGGTGGTTGCGCTCTTGGCCGCAAGCGCCAGCTATCTCATCCTCTCGGCGTTCATTTCCGTAGGGAGCGGATTGGTCAAATGTTCCAGGAGCTCAGCGCATGGACAAGACGGTATGGATCAGACGAAGTTGAGAGATGTCGCGGCACAACTTCGGGCTATCGGCTTTGGTACAAAGTGACAGGGAAAACCATTGGACTAAGCGACTGCTCATCACACACGGAAGATCTGCGACTCTCATAGGACGAACAGTGGGCCAGTGGGATTGTATGCCCCGCATTTGCTCCCCTTCGCTGGCCTCGCAAAAAGGTGGCCACTGCGGCTTAGCGTCAGGCACCAACCAGCTATCCAGCAATCCTTAGTATGCGTCGAACCAGAGCCTGGAGCCCAGCTTCTTACTACCCAGTATACAACACCGAACGTACAATGAAGAAAGGTCAATAATCACGCCTTCAAGCTTCGGTATGCCACGTCTTTACTGTTACTCCTCTTTGCCGGAGGGCAGTATTCGCTTACTCCGGCTTATGCCGCATCGAGATGAGCATTTCCCCATTCAATGCCAACTCTTTGACTGCCCTCTCTTGGACGGAGGCACTTATCCGTACGAGGCTTTATCCTATGTATGGGGTTCTGAGGAGAAGCCCCAGTCTATCTCTATAGACAACCACGACTTGCCAGTCGGAGCAAACCTTCATGCGGCATTATCACATCTACGAGATCGCTTCATTGAACGAATTATCTGGGTAGATGCTATTTGCATCAACCAGGGAGATTCGGACGAAAAGGGACAGCAGGTTCAGTCTATGGCGAAAATTTATGCCAAAGCAACTCGCGTAATTGTTTGGCTCGGAAAGGCCGCAGCCGATAGCGATCAAGCGCTCGAACAGATACGTATCGCTGCAATGAAGCAGCCTACCAAGTCCTCCACCGATGAACCGAACCAGCAAGCAATACTTACGTTGCTTCAGCGACCGTGGTTTCAGCGCATTTGGGTAAGGGAACAAGCGTTCGACAATATGGGCAGAGCCTACTAACAAAGTCGACTCAGGTACTTCAAGAGGTCGCTGCAGCTCGACATGTGCTGATCAAATGTGGTCCTACCGAGATTGACGGATATGCGTTCTGCTTAGGCCTAAGCGCATTAAAGCTGTCCTATGAAACCTGTCCAGGCCTGCAAGCCCAGATCTATTCAATCACTTACCTTATAAGGGACGCAATCTTTCGGCCTAAACGCGCAACTGGTACGAGTCGGCCTGGCAGGTTTTCTCTAGATATACTCCCATTAAGTGAGCTGATAGAGATGTACCATAACCGTAAAGCTACAGAACCCCTCGACAAGGTTTATGCCTTGCTGGGCATGAGCTCTGATGATCCTAGCATTGCTGGGATATCGGCTGACTACAACATTCCATGGACACAACTTTTTCGGCAACTTGTCCAATACTTCCTCTCTGAATGGGTATTTGTGGACATTTGGGACGAGATGGCGATCATCAGGGAAAAGGGCTGCGTTCTTGGCGAAGTGATATCAGTCGAGAAAGATGCTACTTGGGAGGACGGACAAAATGTGGACATTACTTGGAGAAATGCGCTTGGCTACCGGGAATGGGGCTTTCGCTGGGCCTTTCGGGCCTTAGCGAAACCCATCCAGGTAGGAGATGTTGTCTGCCTTCTACAAGGAGCGCCGCAGCCTACGATTATCAGGCTACATAACGATTATTGCGCCGTTGTAATGATTGCAGTCCCTTTTCTCATTGACGATGGACGAGGTACGAACGGAGCTACCGAGTGGTCGGAATTTTCGCGATCGATAACGACCTTTCCACACGATTTCCTGCTTGTCTGGGACTGGGATACATACCCAGACACATCGCACGATAGAGAAGACTACGGGTACTTCATGGGCAGTCGAGCGCCAGAGTGTTCGAAGACAGAGTTGGAAAGTTCTCTAGACCAAGCGACCAGGCTTCAGAATGTCAGACCGGTATTACAAAACGTGAAGAGGCGTGAAGAGATAGGGAAGAATCTCCGAAACGCAATGGCGGCTGTCGAGGAAGTGTTGAGGAGTATGGACAGCGTTGAATTGAATTGTTCAGGCCACGGAGGTTGGAGAAAAGAAGACGTAACAACAAAGCTGGAAAGAATCATCAATCGTCTTATCAAGGATGAGAGTGGATGGATGCCGCTATCCTTGGCGGCAGAAGATGGGCGCGAGGCGGTCGTCAAGCTGCTGCTTACTACCGACAAGGTCGATCCAGACGCTAAAGACGAAAACGGACAAACACCGTTATTCTGGGCCGCAAGTAATGGCCATGAAACGGTCGTCAAGCTGCTGCTTGATACTGGCAAAGTTAATCCGAACGTTAGCGATAAGTATGAATGGACGCCGTTAGCACTGGCCGCGATAGGCGGGCATGAAAGGGTTGTCAAGCTACTGCTTGACTCTGGCAGGATTGAACTAAAAGGAGACTATGGACAGGGAGCACTAGCCCTAGCGGTAAGGTTTGAGCACAAGGCAATTGCTAAGTTACTGCTTGACACTGGCGAGGTTGAGCTAGACGCTAAAGATGTCGAAGAAATCGATGAGTCGATGCCGTTGTTGGCGACGGCGGCGGCGGCAGGTGGATACGACGCTATTGTCAAATTGTTGCTTGATACTGGCAAGGTCGACCCAGACGCTAAAGATGAGGAAGGATGGACGCCGTTATTTTTGGCGGCAAAAAATGGGCACGAGACTATTGTCAAATTGTTGCTTGATACTGGCAAGGTCGACCCAAACGCCCAAGATTGCTATGGACGGACGCCGTTATCCTTGGCGGCAAGAGATGGGCGTAAAACGGTTGTCAAATTGTTGCTTGGTACTGGCAAGGTCGACCTAGACGCTAAAGATGAGAGAGGACGGACGCCGTTATCTTTGGCGGCCGAAAATGGGCACAGGGCGGTCGTTGACTTGTTGCGAGGTATATTGTAATTTCTGTCTTGTTATAACAGAGGACCGGCCTGGGAAGATTCGCAGGTTTATCGCAATCAAAAATTCCCCTACCACATTATACCTAATTTCCTCTATAGCATCTAGGCTTATTGCAGTGTGATGGAATGATGGGTAATATTGCTACGCATAAAGACGAAATGGTCTTAAAGCCGGTCTGGCATTAACAAATATAGGACGAGACACTCAAGTCCCTTAAACCTTATATCAAATTTGACGGACGGACATCTAGGCTCGAGATACCGTTGTTCAACAGCCTCGAATAAGATAATAAGGCTATTTTGGGTCCTATGCGAAGAGGGCCTCTTTAACGATAATCCCACCTCGGGATTTCTCTACCGCTTAAGCACATAGTACTAATTTCTGGCTCCTACCGGCACTCAGTCTGCTTCCACTTTCAGCTTGGTTAAGTACCTCTCCTGAAATGCTGGTATAGATGGGTTGTAAATCGAGGGTCATCGTGGAGATTTAGGTGATCCGGGAAAGGAAGAGGGGCTCGATGTACCATCAAGTTATGGTCATTGACAAGTTATCTGTATCAGAAACTTCTCCATTCATACCAGGCGCATTGTAGTCATGTATAGCACAGTCTAAGCAATGCCTCTTTGTCCTGCTAAACTTTATACGAGAAGCACCGCTTCCTTATAATATCGGAAATAGCTCTGCACAAAGCGCACTAGATACAATTGCCTCTGGACAGTCAGTCTCGGGCGAAAAGAACATCGACCTAAGTGAACCACGCAGTTAAGAAGTGCGATAATAAAATTGGCCTTTTATCGGAAGCATACGTTCCAAAACCTCTCAAAATCTACTGGTCAGTAGAACAATGGCCTTTGCTGACGTTGAAAATAAGATGTGGGGCTCTGAAAAGGGGGAAGGATCACGTGACCACCTGGAACATGATTGGTATGAGGGGATACCAGGGGTACTTGTACGCCCGCAGAGGTACCGTTTTCGATTTGGCGTAATTTGATACCGTGGTCTGTTGGATATGATCCGTAAAGTTGGGTTATGGTAATTAGCTTGGTTATTTTATAGGTCAAGGGTGGTCGGAAGTATCTTGAGCATGTAGGTCTATAGGGGTTCTGTTGACCCCGCTACCCTCGAGTTGCCTTGGGTCCGGGAAAAGTGTGTCAACCATCTGATCACGACCTGCCAAGGTGGTTGACAAAAGATATTGATAGTGTCACTTTACAACCCACAACTGGGGCGCTATCAATTTTTTTGTCAGCCACCTTGCCTGCTACTTTAATGGTAGTTGGAGGAGTGCCAGGCCGAAGATCGACCGTGTGGGGGTCACTGGCGCCGCACGTGGTGCTTAGCCTGCTTGCATAGCCACTTGGCATCGTCACTTGACTTCACCCCACTTCCAACGCGGTTGGTCCTTGTTCAGAGACCAACGTTTTCTCCACAATCCATCTATGTCCAAAGTCGGTTGAGGATGCCGGTCAGGTCCGAGACGTAGGAAAGTGGATGAAGCAACGAGATTTTGACCAAGAGCGGTGCAGATGCAACTGGAGAGAAGTGTTGATGCGAGGATGGAGAGAGCTTATTACAGTCGAGTGCAGCAGGTGGCCACTTAGAGGTGCAAGACCTACGGTGGTGCGTCCTGGCCGTGTAAGGGTTCTACGGCAGAGAATGGGTTTGGAACTGGTATGATTATACATAGAGTGCTCGCCGGGAGCCTCCGGCTTAGACACCCACTAACCGAGAGTGTGTCAATTATTTTGATAACAGCCTGAGTATCGTGCCCCGGGGTATTTCTGTTGGTTGCCTCCACAGGCCCAGGTGTTGCCATGGAAGGTTAAATGCAGAGTCCTATAGAAATTATATGGGTTGTACATAACCACTTGCTTCTAGATCAAACTTTGGTAGATTCCGATTGTGCTAAACAAGACGAAACAATCGGGTTATGTCTATCGGATATAAATTTGGACGTGGGCTTACATTCATATTCCGTCCACCCGGTGGAGGAAACTAACAGGAAATTCCCCCGCGTACTGTAAGTACGTAACGGCAAGCAGTATCCGGTGGAACGCGATAGATTTCGAGACAAGCCACACTGCGTACCTCAATCACCACACAACCTTTTAACGGTGGGTCAATGCCTACACTAGCAGGGGGTCGGCACAAAACTTCGCGGCGTTACAAATGAACTAAAGACCTCACAGACGATTCTGTTACCAAAACAGAATATATAAAAATGGGAAAAGTGCTATCCACATAAAGGAATTATGGAAAGGCTCCGGGAAGTTCCCGTCTATGCCTATCTGTTGAAACCAATGAGTTATTGTCCAAGGAGTCGTTGGACGGTTATTTGGAGGTGCGCGAATTTTTGTGTCAACCACCTGACTAGGTATCTATTCTGACCCCATGACAGTGGATAGGTGATACCTTCTTGCGTGTCCAGCACTCCTGGTCGACAGTCCCCGCTCTCTACTTCATGGGCGCATTAAAGCTTGCTCCGTCTACCCGACAAAACACCAATATGTTATATCTGGACAGACATCCACAATGGCGGTCGCATTGCAGGTAGATGACTCGAGATTTCCAAATGATACAATAACCTTTATCCCGGTGCGCATCCTATATCGTTATCTGCCGGCCTTGCGTTGTTGCAAGGACGAATCTGGGGTCACCTGACGTTGGCGTTGCCCTGGACATGATGCCGACGCTGGAGGTCTCTGGCTTCAACATCGTAATTGCGGTCTTGGGGGGATGGATATCACTCTTTGGCTTGGTTTCGTACCTCCTAAAGGAGAAATTCTACTTATCAGAAGCGCGTAAGTATCGCGTTACTCCCCAAGAACATAGCAGGGGACTCACTATGAACGGAATCCAGTCATTTCGCTTCTGGCGGGAGTCGGCTTCTCACCGCATGGGTTCAATTTCATCAGACCAGAGCAATATGCCCTCTTCGATGAGCTGAACCTGGATAAAATTACGCTGAACTTTACTCGCCTGGTCCTTGGCATACAGGTTCTGCTGGCCGGAGTCCAACTACCCAGCAGATATCCGAAGACAGAATGGAAATCTCTGGCGTTGCTGCTAGGCCCCATCATGGTGGCCATGTGGTTAGCTACGAGCCTCTTGGTTTGGGCTTTGGTTCCAAACCTACCGTTCCTTCACGCTCTAGCTATTGGGGCATGTGTCACCCCGACTGATCCCGTGCTCTCTAACGTCATCGTAAAGGGAAGATTTGCAGACCATAATATTTCCAAGGACCTCCAAAAGATCATCATCGCCGAGTCCGGCGCCAATGATGGACTTGGATATCCTTTTCTGTTCTTCGCCCTCTATCTCATCCAGTATACGGGCGATGGAGGCCGTGCAGAATCAGGAGGTGCAGCGACAGCAATGGGCTTGTGGTTCGGGGACATGTGGGGTTATACCATCTTCCTCAGTGTGGTTTATGGCGCCGCGGTTGGTTGGCTCGCAAAAGAACTATTGCATTATGCTGAAGCACGCAACTGGGTCGACCGGGAAAGCTTTCTCGTCTTCGCAATCTCCCTCGCATTATTCATCACCGGCACTTGCGGTATGATGGGAAGCGACGATATCCTGGCCTGTTTCGTTGCTGGTAATGTCTTTACGTGGGATGATTGGTTCCGTCTGGAAACGCTTGACGATTCCCTCCAGCCAACAATCGACATGTTGCTCAATGTCGCAGTTTTTATGTGGTAAGCGACTTCGAGCGTCGATTCTTGCCCTTGGTTCTTAGCCCACGAGCGCAACTTTCGTATTCAGGTCATTTGGGAGTTTATAGCTCCTGGAACATGCTTATGAATCCGACCCCTCGCCGAGTTATCCAGATAGAGAAGATACTGACTGTGAACGTTGCAGGTACGGTGCCGTATGCCCTTGGCAGAGCTTTGCAGTGAACGGCATCATCCCACTGTACCGGCTAGTAGCGCTGAGTATCTTGATCCTTCTTTTCCGACGCATGCCCTTTATCTATGGCCTCCACAAGTTCATACATCAGATCGAGCTTGCATCACAGGCGATGTTTATGGGATTCTTCGGACCAATTGGCTGTTCTGCGATGTTCTACCTCTACATCACCTTGGAGTTTGTTGAGAGGCTTAAAGATAAGGAGAGACATGATGTGGATAACCTAAACGAAGCAGTAAGGGTTATTGTCTGGTTCATGTTGGTGTCTAGCGTGGTGAGTACTCGCTCGCCTGAGGCTCAAGTGCTTCCAATTAACGATTTACCCTGAAGATGATCCATGGCCTGTGTATTCCTTTGGGGATATTCGGCTTATATCTGCCTCGAACCCTTTCGGGGACAAATACGGGCGATGAGGACGAACCAATTTTCCGCATCCGGGATATATCCAATGCCTTGCCTCAAGCGTTGAGCCTGGGCCGCTTCAGAACAGGTACTAGGGCGAGCAGTTCCCATAATTCGGCCTTAAACCCATCACGGTCGTTCTACACAATTTATGGCTCTATCAATCCAAGGAAGGACACGAGGGATATGCTATCCCAGATTGATGTCCCCCCCACAGAGAACCACACATCCGGGGACGGTAGTCCCACCGATAGCCCTGCCCAGCGGAGTGCGGCATCTTCGCAGAACTTGTCACCGCCCGCACAACCCAACCTGCTGTCGTGACTTCTATCTCAACTTAGTCCCACCGTCCCCTAACTACATAAGCCGTTAGTCCATAATGAATAGTGTTAGGATATGGGTAGTGGTTGAAGGAATTTGTTGTAAAGGGGGGGGTACTAGGGCAACGGTGGTGTGGGTTCTCAACCCCACTACTTTGTATGTACGTAGCCTAGACCTTGGCACTCACAACACTTCTCCCACCTAGAGAAGCAACCCGGATCAACAGCAACAGGAACAATTAAGACCATTTCTTCACGAATAGTTATATATGTTATCACGAATATTATGATAAAGATAATGTTAATAAGCCTTAATTCCTTTATTAAAAACCTTGAAGATTAACATATAAAGGGTGAATATCCACAGGTAAAAAGGAGCATGGCGACCCGCTAACAGCTGTTAGAAAAGTTAAGATATACATTAATCGAAACTCTAAGATACATGTAGCGTAACTCTTTATCTAGCCTTCTTTTAACGAAGCCTATTTCATAGTTAGTAACGACATCTTAGCACTGAATAACCGTCCGGATTGTGTTTCAACAAGATATCGTACCTTTCTTGTGCTATCTTTCCTTGTTTCGAACGTGTGCATTCCGGGCAATGTATTTCATAACCTATTTTCCTTTGTCATTAATCTGTCTCCCGCGGGATGACGCCTAAGATATATGAGATCAATGTACGAGCTTTTAGGCTAGTTCGTCTTCTGAGGTTTGTGACGAACTTGATAAATCTAGTTCGCATTTTATATTCATAAGCTGACGGCCCTTTTGTGGACCTCGCTTTATATCGTGTTTTTGTTTTATGAAAAGTTCATCGTACCTCCACTCGCCGAATATGAGTTGGTACGGATCGTTACGCAAGGCTTGTACCATTTTGTTTTTTAGCTTTTCAATCTCGCTTTGTCGCTGGGACCGTGTTTTCCCACAGCGGTCCCTACCGTGGATGCTCAAAGACAGTCTCCAGCGACGCGTGGAGGCTCGCTTCGGGAAAGATACTTTGGGACGCAAAGCCCCTGCTGGTTTGGTAGGCCTTGTAGCATGCACGCGACCATTGTCGAGTTCTTTTTTGCGCATAGCTCTTGTCTGGACCATGACGTCGGCTTCTGTAAGAGTATTTGCAGCTTGTATTAATGTCTTGTGAAGATGAAGCATTGAACAACGAATTGCGCAGGAAGGTTTATATAGATTTCAACTGGAGTCATTCATTAAGAACACAAGCTGTAATTCGCAGTATATGTGCGACTTATGACTCACTTACGAATGCCTCGCCCTGAAAAGGCGTGTCTTCGATTATAAAACGAGTGAAGGAGAGCCAATAGCAATATTGGCGACCCCCATCGTGCCGTACTGAAGCCAGACCGCGTTTCGTGTATGGGACCTTATAATCCAACCAATTCCTAGATATAGTAAGTAACTGGTTACCGTATTCACCGAGGTGCGGTGCGATTGGATGGCGATAACTCCCGAACAACGCTCGTGGTAACCGAACGCATCCCAAGTTCAAGTCTAGGAAATGATATCCACTAATATAAGAAGTTGAATACATTATCGTTTTAGAAAAGAGTTAACAGCCTTGGAGTTGAAAGTCGAATGTTGCGTTGTTATTTCAAGCCATGCCCTTAAGACACGGCTTTACGGCCTATCACTGCTCCAAAATACCTATCTAGGTACCCTTAAGGTATGAAGATAAGTAACATTTCCACGGCGTATCTATTAGGTTTCCTCTGTCGAGAAGCGGCATATTCGAATTTGGAAACCCCTGCAGGTACGTCAGTCTCCTAGTCGTTCTTATCATAGGTTCCAAATCCATAAAGATACTCTGACACGCCAAAGCCTTTAATGGCCGTATCGCATGGTAAGCTGATAGACACACGTATTTCTCCAGCCGCTGATTTGCCTCGTCTAACACGTATATCGCCCCTGCCTTTCCCCCCTTCAAGGCGCTTCCGCTGAGCAGCGACGCTACAACGCGTCACCCCCCACCCACACAGTCGTAGACGGCTGATTCGGTATTTGCCATACCCTTGCGCCAGATGTACTCCGCCCTCTGCCCGTAATCGTTCACGGCACTGAACCTGTAGTTACTGTGGTAGAAGGTTTCCGTGTTGCGGTGTAGCTTTTCCCACACCAGCAATTCGCTCGGTTGGTTCTCGGAGCCCCCCTCTGCCCAGTGATGTACAGATAAATGTACATGTACAAATATGATAAGTTTAATACTTAAGGGCTAAGCTCGTTAATGTAAGGGAATGAAAAGGACTAGCCACTCCGCTACATAATCAAAAGATTAGAAGTTCCAACGCCAGGTGGCGTTGGAAGTCCTTATCCGCACTTGAAGTAGGGAACGCCCCGAGGCCATTCCCTTACAGTTAACTAGGAAAGTAACAATATAGCCCAAAGAGGGTTACACTTTCTTTTTCCCTTTTTTGCTAATTAGGGCCCTTTAGAATCCCAATATTGATCACAACACATGAACTTAGCAGGCTTTGTACTCAATTTTCTCCAGGGGAAGATATCTGATGGTTTTGTTTCATTTTAGTTCATTTCACATCTATGAAACCGTCGACAGTCGAGTTCGCAGGGGCAAAACCATCAACAATGCATTCGGAACAACACGCACATCCTCATTCGCAAATCGGTGTTCTCTATCCAGATCTCGTCTGGTTCCATCTGATTCAGCTATCTATCGTCCAATCGTGCCAAGTCATAACGTCCCCACTCGCTCCACCGCTCTCCCGCATGCTTGCTTCACTTGTGCTCGCCGCCGATGCAGGCGATGCGGCCCTCGATCCGCGGGGCGATGGCCCTGGTCCAGTCGGCCTCGAAGTCGCCCTCCTTGAGCTCGTCGACGAGGCTGCACTCGATGCCGGCGATGCGGGCCCACTTGTTGAAGACGCGGCGCATGATTTGCATCTCGTGGTCGATCATCTCGATCTCTGCGGTGGCGGGGTCTTCCTGCGCGTCCCCGTCCTCGTCACCATCCCCGTCAACGTCCTCGCTGTCAGAGTCGTCGAGTGGCGTGGTGATGTTGGCCTTGCGTTGGCGGATCTTCTCGGGCGTCCAGTCCTCCCAGCCCTTGCCGGGGAGATTGGTCCGCACCGTCGGTGAGGCCGGTGTGGGCCCCGGCGTTGGGTTGTGTTGGACGTGGTGGTGGGTGCCAACCTTGTCGGAGACCTTGTTCCAGTGCCTCCCCATGCTCTTTCCCCAGTGCTTCCACTGACCCATGACTTTGAGTGACATGAAGTACTGGCGGAGCATCATGGAGATGAGTATGCCGTTCTCTTCTGCGACGATCTCCTCCGCTGCTCCGCCTTCCGCTTCTATCAGGAGGCTGTCATACCCATCCTTTCCGCGGCCCATATAGCCTCTTGTGACGAGTGTGTACTTCCTTTCCATGTCTATCGGGTCGCCGCCTATGGTTGCGGACACTATCCGAGAACCGGTGGGTTTCCGGGCGTCGAACTCAAATGTGATATTGGACACCTGCGGAAAACGACCTTCGAGGGCTGGATACTGCGACACGCCGTTCTCCAATGCATCCCAAATTGCTTGACCGGTAACCTTAATTACGACGACGGGATCTTCAAAGGGGAAGCAGTTCATGATATCCTTCAGTAAGATGGGCCCTGGCGCGTAGACCTGGTCACCACGTATGGTCCCTGACGCCATCAATGCGCAGTCACCGGAGTAGTAATGCCTCATGATATCGCAGACCCAATTGGCGATATTGCTCTCCCTCAGTCTAACCGTCCTGAACCTGGCATCAAGCGGGGCAGCTGTATATCCGACGGGCTTGTCGAGGGTTTTCTTGAGGCTCGCCGTCAATTTTTCCACCAGCTTCACGGTATCGTGGTGAGGAGGGATTTCAGAAGTAACATCACGCCGGGTGATATCGATATCCCATCTACCTGAGCCGTCGTTCCGCCGCCGGGCCTCGACATAGCTAAGCTGTTTGAAATCGCTACCAGAGCGTAACACGTGGGTCCCTTTGATGAAGCTGTGATTGTAGTAATGGTCATGGCCGCCAAGGATGATATCAATCAACCCGTCAGTCTGTTCAGCCAGCTTATTGTCATTCGGTTCGCGCATGTGCGTCACAGCAATGACAATATCAGCTCCTTCGGCCCGTAGCTGAGGAACGAGTTCCTTCGCCGTCTCGCTAGCGGACTTGTAAATGAGATTAGGAGGTAGGCTGTTAATTGTGGCTAACCACTCCCGTTCACCAAGCCCGATCAGGCCGATCTTGATGCCGTTCGAGGATGTTATCATGTGTGTCTTCTTGGCGTTGCCAATAGGGACGGAGTCGCCTAAAGCCGGGTCCAGTACGTTCGCAATGAGCCAGGGGAATTTGCATCTCGATGCCAAATGTCTGAATTTGCGAACGCCGAAGTCGAGATCATGATTCTGGCATATCGATAAGCTGCGAGTCCCTCAGAAAGATATAGCTGGCAAAGATTCTTACGCCCAACGCTGCCGCATCTGTTCCTATTTTATTCAACAACGGAACCATATGATCACCCTTCGTGACAGAGCTCTCTAGGCTCGGGTTGAATGCATCCCCAGAAAACAGAGTCACCAGACCGGGCTGCCCCTGAAACTTCTCATCTTCTCGGTAGTGCTTGACTAGCGTCATGAAGCGGGCCACACCGCCCACGGGCTCAGCCGAAGACGAATCAACATGGTAGACGTCATTGTAGTGCAGCAACCTCAAATCCGGAGGGCCGTCGTGAGTTCCGGAGCTATATGTGACCGACTCGTTCGGCGGCGGCTTCGTCCTCCCCGGCATTGTGCTTGTGAAATAAGGTTGAGGTATGTATGTATGTAGGAGAGTTGGGAGATTGGGCTTCGACGCAAATTCGGGGAAGTAGAGGGTGTATGTTGTTTAGTGGGTCTTTATTCAGGTTGACAGGGCTTAACGCTAACTCATCTGCCAAGCTACAGAGTGGAGGAATGTAGCCAATGGGGGGTCAAGCATTTGAAAGATCAGCAGCCACCATGCTCTTCTTTCAGTGCGTGCACCACAACTATTGCCAATATAATCTCACAATCCAGCTAGTTGACTCCGGACGAGGATATTGCAGCTAGATTATCTGATGCTCTCTGGCCTTCTCGCTTCATGTCCCTTCATTTGACATTCTGTACTTGACGTGGAGCATTACGCAAAATAGGTTGGCAGCCAACCACTCGGGATACTGTACCACCCCGCAACTGGACAGATTCTCAACCACAACGGCTACCAATGGATTCAGTCTGTCAACGAAGTGTGATAGGAATTCAGAGCCCGAAAGAGTAACGGCCCCTACGCAGTATGGGTTGACCGGCGATAACCCCTACATTTTGCTTAATAGACGTACAATCTTATGGAGCTATTCTAAACTTAACTGCCAGTATAACCCCTATATAACCCGCCGCCCCCGTCTCTCTTCGGCTGAAGGGTGCAGAACTGCGGCTGTGATTCCATAAGGACACGAAGTCGTCCAATTACTTTGATAAGTCGTTTGAACGATCGGACTTATACAGCCATTAGTAGATTAGGCACTCTTCGCAGCGACTATGATGATGGTCGGAGAACCGCTGACCTTGATGGACCCCGAAAGCTTTTGGGGCCTATAGAGGCTTACTTTGTAGAAACAATGTGGAACCATAGCGCTGCCCATCAAGGTTACGTTTCGATAGGCTATAAATAGAACGGATAGTGTGGCGGCTATTATCCTTTCCTTCCTCCGCTTCCTACTTAATCATGTAAGTTCCCGAATGAAATGGTTGAGCGTTGTTTGAAACAGCCCGAATATCCTTCCACGCGTATATACATCGATACCTATATACAGTTTCACTTTCATGGCTCCCCAGGCCAGATGGAGTCCGCAAGCTGCCTGACCAGCTTCAGTTTCGCGACCATATCGTCATGGGTGACGGCGTTCCCGAGGTGGTGGCTCGCAAAGCCGCACTGGGGGCTGACACCCATGCGCGCAAGCGCCTGCTCGCGCGTCTGGCCCTGGCCCGCGGCGACGACGTCGGCGGCGGCGTAGACGCGGTCGCGCATCTCGCCGAGATCCTCGAGCTGCGGGAACTTGCTGGTGACGACGCCGAGGATGACGTTCTTATGGGCGGGGAGCTCGCGCAGCGGGTCGAAGGTGCCCGCGCGCTCCGTGTCGTATTCGAGGAAGTACGTGTCGACGGCGATCTCGCCGAAGAGCTTCGTGGCGATGCGGTCGTACCCGCCCTCGGAGAAGTGCCGGCTGTTAGCGAAGTTGCCGCGGCAGAGGTGCAGCCCCACGTGCAAGTCTGCGGGCCGCGACGAGATGCAGTCGTTGTATAGCTTGATGTATGAGTCGAGGAGGGCGTCCGGGTCCTCGCCGTTTTCCTTGAAGCCGGCTATCATCTTCTCTGAACAGAAGTCTACGCATCGCCGCGAGGTCAGCCGAGTCTCAAATGAATGCATTAACAAAACAGAGAGGCAGGGGGGCGACTGACATGCGAGGTTGGGATCGTCAATTGTCACGTTCCGACATCCATTGTCATAGAGGATCTGGAGCTCGGTACGATACGCAGCGGCTATATCTGCGAAATATTCTGCGTCGTTGGCGTATACATCTAGGGGATATGCCTTCCCTGCCTTGTATCTCAGATGGTACCATTCAGGCGCGGCCAGAGTTATCTTCAATTCCTTCACTCGCTCGGGAGGAACCAAGCTCTTAAGGTACTTCCAGTCCGGGAGGTACGAGCTTCCTACATGCTTGATCTTTCCGGTGCATACGATGGATTCGCCTGGCTTATGGCCAGACTCGGCTAGAAAACTGGTCTTAGAATCACACTGGCTGCAAGAAGTCCTGTGATATTGGGGGCCAAAAATGATTAACCTACTGAACGCGGCAATATCCGGAACGTACATGCGGAACATGTCCCACGAAGGGTTCTGGATCTCCTCGAAACCCTCAAGGTTCGGGAAGAAGGTTCCCCAGAACTGATGTCGACGGTACTCTCCATCGTTAATGGCGTGGTAGTCGAGATCGAGCTGGAGCTTGACGATATCCTTGATGGCCTCATCCTCAATGGCGTGGAGCTCCTTGTCCTGGGCGATCTCGAGGGCCTTCGCGTTGTCGAGCTTGAGGCGCTTCTCGGTCAGTTTAGCCGGGCGGAGCAGCGAACCCATGTGCTCCGCACGGAAGGGCGGACGTTGCTTGTTACCCGTCATCTTCTGCCCCACGTGCTACGAAGCTACTTTTTGAATGGTGAGGTGAACAAAGAAATAAATTAGACAGAGTATCTGGGGCTGGTAATCCAACAGGCTCTTCAATGGATGGCTGGAGTCATTGGGGAAGCACAAGGACGAGGAGGGGGGCCCATGTCAACATATATCTCCAAACCAATCCCGGCCTTGAGCTGTTTATTAATGAGGAGAAAGCCGAAGAAAGATTGGGGCACAAGGGACTTGTATCCTCCATGGCATTGGAGATGGTGAAATCTTGTGCCGTTGCAAGAAGACGAACGTTGAAACAAGGGGCACCATCAACCGCAACCAACCTGCTCAGCCATTGCCGAAGCATACCTAGAAGCTAGAGGGTCAATTCCCCCATTGTCCGGCGTAAACTGGAGCCCAGTACCCAGGCGCTATCTGGATCTGGCATTCCGCATGGCACTCCGAATGGTCATTATAACCACAGGTACTGGTCCCGAGACTCCGACCCCACATGCCCCGCCATTTGTAAAAGCTGACTCTGCATCATCGAGGTCAGGGGTAAAGTAATAATGGCCCGGCCTATTTCTTGGAGCTATTACGGTAGCGGCTCGTGCGGGAGAGATGATGTACATGAAGGCCATGCTTGCGGGTCACGGGTGTTTACATGCCGATCTATTGAGCCGGATTAGCGAAGGAAACCATGCGCGTCGCGCATATGCACCGAACATGTTGTTACAAAATTTCTGAATTTTTGCGGGGGCGGACAGGATGAAGCCCAGGGTGTAAATGTGGATCAAAAAATCCCCCTCTCCAGATACCAACACGTGCCGAACACTCCCAATTCGCTCCTCTTGACGCAATATACCGCCTTGAAACATGTTACCTATTCGGCATGCTGTCTTTGACGGTCTTTTATGTAGGAAATGCCCTCTTCTGTGGACGGAATCGAGCTATCGACCTTAAAGAGATAACAAGCTAACTGAACTTTGATAAGACACATTTATGACGTAATCTGATTAACGCCCAGATCCATTAAAGCCGTGCTAGACAGACGTACCTCCTCAACTTAAAGATTCCGCTGCAAACCAACTTGTGATACGTAAATTTGCATCTTGAAATGAAGGCATTTAAAGAGCTGGTTGTCTGTGGACGTTTGGTAGCTTCTACTGCAAATTCATCGCAATTGTAGCAGACTGCAGTGCACTTCATCGATACCAACTTCGTATATGGGCGAAGAATTATGAGCCTCAAGTTATGCCCTTATACGGTATAGCCCCATATTGACATTCCCGACTTCCGACGACATAACCATAAAAGCATGACGAAGGCATCTGCCACTTAATAATTAATACCTTAGGAAACTAGAAGTTTAAATTTTAAAACGCTATTATGATGATGATTAACGTCTATATTCGTAGATAATAACTAAAAGCAGAATATTTTCCGAACCTGACAAGTATCTTGACGTGTGGCTCTGTGTAATCGGACGCAAACTCGAGGTCGATGGCCCTGCCATTAGAGACACCAAGAGTCAATTCTCGTCCGTTTACATACGATTCCGCTCCTCCATCCAGATGTTGATGGCCCACAACTCCGCCACGCACTTAGCAATACCATACAAAGCGGCTTGATTACCGCGAAGTGGGTGAGAAGATCTCGGAAGAGTACGACGCCTTCGTCGAGCTAGTCCACAAAGCTAACTTAGCCGATGGCTTCAACGCAAGTCTTTCCGGCAGCAATCATGGCTATTCAGGCTCATCTTACCCCGAGTCTATGGATATACCTGTTCGCCAGCTCGGTGCCAGCGATGGAGTCACTGAATCCAACGTAATCATGCTGAGTATTTCGTACGCGGTCGCATCGGCGAGGTGGGAACTGCTACGGCATCGAAGCCCTCTTGTCGCATGCCACTTCCATCTGCTGCAATGTCTGCCACGACACTGATTGCTATAACCTGCCCAGCATCCTTCCTGGTAGCTTGGCGAGTCTTCTGAAGGCCATCACCACTTCCTACAGCGTCATTCGCCACATCTACACCTTCGCCGTTCGTTAGGGGCCGAGCCTGCTCCGCAAGATTGGGCGCATTGCGGTCCACCCCAATAACCCCCGGTGATTTGACATAGTCGAATTTCGGCGGTGAGCAGGTGCCGACCATCTTCAGCTTCAGGTCAAAGGCGTGGACTAGCTGTGCTACGGCAGTGCCAAACGCCTCCGCTTGCAGAGTCGATCAAGATACTAAAGCCGGGAACCAGATGGACTCCGCTGCGCTTCAGCATCCCCCAAGCCGTCAGGTAGTTGAGCGGCAGAGCACATACATTTATTGGGTCGTCTGCATTTTCGATGCGAATGAGCTCGGTAACGGGCAGGATGATATGAGTGGCATGAGCACCAATCATACGCCTGGATTTGACACGCTCCCCCACGGCCAGGAGGCTGTCCATTAGCGGCGAGTAGCGCAGGGCAACGACTTCGCCGACGAAGTCATACCCCAGCGTAAAGCCCTACGTCGAGCACCGAATGTTCGGGTAACCTCTCGTACGCTGGATATTGTCGGGCCCAGCAATGCCAGCTATGATGATTCGTATGAGAACCTGGCCCGCAGACAGTTTGGCGTATGGGCAATAGGTAACCCATTTCAAGATTTCCAGGCCACCGAATTTAGATATGATCCACCGACCCGGATAGCCAGGTGTAGGACGGGTGTTTTGGGGCTTTTCGAGTACTGTAGGTTAAAAATAAGGTGTAGGATACAGCGGCTGTATCGTGACGCCTTCTCAAGGGGAGAGATGGGCTGCCATTACAGCGACCTAATGGTAAATAGGCACATACTCCGTACAGAAGGAGTGTTACAGCCCCTTGTATAATACCTTTTGGTGACCTAGGACCCCGGTTCGGCAATTATTCTTCCTCTCATCTTGTCAGCTGCCAAGTTGCGGTATTCCCTTGCCTACCAAGTTATATTACCGAGCTGTATTACCAAGCCGCGTTATTAAGCTGCACGATCAACCTGTGTTGCCTTGTTTTGCCCTCATCTCTACATGGGGAGCTTGTGACTGGAATGAAACGAAGAGTTATTGCGTCGAAATTTTGGACTACAGTAGTAATCCTAATCACCGAGTACAGCAGCCCCCACGGTTGCTGATGCATTTAGATTGCCATATACACTAATTGGATTGACTACGGTGTCACACAGGAATCATTGCGACAAAACCCAGAAATCATAAATAAGTATACGCCCGGGTAAATTTAACCAGAATTGTAATAAGTAAAGCAAAAATTCGAAGTTTACTTCAGCATAAATATGCGTTAAAAATATAACCGAGTAAATTTAATTTATTAAATTAGTTATATCGTCGACTTAATTAACTTAACGTGATATATAAGCTAATAGAACATATAAGCGAATGTGTAACGGCTAAGCTAGTTAACCAACTATTAAACCTAGGCGTACGGGTTTATATTAGTAAAAATATCGCATTATTTACATCATAAAAAAACTAACTAAATTACGTTTCGTAATTCTGAAAATATCTTAAGTTATAAATTTATATTATAAATTGCTACTATTTAATTATAGAAGACACGAACGTATATATTTAAATTTAAATCTTTTTAAATCCCCTTAATTTCGACGGCTTTATTCGAGTTTATATTGAACCTACTTTTCTTATAAACCGTTTTTAAAGGCTTAATTTAATAAGATTATAATATACTTTCACGTTTCAGAAAATGTTCGTCCTGAAAATTATTATTTTTCTTAATAAATATCATGTTTTACACTATTAAGTAAAAAAAAATATATGTAAACGTATTAATCTGTTACGACCTGGCAGGAGGGAGGTCTCGGAAACGGTCTCTGTGGACCGAAACAGGACCCAAGTGGGTCAAGTCACGTGACAGATCACCGACTCACTAAAGGTGATCCAGTGAGCAGGATCACCGACTCACTGAAGGTGATCCAGTGAGCTACGACAAGATATATACGCTCGTTAAATTCTACTATTAGATAGCAGCAGCTTGCAATACAACTTCATTATCCAAGACACCCTTGGTATTAGTGTCCCCCACCCACATCCTGAATCGATTTCCCAGCAAAACACCCGATATTCAAAAGTTTATAACAAAATAAATAAACATAATCAAAACCTAATACTTTGCATACGGATTATTTAAAACTTGTTATTTATAAAAAAAATGGAATTAAACTTAAAAAGTTGTGTACTTTTACTAAAATTAACGTTAAAACTTACGTAATTTAATAATTTAAATAAATTTGTCATAATTAATTTAGAAAATAAATTTAAATTTGAATAAATATAAAGGTAAAAAATTTCATAGAAAATTTAAGAGGTAAAGATAATATTGCATGATAAAATACCAAATTTACGTTGTAAAATTTTACAAAAAACTTAATATATAATATTATATATTTCTTAAAAAAGAACTAATTATAATATTAATATTAACTAAAAACGTATTATAATATAAGGAATAGGCCTTATAGAATTATGTTATTAAAATATTTATTTTATTAAAAATTTTTATATTTCTAAAAACCTTTTAAATATATTATGAATATATTTCGAATTTTTTACAAAATGATTTTTATTTATACCTTATAATTTAAATTTTAAAATATAAAAATATCAAATTGCCCATATTAATATAGGTTTCTTATTTTTATTTAAAAATGCTTTTTTTTATAATTCTATTTTCTTATGTAAACTTTTAGATCCTTAAGGAAAAATTTAAAAAAAATTTCTTATAAAATATAACTTTATTTCATACGTATTATATCTAATTATTTTGTTATACGTAATATATATATTGTATTATCTTATACGTTTAACTTAAAAAAGATGTTACATTATAAATTTTATAAATAATATCAAATTATTAACTTATAACGCAATAAATTTATTTATTATATTTAAAGCATTTATAGTTTATTAATTAAATAATATTATAAGATTTTATTTAATATATTTTAAAAGTAAATATTAATAAAGTTATATAAGGGTAATTTTTATATTATTCCTAAAAGCAACTCTTTATACTAAATATTAGTTACTATATAATATATCTATTCGTTATTATATTTATATTATTATTTATAATATTTTTTATAACTTTTTTTACTTTTTACTTTTTTATATATTTTATATAAAAAAATTTAAAAAATCCTATACTCAATATTTTCATTCTCTATATTAATAAAGATATATTACACTTATGTTCTAAGTATAATATTTCTTTTTTATTTATTATATTTTTATTTTAATTAATTATTTACTTTTTTATATAAGTATATATCTTTTTATAAACTCTTAAATTTTGGTTTTTTATATAATATATTTTTATAAAATTTAAACTTTATTACGATATCTATAAATAGCTTTATAACATATTTAAAAATTACGATTTCATATGTTAACGTTGTTTTGTTATTGAATTTCTAACAATATGTCCTTTTGGAAGTTCGAATTCAGGAAGTGGGTAAATTCAGGATGTGGGTGGGGGACACTACGAGACGTGACTAAGTTATTTTTCGTTGCTCAGTTTCTCACAGTACTCTGCTAACATAAACCCGTCGACTTAGGTTTAATAGTTGGTTAATTAACCTAGCCGTTACATAATCTTACAAAAAAAAAAGTAAAAGTTTAGCTTAATTTATTTTTAGATTTAATTTCGAAGTTATATCCTATGTACCTTATTTTTGTTTAAAAAAACGATCTAACCGCTTACGGCTACGTATTAAATATTAAATAAAAGTTTTTTTTCTTATTATATCGCTTAAAGGAAATCCTTTTCTAACTAAATTATCTTCGTACTTAAAAAAGTTTCTTCGAAAAAAAAGTAACATTATAAGAGCTAGTAGCTTTATAGATTAATATAATTACTTCTCTCTTTAAAACAAACTGGTTTTAATTTTAAGACATAATAAAACGTTAAACCTTTAACGTTTTATTATGGCCTATAAATATATAGCGCGGTCGGCCCCTTTGCGCCAATTATCTACTAAACGTTTAACGATTAAATCTTTTTAGATTACCTTTAATTTTTTTATAACCTGTAGTAGTTTTAATAAAAATCGAACTTTAACCTCGGGTATGCCGCCGAGATAACGTCGAATTAACTACTATATCTAATTAAGGCTTAAAATAATTATGGGGTAGTAAAGGTGCCACTCTAGTTATAAAATTATAAAATCTTAATAATTTTAAACTTTAAGATTTAAACATTTTAATCCGCCTTAAAAAGAAAGTATTTCTAGTATTATTATAAAAAAGACGTTTTACTTAGAATTATATCGATAAAAATATTAAAAAGCAAATAAAATTTTTTAGTTTTTAATAAACCTTTTATCCGGAATGCCCTTACAGCTACGACGTAATAGCCAGAACCCGTACGACTAAAAGCATTAATAAACGAGTTTTTTCTATATCGAATTATCTTTAAAAATTTTTTAAAATAGTGTTATATGCGGTAATTACGTTATTATAGCTATAAAGCCGTTTAAAATTAGTTAATCTCATATTTTTTATAATTATAATAACGTACTTATTGTGCGTATTATTTCAAAGCGAGTATTTTAAAAGTATTTTAGTATAGGAAAATGTTATTCGATAATGTTTTTAGTCGTACGGGTTATAGTTGTCGCGTTATAGCTATAAAGGTATTACGATCGCCTATTTCTAATATTAAACTTTATTATATCGGTCTTAAATTTATTAAATAAATTAAAAATACTTTTAAATATATATTAATTTATATTAAACATATATATATAAAGTTAACGTCCTATACAAGCTTACCGGACATATAAATTTACCGGATATTTTTAAGTATTTTTTAATAATTAATCCAAATAACTTAATTATAATATATTATAATTATTTAAATTAATCGTATTTTCTTTTATTATATATATTTACAATTTTTTAATAAATATACGTATTATATTAAAAGTTATTACGGATATTATATTTTTTTTTTAATTTACCCGTAATTAATTATTTTTAACGCGTTTAAATTAATATTACCCTTATTTCGTACGATTTAAAACCGATCGATTAAATAATTATTTTCGACCGAATTTTTAATCCAAATACGTAAGTATTTATTATCCGGTTTTAATACGTTAAAAATATAAGTCGGAAAATATATTATAAGATGCGTTAAAAATACGTTAAAAGCGCATTAAGGGGCATAAGGGGTCCGTACGGGACGTTTCGCGGGACGTTTTACGGGACGTCTCGTAAGGCGTTTCGTAAAACGTTTCGTAAGGCGTTTCGCGGGACGTATAATAAGGCATATCGGGCTCGATTTCGCAACAATTCGATACTTACGTAATTAAATAATTAAAATAAACGTTTTGCAAAAAAATAAATATTTATTATATAATATAAATAAATTTTTTTAACTAATAAAAAAATTATAATAAAAAATTATTAATAATAATTATAATAATTAATCGGTTATAATTAATTTAAAAAAAATAATAATTTAACGTTCGTAATAAGCCTTAATATAATATATATATATAAAAATAAGTTATAAATATAATTAATAAAAAAATATTCGATTAATTAAATTTAATTTAATATATTATAATTAAATTATTTAAATAAATTATAAAAAAATATTTAAAAATATTTGGTAAATTTATATATCCGGTAAATTTATATAAAACGTTATATTATTATAATTAAATTAATTAAATAATTAATTAAATAAAATAAAAAGAAATTATTATTTTAATAATAATTTTTAAAATAAACTTTTATTTTATATAATTATTATTTAAAATTCGCAAGTTAATTTTAATAATATGTAATTTCTTTTACTAATTTATAATATAATATATTATTATATTTTAAAAAATTTAAAAACGAATTAATAAAAGCTTAAATTCGTTAAGGTAATATAAAATTTTAAGTATAAAGTATATATTATTATAGTAATTATTTTTCTATTTAAAAAATAAACTTTTAATATTAACAATAATTTTTTTTTTAAAAAAAAGAATAACAGGAAAAAAAAGAAAAAAAAAGTTTATATAATAAGCTTTATTTATTTATATTATTTTTTAAAACGTTAAATTAAAGTTATTATATTAATAAATTTTTAAATTTATAGAAAAAATATATTTATTTTTAATTTATATTTAAATCTTATTATTTTGTTATTAGGATTTAAAATTTAATTAGTTTATTTTAATATTATTAAGGGTATATGTCGAATAAGTTTAAAAAGATTAGGAAAAGAGCTAGGAAGGCCTGAGCTTGCTGAGGTAAGTAATTCCTTTTACAGATTTAAATCTTTTTGCTATCGTTTGGGTAATGCCGTTTTAGGCTTGTTAATGGCTGGCTTCCTTGCTTGCGGCGGGCTACCCTTCAGGGCTTAGTGCTGAAGTATCGATTCTGAACGACGGGGCTGTCGTAACTCGCTGGCAGGCTCTCCGAGCGGGGTCGGCCACACTTGCGACGTAGTAGTTAATTCGGTCCGTGGCATAGAGACCTCCGGCCAAGTTACGAATAGGTCATAACGGTTTATCGTAACTAGTGTGTTATCTGTTAGGGCCACCCGAACACCGTGATGGACTTTGGCAAGTTGACCACAGCGCTAGTCGCGGGCACTAACGAGAATACGTTGGCGCTAGCCAACCTGAATCTCGACGTATCTATGGTCAAGGTCCAGGTCCCCACCGAGTATCGTGGTCTAGACGCTGCACTCACAAGCAAACGTAGGGAGGTCGCTGAGGAGGGGTCTGCGCACCGAACGGCCCGTCGCCTGGGAATCCTGTTCCAGGACGTACTGCCGGCTACGCCAGAGCTCATTCGCATTTATGGCCGCCGGGCTACGGAGATTTGCTCCAAGATCCCAAGCTCCCAGGAGCCGACCATCAAGAATGGCATCTTCTCCAGTTTCGTTGGAGCCGATGTGACTTCTGTCTGGGCGGCCGCCACCTCAGGGGCAGCATCTATCTCCGTCTATCTCCTGGCCTGCCTGCTGGCGCGGCTCTGGACCGGCCCCGAAGCGACGTCAATCTGGGTTGAGATCGTTGAGGAAAGGCGGCGAATCGTAAACCTACAGGCGCAAGAAGGCGTCTATAATATATCGGTAGAGCTGCGGTTGGTTGCACAACAGCCAATTAGCCGGCGCGACCTGGCGCAGTGGGATTCGAGCGCTCGCGCGTGGCTGCAGGTCGCAGATAACGCTCAACTGCGACGCCAGAAGCAACTGATGCTCATTCTCAATAACATCCATCTCCCTATCAACACTGGTGATAACACGTACAACCGTGTCATGGACGCTTGGATCACGGCACTACAGTTTATGGAGAAGCTGCTGAACGGTCAGCCACAGCGCGCCTCTAAAGGTGCCCCGTTGATGGGACTGGCTTGTTGGCACCTATATCCTGATCTGCTAGTTCTTGGTGACAAGTCGTCCCTCGTTGCTTTCAATGATGATATAATCAAGGGCTGTGCCCAGTTGACGGTTGGAGTGGAAAGGACGGATGCGGACAGAGGCCACGGAATTTACTGGTCCCTGGCGCTCTCGCACCTCCGCTTCTACGGGGATCCGGTTATCGCCAACACCAATACCACCAGGGATGTCGCGCGACTTGCTATTGAAGATTTCTCCCTCATATCCCTCGGGGCGACCTTGTCACACTGGGGATCCCTAGCCTATGATGTGTGTCTTGGCGCCACCTTCTTTGTGCTGCTGGGCCATCACATAGAAGATGAAATACAAACCAACGTTCGACTACGTTGGTTGCGTTTACTTTACACAGCATCGAGACGATTGCTGGCGTCTTCCGGCGATGATCGAAAAACGTGTCTCGCCGTCGTCGCCCTTGGGCGGCGAAGCGGCCGCTCCTTCTTGGCAGAGAGCTCATATTATCCGCCCATGCTACTAGGCATGAGCGAAAACTACATACAGAGCCGCATATACCGAAGCCATCTTTACGCTGCCGGCTCGGATGAACGAATCTCATACCTCCGATTCATTGCCTCTAAACTGGGATTCTCTCCTTCTGAGTGCATCATTCGGGTCTCTGACAGACACAATGGGCGGCTGTACTCGAGTTATTGCGCCGATCAGCGATGCACAACTTATGAAAGCGCTGTTCCCCACAGTTTTTGTGCCTTTGCCGGTATGCAGGCTTCTCATGTTCGCTGGCTTGATTTGGAAACTGAGCTGGGAGAGACCTCACTCCAGGCCTGCGAGTGCCACAAACTCGGTCGTAACTGCCGTAGCCGACAGTGCCGATGCATGAACCGGGGGATCCATTGCACCCCAGCATGCCATAAAAGCGTCGTAACTCAGTCCAATGATAGTCCAGGATGGTTTATGTCGGCGCAGAGCGGAGACACGGCACAAGAGGATGACAAGGTCCCATCAGACCCTGCGCAGAACGAGCAGGCGCTCTCCTGCGCAAATATGCCCTCTGGCACTGTCCAATACGTCATTAAGAACCTGTTCGAGCAGATTGCTCTGGAGGAACAAAGCGAGGGAATGTTCAAGATATCGGCGTCCAGTTCGAGAATCGGTGGTCTGGGCCGTCCCATCGAGGACATACGCATTCCTAATATTGGTATCGGCCATGCCTATCGACAAAGCCACATCAATTTCTCGACGAATACAGTGCTGCTGATGAACTATCCTGCCTGCGAATGTTTCCAACGATCGAGCAGTGAACCCACTACCCCTTTTTATTCCCCGGCTTTCTTTACGCTGCTTGCGGGTGACCCTGATGGATACGGCCTCTTCGTCAAAATTCGGGATAATGACAGGCAGCTTCGCCGCCAACTAGTTCATAAGTGTAAAGTTGCAGCATCCGAGCCAAACAAGAGCGTGGAGTCCATCATTCAGCAGCTCCAGGACGACAGCATGGATTCCGAGGTGCTTAGATCGTACGTTCTTTCACTTTCGACTGGCGCAGCTGAGTTTCCGACATTCAACAAGGACTTGATGCCTCGAAAATGCCAGTTCCGGCCTTT
This sequence comes from Monosporascus sp. GIB2, assembly GCA_004155935.1. Taxonomy (NCBI): domain Eukaryota; kingdom Fungi; phylum Ascomycota; class Sordariomycetes; order Xylariales; genus Monosporascus; species Monosporascus sp. GIB2. Next base: position 58,970 of record QJNV01000173.1, read on the forward strand.
CATAAAGTCAATGAATGCATTGGTGCTCGCTTCTGAAATTTTTGGCAGCATGCCGGGAACAACCTGTTCCCTCGGCATCCTAGAACGTCCTTTGCGTCTTGCAAAGTGGGTACCGCGGGGCAATGATTTCTGGAAGCAGCCAGACTGGAAGTTGTTACGGCCAGAGCGGTTTGCTTGTATTGCTTATTTTGAGTCTGGTTCGTACGACCTTTCTCCAGCTATTATGAAGGATGTCATCGCTCTTTCGGCTAGAAACAGTATCTACGTCTCGACAACTCTGCTAGGCGATCCGCATGAAGAAGCCATCAAAGACGGTATTGCCTGCGTCGTTGGCAACGTGGGTAAGACCGGGATGGTAATGATGGTGGCGCCACTAGATCCCAAAATCCGTCCCAAGGAGATCAAAAAGTGGATAAAGATTGCGCATGAGCCGTTCGCAGGCAATGCTGAGGATTGCTTCACGTCCACTTCACTTCACCTGTCATTCACGGAGTTCGAGATGCCATTTGACCTAGGAAAGAGAGGATCCATCGATAATGACGTTCACTTCGTGGAAACTATTGTTTCGGTGTACGACAAGAGCGAATGGGTCGCGGACCTTGATGTCCTCCTCCTGTTTGAGCCGTTACTGAGTGGATACCAGCGTATCAGGCGCTTCAACACAACAGCACATCAGCAACACTGCTCACATACGAGCACATGCTGGCAAGAGTTGCCCTGCCGGCTGACCTCAATCGATAATTGGGAGGAACTCCTCAACGCTCCCGAGGACCTAGGCCAAGGCCATATTGCCATTGTTCGGGCTAACGGCAATCGTCTGGCGCGTCTGGCGGCAGCCTCCGTTGCCGTCCAGATGGGTTTGAGAACGGTTATCCTTCCAAGAAATGACTTTTGCTGGTCATGTTGTTGTCTACGGGCCTGGGCATGGAAGGATTCCGCACCAGAAAAGCTGCCCAAGACAACGGAATCGGAAAGGGTGATGTTCGGCAAGTCGGCCGCGCCGGCAAATCGGGCGCCGGACAACCACTTCGGCACTGAGAACGCCTTTGACCTGGAGTATGCAGATATCAATATTGAGGAAGCATGGAATTCGAAAGATAGTAATGTTGGGTTAGTATGGCGTCCGGAATGCAGTGATGCTGAGGAACAATCGAGTCAGGGAGTTAGTAGGGGGAAAACAAAGTCGGAACTAAGAGATTGTGAGTCGCCTTTTCGCCACAGTCCACTCTCCTACGTATAAAACGTTAACGAGGATTTGCCATAAGTCAACCCCGTTGACTCGGAAGATGATTTTGATTCGGATTCCACGCTAGGGTCTATTCACTGGTTCAAGGAGGCGAAAGATGGATACGGCGCGGCTCCGCAAATCCTCATATACTAAGATTGGGCTACCCGAAAACCAGGCGACTCCCGCATCCTGTCGGAATTCTGCCTCATTTGTGCTGCGCGCCTACCTAGGCGGGATGGGATACTTTGGTTAGGTTGCGGACAAACACCTGATTGACGTCTTTACAGTTTCTTGCGTTTCATCGGATCTGGAATGACATGTGTTTTCAGTTAGAAGAACGAGAATGTTGTTTTGCAACCCTGGCTTATATATAGCTAGCTAGCTCGGCGACTTGCTGTATTCTGAGCTCTACATCTTCATTACATAATGTATCCCTAACATGTTCAATTTAAACATTAATCTATTTAAGTATTCAATCGCTTAGCAAGTTCAATTAAACCGCTAAAAACATATTTATATAATTAAAGAAATCTTCACGTCTCCTGAGTCATATTGACCATGCCGAGCCGTGGCGGGCATAAGGTTCATCAGGGTCGAAGCTTGCCGGCAACCACGCATCAGAAAGTGAGGCTCTACGGGACTGAGGTATACAATCTATCCTAAATCGTGAAAACCACCGGTTAGTCATTATATTCCAAGATATTGGGTATAGTATCTATAGTGCGATTGTATCGTGTAACCATTTTCGTGTATTTAGCTTAGCCTGGAAAATGCGGCTTGAACCTAGTAGTATCTTGCATAATTAAAAAAATAAAAAGAAAAATGAAATTTAGGGTTTTTGTTATTAAAATACGATTTTATTAAAACTTATTATAAAAAGTACAACCGAGACGTAATAAATAAATAAACTTTAATTAAATCTATATAACGTATAATATAGATATTTTCTTTAATACGTTCTCGTTTATTAATAATTCGATTCGAATAATACTTTTTAAATTTTAATTATTTTAATTTAATAAAAAAACTATATTTTATAATAAATATTTTAAAAAATTTATATTTATTTTTAATTGTTTAATTATACCATCGTCGATGTCGATTTTTTTATTATACGAAAATAATTATATAAGCTACGAATTTAAATAATAATATTAACTTATAAATTGCATATTTAAATAATTTTCGTTTTAATCTTCGAAATATTTCATTATTATTATTAACTTCTTCCAAGTTAATTATTTCACGATTCGCGAATTTAATATTTTGATACATCTTAACTAATACTTAAATTTTGCTATTTTTTTATTAGTGTTAATATTAGTTAAAGTAGCAAGATAATCTATCTCTTAACAATAGTTCGAAACCTAACCTTGTTCCCTATTTCTAGGAGAAACTACCTAAATATATAAACCCCGTATCGGACTTTGTATCATAACCCAGCACGCTACGGCCTTTAGAAAGGGTTATAGCGAGGAACTAAAAGGTCTAAGTAGGCCAGGTCACGTAATAGATCACCAGCTTATAGGTGGTAAGCTAGTGAGCCAGATTACCAACTTACAATTAATAAGCCAGCAAGTTAATATAAAATATATACGTTTATTATTCCATTATTTAAATACCGACAACTGGCAATATAACTTCGTTATTTAAAACACTCTTAATATTGTAAAACGTTATTAAATTAATTTTTCATTATATATATAGTACGATACTTTTATTATTATAAACTCGTAGCTTTTAATTTAATAATTAATTAATTACTTTAATTGTTATATATTATAAGCTGTTAGTTAATAATGTTATTAAATTCTAAGTAATAGTATATTAATATATTTATTAATATGTAGCCCGCTTATAAGATTATTCAAGAAAATTATAAGCTCCGACGAAAAAAAATAGTAACCTCGTTTAATTAAAGAAGACATCTTTTAATATTTAAATATTATGAATAAACGTGTCAATTAACTAGAATACAACAAATCGTAACTTATTAAAATATTTTAAATTTTTAAAGCGTTTTAAAGAATAAATTAAAAACGCTTTTAAAAAAAGTTTATTAATATCAGCGTGAGGTATCGAGGGTGCGACGCTGGCCACAATACCAAAAGGTCAGCAATTCCAAACCCCAATTGGGTTTAGACACTTAAATCCACCTTATAAGAGCGTATAAAAGTAGCCTCCAACTACATTACAATTAGTTAACTTATTTAAATAATTTTTAAGTAGAAACTAAAGGAGATACTTAAGCTTTTTAAGCTCAAACTTTTCGATAAATTATTTATCAAGTTATAATTATTTTTAATTTAATGCCGAACTTATTTCGGATATTACTTAATACAACTTACTATATTAACTTTACGCGTAAAGTTTACAGTCGGACGACTTTTAAGTAATACGGCTATTTAATTCTAATTAGCAATAACAAAGCATAATAGAATACTCATTGAGAAATAGTTATAAAGATAATGTAAATTTATAATAATTTTAAAAAGTGGAAAAAAGTACTTATAAAAATATTCGAGATAATAAATAAGAGATTTAAAGCGGAAACATAGATGCAATATTTACGATAGAAAGGGTCTTTTTTATATTACCGTAGTGAGTTAGTTTATTTATTTTCTAAATTTAATTAAAGACAAAAAGCGTTGATAACTAGATTTTTATCAAAGTTTTAAAAAAAAAGTAAAATAGAATTATTTAAAATAAATTGATGAAATATTTAACCGATTATATAATTATAGTAGTAAAAGTTGACGATCGGCAATACGCCTAATGAATTCGTAATATTAAAAGAAAATACTATTTAAGTCACGGTATATAGTTAACATAAATGTTACGTGATATTAAAATCTATTTTATAATACGATAGAAAAATTTACAAAGGTTGCAGTTATTTCACGATAACATATAAGCTAAGTTAAATATTAAAATTAAGATAAAACGAGTTATAACGCACCTTAATAAAATAAACCTTAAACTTCAGCATTAATAAAGTAATCTCGAAAAAATAAAAGCGATAAAACGATTAGTATAATTCGAAAATAAGAGCTTTTATTATAAGAAATCCGGCAGGGATTTAAAAAAGCTAAAAAGTTAACCTATAAAGTGTTATAATAATATTAAAGTTAGGAGGAGTCCGTCTATCTTAAAATAGATAACTCTTCAAATATTAAGCGACTTAAGTCCGAGCTAAAGGACCTAGAGAACTTACTGGCGCAGTTAATAATAGAAATCAATCCGGAGGATTAAAATGTTTAATAGTAAGTTATTAAACAAGCTTTAAAAAAAGATATTCGAGTTTATATTATCGCTTTACTTAGTAAATTATCGATTAAAATAACGAAATATAACAACAAAGAATAAATACGATAAGTAAAGAGATAAACACGTTTAAAAACGCGAATAAAACTTAAAAGAAAAAGACTACCTGTTAAAAAGCCGTAAAATAGTAAAATCTGAAAGAATCGAAAAATACTCCTTAAAAAGAATGTAAAGATAATGATAAAAGATTATAATAACCCCGTTACATTAAAAGTACGAAGTAAAATACATTGGTATATTACTATAAGAAAAAAAGAAATTTTTAAAAACACTATATCGCACCTAATATAATTAATAAACTTATATTATTATAAAAAGAAAAAACGGCTATATTGGGGAAATAGGCGAAAATCAAAGTCTTTTTACGATAATAAAGAGAATTACACGCGAAATTGATTACTTTAATGTTTTTATTAAAGGAAAAAGTTAAACCGTTAACTTCGACGTTATTCTCTTAAGAAATTACGATATAATTTTAAGAAAGCTATAATTACATTAATATAACTACTTAGTCGATTAAAAAATTAACTAAGTAAAATTTAGTTCATACTTTAATAATAAGTATAAAGAAAATAATAAAGATTTTAACATTAAATCGAAGATAACGATAAATACTAGTATAAAAATATGACAAATACCTGACTACTTAAAGAAATAAAATACAAGAAAGAAAATATGTATTATAAAAAAAATACGACGCATTGTTATTATCACTAAGATAAATTTTTAGCAGTTAAATAATAATTTATAATAATAATCTAAAAGGTTACACGGGTGGATTAACGTACTACTATAGAACTAAAAATTTAAACGCCTATTTCGAAACAAAAGATGTAATTATAAATCTCGAAATATAATAAATAAAATTATACGCATTTAAAGATTACTTAAAAAGTTAACTATAAAAAAGTAAATTTAACTATCGAAGTCACTAGTAGAATACTTTATATTTTTTATACGAAATAAAACGGGAACATATAACTAGTTATAAATTATTAACATTTTAATAACATTATTAATAAAAACCGGATACCGTTATTTTTAATTAATGATTTAAAAAACCGGTTTTATAAAAATTATTAATTTATAACTCTTAATCTTAAAAATAAGTATAACCTTATCCGAATTAAATAGAAAACAGAAGTAAAAAATAGCTTTTAAAACTAAATACGGCTTATACAAGTATTTGATTACTTCTAAAAAACTTACAAACACGCTGGCAACTTTTTAACAAATAATTAATTACGCTTTTAAGAAATATAGTAATAATTTTATAATAACGTACTATATAAGCGAACGGCGCCTATAAGTAAGCGGCGTACTTTTTACCATTTCCTAATAATAAAGTTAAATAAAATAACTATAACGTAATAAATTAATTTAAATTAATTAGATCTCTTATCGTTAGATATATTTATAACTTTTTTTATAAGTATGCGTATTATACCCGGGTTTGCCGTAAACGCTATATTTCCGTTTTTTATTTAAATCTTTTTACGACGATTATTTTCAGCCTTTTTAACTACGATTATTTATTACTACCATGTTTTTTAGTTATAGAAGCCCGTACCTCTTTTATAGTAAATGTTTCTTTTTTCTAAAGATATACGTTTTTAGTTTTGCGATGTTTATTAAGCACGAGGTTTGTTTTACGAAAATAACCGTTTTTCTTTTAGAGAAACGTATTTTCATATAGAAGTATTAGGTTACTTTTTATTAAAAGATTAACCGATTTAATTATTTTTATTAGCGAGTTACCTTAATAATTTTTATTATTTTTCTTTTATAAATAACGTCCTTACTAAGTCGTTTCGGTACTATTTTTTAAAGTTTTCGTCAATGGGGAAATAACGCAGTTAGTAAAGATAAATAAGGAGACGGTGGATATAAATATAATTGGAATTTTTAATTTAAAAAAACGCGATTAGAATTAAATAAAATAAGTTTTATTTTTACGAATCCGGATTTAATATTATCGATCGTTATAATGGTTTTAAATACGTTATAAAAACCGGTGATAAAATCTTTTTTAGTAATATAAGTAACGTAATATTATATAAGATTTTCGATATGTAACGAATAAGCGCGTTTTAATATGAAAAAATAGAATACGTTCAAAGGTTAAAACTAATAAAACGAATAGGTCGATATATAAAATGTGACGATATCGTTAGTTTTATAATAATTTTCGTAATCGTTAAAAATAAGAAGACGTTTCGAACTTTTAATACATATTTTAATATATTTATCAAAATATTTAATTTATTTATCATTTAGCCGTTTTCGCTTAAAGTAATTTTTTAGTTGAATAAAAGTAGATTATTAGTAAACCAGCGGAAAGCGTGGTTTTTCTCGGTAAAGATAATAAATAAGGATAGAACTTAGCCTTAAAACTTAATAATTTATATTATTATAGACTTTTTTCGATTTTCCTATTAGGTTCATATAAAAATCCCACGTTTTTAAATATTAATCATAATTATACAGGCTATTATAAGGAGTTTTATTAAAAACTTTATTTTATTAAAATTATAAATATCTTTTTTTACGATATCATATTTTTTTAATTGTAATTTAAATAAGTTTAAATTGCTTACCAAATATTCTTTAATAGTTAATTTTTCTATATAAGCATATTTTAAGTTTGTTTTACTATTTAATAAAGTTAAACGTTAAATTAACTCTAATATATATTATAACGCGTTATGTAAGTAATAAATTCGCTATATTTTTAATATGTTAAAGCCGGATAGGAAACGTTCCCGTATTTAAGTTGAGGATTTATTCGATAATCGAATTTTTTTTAGTCGGCGTTAAGTTTTGCGAATTAGAGATAATATCGGTTCGGGCGCGTTTACTACGATGTCGAGCCTTAAGGGTAATGTAGGTAATATTATATATAGAATTAAGCTTTTTATAACTAAGTTATAGGTTTTATTTTTTAATATAAACGGTTAAATTTATCATAGAACTTTTTATAAGGCGATTTTACATTCCTTAAAAAATCGTTTTAAGCTTTAATTGTTATTACGACTAGGTTCGACTTAAAGCTTAAATAATATAACGTTATAAACGCTTTCATAAATACCAATCTATCTTATAAAATAAATATAAAAACGCCCTTAAAGTATTTATAACATGGCAGAATTTTCTTAATTAAAAAGGCATTATATAGATTAAGGGAATTATTTTTATTATAGTAAAAGGATTTTTTTAAAATATTTAAAAAGTTAGAACTTAACCTCGTTTTTTACGAACCGTATAGTTTTATTCGTTAAAAGGTATTTAACTTTTTTTATAAATAATATTATTATAGTATATTATAAAAAAATTAAGATATCGTAAATTAAGTAATTTAAAAAATATAAAAACTTATAATAGTTTCCCGATATCGAAATAATTAAATAAATAAACCGAATAGAAAAATTTAGCTATCTTAATATAATTTTATAAATATGATAGTTAACTTAATTTTTTAAAAATACTTATAATTAGTATTAAGTTATTACCGAACCTGAATCCGGCTTATCTAGGTTTTGTTAATAAATATTAGAAAAAATCGGTTTTATTTTATTCGTAATAATTAATACGCAACCCAAAGTATTTTTTACAATATCTTAATTTTACCCAATATAACTTAAATTCTAACGACGTATATTATAAAGCTGCTAATCGAGTTATATTATACCTAATTAATATCAAAACGTTAACGTTATAATTCAGGGGTAAGAATATGTTAAAAACTTAAAACGATACTTTTTTTATAAATAATACGATTAATCGAAAGAATTTATAAACTTACGTTATAAAGTTATTCAGAGGAATAATAAAATAACGGACGAATAAGTAAATTATAATAATTATTTTTATAATAAAAACTAAATTATTATTTCTACGTAAATTAGAAAGAAATAATTTAATTTAAAATTAAGCGAAAAATTAAAAGTTACTTTAAATATAAAATCGTTGAATATGTAATACAATAATTAATAAATTATATAATTTATTATTACCAATATCGTTTTAGTAATAATAAAGTTGCGATAACGTACTACATAAGTAGTTTAGATGCACAAGTAGTTTAGATAGATTTTGGCACCTTACAATAATTAATTCAAATAACTTAACTATAATATATTTATTTAATTTAAATTGATCGTATTCTTTATAGTTAACTGTATATACAACTTTAGACTAAATGTACGCATTATATTAAGGCTTATTGCGGACGTTATAGTGTTATTCCTTTTATTAACCTATATGTGACCGACTAATTATAACAGCTATTAATAATAATTTTTTATCATTATTTTTCTACCGGCTGAAAAAAACTTATTTATCGTATATAATAAATAGTTTTTTTGATTAAGATTTTTTATTTTAATAATTTTATATGTATAAGACCGAATAATTACTCCGATAAATCTTGTAATACCGCGATACGCTTTTTAACGCGCCCTATAATAAATCTTATAACCGTACCTTACAGCCTTGCCCTACCACCTTATAACGCGTTTTACAACCTTTTAATACGACGTATTTTGCGAATATCTTTTACGTATTAAGACCGAATAAAAAACGCTCGCGTATATAGGTTGGGAATTTAGTCGGTAATGGTTTTCTAGTTAGTCGGTTCAATTTTTACAGATTAGGAGTGATAGTAATTTGGACGCGTTAAAAGGAGTAGTTGGTCCCATACGGGTTAGCAAAAAGGAATAACAATATACGTCCACAATAAGCTTTAATATAATGCGTGCATTTGTTCCAAAGTTATATATACAGTTAGTGACAAAAAATCTAGTTAATCTAAATTAATTTAACATATCGTAGTTAAGTTGTTTGAATTAGTTGTTATAAGGTGCTAAAATCTATTCAAAATACTTATGTCGGCTAGCAGGGGTATTAAAGCACCTTATATATGGAAGATTCCCTTTGATCGGAACATATATGTTCTGGGACTAAATCACCTTAAAATGCAGTGCGCACTTTAGTGCACCTGTAACAAATTATAAATAAACAGTAACTAATATCCTTTATATTTAATAATTAAAAGTTCTATTCGTTTAGTTTAAGTATATATTAATTAGTTAGATATTTTTAAGACGATATATGCTATATATTAGTTATAAGTACCTAGATATGCTAATAACGAAAATGGCAACCGTATCGTCGACGTCCTCTGTTATTTATAAAAAACTTAAAAATTAAGATCGTTTTAATAGCGAATTCTAGTTTAAAGTTTATATATTTAATATTTAAGATTATATCAATTTTAATTAAAACTTTTCGTAACTTATTAAGACTACGGAACCCGATATAACTTTTTACTTAAAGAAATTCGGAAAAATACCTACCGAATATCTTTAAGATAACGACCGAAAGCAAATAAGCGTATAATTAGGATTTTACGGCGTATAGATATAAAAATCGGAAATACAACATTTTCTGTAAAAATATTAATAACTTTACGAAATAAGTCCTAAAGTTAATATCTTTAACAGTTAAAAAAATAAACCTTTTATCAGAAAAAGACATACGGAAGTAATACGCCAACCTGGCGAAATCTAGCAGGGTATATAATAACAAGCTCCTAATTAACACCTAATAGAAATACCGTAAACGGCTAAAACAAACTTCGAAAATGATAAAAAAACTAGATAAATAAATCGTAAAATAATAAAATATTATAACATAATAATAATAATAAAATATATTAAAAATAAAAATAACAATTATATAAATTAACAACCTATATACTACATTAACCCCCTTTATCAGAACTTAAATAATTATATTTTGAATAATAATAAAAATTAAAATCGATAACAGTATAATTAACTATCAAAAAATAATAGCTAATTTCTTAAATTACTAGATTATAACGAACCCATAATAATTATTAAAAAAACAGTAAAATAACGTTTCTAACGTTTTACGGGATACTAACAAACCTACTTAATCAAAATGATTTTAATTAGAAAAATTCTAAAAATACTAACTCTTAACGGCGAAGAAAACCTTAAGCCGTAAGACGAAATAAGGCAATTATAAAAATTTTTAAACGGGCCGAAATAATAATTATAATAAGCGAAAACGTAACAAAACAGACGTATAAAAAATTAAGTACAAAACGTTTTTAAACCTTATGTATACGCTACTTTAATATTATTACGCGTTACTTAATAAAACTCTAACAGAATTTACCTTAAATAAAGCAATTAGAGTACTAATCTAAAATCGGATTACCTTTAATTAATCTTTAAAGGAAAAAAATAACCGTTTATCGAAAATTATAAAAATATTAATTAGTTAAAAATTAAATTAACTCCTAAAAAGAATAAAACGAATCTTAACGTACTTCTTAATTTTTAATTAACGTAATATTATAAACGTCGTATTTTACCACTTAAAAATCTCGGCTATTCTGGATTTTAAATTTATATTAAATATTTATAAATTAATTAATAGGTTTTTAAACTATAAAATATCAATTTAAAATAACGGTATATACGTAAAAAATAAATTCATCTCGATTAATAAATATAAAAAAATAAATATATTACTTTAAAAGCTTAATATCCCTAAAATATTACGTTTATATCATATAATCTATTAAGAAAATTTTGCATACAACTTAATATCTTTCCAGTAACTCCGAAAAAAGGTATTAATAAAATGATAAAGGAAATAATAATTATATTTGAAATAAATATAATTAAATTATTACTACGTTAATAAATAAGTTTAATTAATTCGTTATCGAAAATATTAAAGTAATAATACTTTATATAACTTTAATTATTTATAAATAAAACGTTAACTTATAAATAGCGAAATTATTACGGGCTGATAACGGTATTATATAGTATTTAAAATTAAAATATCAAGGACTTAAAGTAATCGCTTAGTTATAATCTTATATAAAGAAAATACGCCTAAAAAATTCCTATAATAATCGAATATTAAGTATATAGCAAGGCGAAAACCAAAAAGTACACACGCCGTAAACTTAAAAAAAAAGTCTCCCGATTAAGATAGCAAATCGTTATTAACTTCACAAACTTCGAAAAAAATCTTAAAGAATATAAATACGTTATACTTATAACCGATAGATATTTAGGCTTTATTTAAAATATTTACCTTAAAAATCGAAAGCAATATATATTAATTATAACGTTTTGATATTTTTTAAAAGTTTTAAAAAATTAAAACAAATTCTCTTACAAATATTCGAATACGTTAACGCAATTTTAAAAAATTACTAATTTCAAAATATGCTTTAATTACCTTTTTAAATATTAGATTTAAGCTTTTAATACTATATACGCAGGCCTAGAACGGGGGTACAAAACGCTTAAAAGATATAATTAAAAAGAAAACGATTACAATACGGAATAGCGCTAAATTACTTTCGTTTTTAATTATATACATTTTTAAAGCGGTAATATATTTATATAACTATACTCCCAAATACGCGTTTTTTAATAAAACCTATATAAAATCTACTACATTTACTTAACGTATAAAAATAAAGTTATAATACTTAATCGAAAGTTTTAACAAACCTACCTACGAATATATAGCTATATAATTTACGCCATAATAACTACGGCTATAAAAAAAAACAAAGACTTAAAAAATTAAATCTTAAAACGTAAATTAGCTACCTCGTTAATTATAAATTCATAAATATTTACGAAAATTAAAACCAGTTAATTAATAAATTTATCGTTATTACAAACGTACAATTTAATAAAAAAGCCACCTTTTTAAATAATATCAAAAACCTAAAAAACGACTTTCTATACGTTATAAAAAAAAGACACAAAAATTATTATAATAAATAAAATTACTTAATCAAAACTAAAGCCACCCAAATATATAAACATAAGAAAAAAAAAGAAAACCTAAGTGGAATAACTTAGCTACTAATTATTTAAAAAATGTAGCAGCAAAATAACATAAACGTACGAAATATACGGAATAAAAAAAAAGTTTATTCGTATAAAATTAATTATCTTTATATAACCGTTATATTTAAATTATTTTCATTATTTACCTTATTATCTTTACTAATATTTAAAATAATAATTACTACGATTATTACGTTAATAAGAGTTAAAAAAATAACCTTAAATTGTTATTATTTTATTTTACTTAAAATAACGGTAAAAAATGAAAGCACCTTATAGGTTATAAACGTAAACTTTATATATACTCTGTATTAAAAAAATAATTATTGGTACGATTATAAAATATAAAAAACCGCATTTAATATAAAACGATTAACGTACTTTATTAATACGATCGTTAATCGGTTAATAAACTGCGGAAATTAAAAAAGATTACTCGAAATACGCGTTACCTTAATCGGAAAAGTTTTAATACGAAAATATATAAAACTTCTAACTCGCAAAACCAAATACATAAATGTAACCTACCGTTATTACCGCGAAACTATAAAAAACTAAATACATACCTATTTAAAAAATATTTTATAAAACTGAAAAGACTTACTTATAAAACTATAAAAAGAATACAATCTTAAAAAACCGTTATTTAGGTTTTTATTAAAAAAACAAAATTTAAAATATATATAAATATACGTTTATAAATTTAATAAGCATAACTATCTTTAAAAATATAAAACCTATTTCGTCGTATAAAGTAATTTACAACTTAAAAACGCTTATAACGATATATATGTAACTATATTTACTAAAAAATCGTTTCGAGTTTTAATCGTTATTACGATTAAATTCGACTTAAAACTTAAGTAATGTAATGTTATAAACGCCTTTATAAATATTAACCTACCTTATAAAATATATTTAAAAAAGCCTTTAAAATATCCGCAACGTAATAAAAAAAATTGTAATTAAAAAAGTATCATATAAACTAAAAAAATTATTTTTACTATAACTAAAAAATTTTACTGGAATATTTAAAAACTTAAAACTTAACCGTATTTTTTACGACCCTTATTATTTTATTCGTTAAAAAATACTTATTTTCTTTTTCGTAAACGATATCATTATAACATATTACGTAAAAAATTAAAACCTTATCAATAAAATAATTTAATAAATACGGAAACGATATATTTTTATAAAAAGTAAAAACTTATAATAATCTTTTTATATCGAAATAATTAAAAATAAACTTAATAAAAAATATAATTATCTTAACTTAACTTTATAAACAAATTAACTAACTTAATAATTAAAAAAATCCAAATAACCTTATAAATACGCTAATAATAAACATTAAATTATTATTAATTCTTAATTTAACTTATTTAAACTTTCTTAACAAATATCAAAAAAATTGATTTTATCCTTTTCGTAATAGTTAATATATAATTTAATATATCCATTACAATATCTTAACTTGTCCGATTTAACCTAAACTTTAACGACGTACATCACAAAACTACTAACCAAATTATACTATACCTAATCGGAACTAAAATATTAACGTTATAACTTAGGGGTAAAAATTCGCTAAATACCTAAAGCAACGTTTTTTTCGCAGATAATATAATTGATTGAAAAAACTCCTAAACTTACATTATAAAATTATTCGGAAAAATAATAAAATAACAAACGAATAAATAAAATATAATAACTATTTTTACAATAAAAATAAAATTATTAGCTTTTATGTAAATTATAAATAAAACCTGATTTAATTTTTAATTAATTAAAAAATTGAAAATTACTTTAAATATAAAACCGTTAAAGATATAATATAATAACTAATAAACTATACGATTCATTATCGTTAATATCGCTGTATTAATAACGAAATTCCGGCATATAAATATATATAACTATTAATAACGAAAAACCGTAAACAAAAATCTAATTAAAATAAATTATGTGTTTACAAATAATATACTAACTAATAAATTAAGTAAAACCTTATTACGTAACACTTTTCAGTATTTTAAAAAATAACTAAAATTAATAAATATTATGAAACCCTTTAATTAACAGAAAAATACCTTGCGAGTAATTTTAAAAAAAGAATTAATTAATTAAAAAAACTTAATCCCCGAAAAAAAGGTAAAATGTAAAATTATAACTTTAAAAATTATAACGATCAACGCTGTAAATGCTTCAAGGCGTTAAGAGGGTATATTGGCTAGCAAGAATGCTAAAACACCTCATATACAGAAAATTCCCTCTAATCGGAACATATATGTTCCGGGACTAGATCATCTTAAAGTGCAGTGCGCACTCTAGTACACCTACAATAGATCATAAATAAAACAACAACTGATATCTCTTATATCTAACAACTTATGCATTTAAACTACTTCTATAGTACGTTATATAAATATATATAATTATTAATTACGTAAAACCGCGAAAAAAGTTTAATTAAAATGGATTATACGCTTACAAGTAATATATTAATTAACGGATTTATTAAATCTTATTACGCGAACTTTTGCGATATTTTAAAAAGTAATTAGGATTAATAAATATTATAGAAGTTTTTAATTAACGGAGGAACACCTTACGAGTAATTTTAAAGCAGAAATTGGCTGATTAAAAGGATTTAATTCCCTAAGAAGAGGTGAAATAGCAAGTTGTGGTTTTGAAAATTATACCGATTAACGGCGTAAATGCTTTAAGGCATTAAGAGGATGTATCGGTTAGTAAGGTTGCATTAGCATCTTATATATTGAAGAATCCTTCTAATCGGAATATATATGTTCCGTGACTAGAATGCCTTAAAAGTGTATTGTGCGTTTTAGAGCACTTGTAACTAATCTAAGACCTAACTTAATAAATTACGCTAGCAATAAATAATTTTGAAAATAAAATTAAATAATAACTTAATTATAAGTTTTATAAATCGAATAAAAAATATAAAGTATAAATTACGGTTAAGGAAAATATATAATTAATATTATCTAATAATTTTAAAATAATATTAAATATAAATTAAATTATAAATTAAAAAAATCTAATAATAAATATTTAAAAATAAAAAAAATTAAAATAATATATATATAAATTTTTTATAATTTTAAAATATAATAAATTACTTTAAAGTTATTATATTTAAAAATTTATATATATATAATTAATTTTAATATTACGAAATTTAATTTTTAAATATTCGATATATATAATTTTATTAATCGTTAATTATTATATATAAAAATTAGTTAAAATTTAAAAAAAAAATTTAAATTATTTTTTACGTATAACGTTTTATATAAATTTACCGGATATATAAATTTACCGAATATTTTTAAGTATTTTTTAATAACTTATTTAAATAATTTAATTAATCGAATATTTTTTTATTAATTAAAAATTTTTATTTATATTATATAATAAATATTTATTTTTTTGCGAAACGTTTATTTTAATTATTTAGTTACGTAAGTATCGAATTATTACGAAATCGAACCCGATACGCCTTACCATACGTCCCGCAAAATATTTTACGAAACGCCTTACGAAACGTCTTACGAAATACCCCGCGAAACGCCCCGCGAAACGCCCCGTACGGACCCCCTATACCCCCTAACGCGTTTTTAACGCGTTTTTAACGTATCTTATAATACGTTTTCCGACTTATATCTTTAACGTATTAAAACCGGATAATAAATACTCGCGTATTTAGGTTAAAAATTCGGTCGAAAATAATTATTTAATTAATTAGCTTTAAGTCGTACGAAATAAAGGTAATATTAATTTAAATATATTAAAAAATAATCAATCGCGGGCAAGTTAAAAAGGAAAAAAGGTAATATAACGTCCGTAATAATTTTTAATATAATACGTATATTTATTAAAAAATTATAAATATATATAATAAAAAAAATACAATTAATTTAAATAATTGCGATATATTATAATTAAGTTATTTAGGTTAATTATTAAAAAATGCCCAAAAGTGTCCGGTAAGCTTATATGTTCGGTAAGCTTGTATGGGACGTTATATTATTTCCTTTTATAAAATGTAAGTTAAAAAATTAAGAAAATTTTTTAAAATAATTTAATAAATTTTATTTTACTTTATTTTTATACATTATTATATATTATGTGCTTAATATTATAGCTTTAAATTATTATCAAATTAAATCTTAAATAGTAAAATTTAAAGTAATTATAATATTTTTTTTAATATTTAAATTTAAATTTTCTATAATTTTTCAAATTAATAATACTTATTATAAATTTATAATTTTAAAAATGGTTAAAGTAAAATATATACCTTATTAAATTCGTATATTAAGTTAATATAAAACAGGCTTTTATACTATGCACGCCGTTTTATTGCGACTATTTTTTTAATTCATTATTCAATTTTATATATCGCGCGTTTTGGTGAAAATCTGTATTCATTGCTAGGGCAATTCATTAGGTGGGGTCCCAGGTTAGTGATCAATACAACAACAACTGATGTCCCTTATATCTAACAGATGGTGTTCTCTAAAGGTGGGTCACTTACACTAGAGCTCATCTGGCTAGGTAATAGGACTGATCCGCGGGAGCGCACCTGAAAGAACCAATTGCCACCACTATATCATTAATTATACAGTTTACCAGGTATCGTTCAAAAGCTGATATATAGCCGCAGTATCTAAGATCTTGTTATGTGATCAGAATTAGCCACCTACCCTTATATCCGGAGTCACAATGGACGACCCCCCCAAGCTCCCCATCAGCATCGGCGATATGCCTCCGGAGGTAATGCTGCACGTCTTCGACTTCCTGGCCGGCGCGGCGCCCTCAGAGGAGCGTCTCCACGAGCAGCCGAGCGCCACCCTCCTGGACGGGGAGCCCGGGTCGCAGAACCTGAAGCGCGCCTCCCTCGTGAGCAGGGCCTGGCGGTCCCTGACCCTGCCGCTGCTCTTCCGGCACGTGCTGTGGCGGCCGCGCGTCACGTCGCTGAGCGCGTTCACGCTGAACCCGATCCCGCTGCTGCGCTTCCTCGAGGAGAGCGGGCTGGTGGCCAACCGCCATCACCGCCGCAGCGGCGTCGAGACCTTTACGCTGGTCGTCGACTTTGTGGAGGATGGGTGGGGGGCCAGCGACGACGCGCACCCGCACGCGCATCGCCAGGGCCGGACCGGCGCGGGCCCGCGGATCCGCTCCGTCGACCTCGAGTGGCTCTGGGACCAGCTCTTCTCCGTCGTCGATCCGCTGCGGTTCACCGTCATGGCGCCGCCTACGACGCTCGCCGCCCTCCTGTCGCGAACGCTCTTTCTCGACGACGCCTGGGCCTTCGACATGCCCTATCACATCCTGTCGCTCTGTAGGATCAGGGAGGGAGAAGAGGTCCAGTCCAAGCACCAGAACATGGACCGGTCACTGTCGGACCATAGGCTGTTGTCGACCGCCGCCGCCGCTAAGAGCGGCGGCGGCGAGGCATCATCATCCCGCGCCGAGGTGGCGGGTCCGTCGATGAGTTCGACATCGTCACGTCGACCATCGAGGCGGAAGAAGCAGGCGCCGCCTAGCCCGCTCTTCACGATCCGGCCCTGGACGGCGCTGCTGCTGAACGAGGGCTCGTCGATGCGGGCGTACAAAACGTCCGAGTTCTTCCTGCAGCGACCGCCCTCCCTGCTGGGCGCACTACTAGGATGTGAGGAGGAGGGGCCACACAACGACGGCAACGCTCCGCCGCCACTAATACCGCAAACCGTGCGCGACCTCAGCTATGTGGCCGTGTTCCCGCTGTCCTCGCACGTCGAGGCGACGCTAGCGCCGCGCCTGCCGCCGCATGTCGAGCGCCTCTTCGTCCGCCTGACACCTACCCCCAAGAGCCGCCTTTTCCCTGAAGAAAACGGCGTCGACCCCGCCGATCTCTGGTTGGAGCGCAACGCCGCCTACCAGTCTCTTATACGCGAGTTCGTCGCCGCCTTCTCTTCCCCCACCCCCTCGTCGCCGTCCTCGCCCCCGTCGCCGGTGGAGCGTCACAACAACTGGGCCAATCTCCGCGTCTTCGAGACCGGCGATGCCGCCGCCGACAGGAAGGCCTGGGACATGACGTGCCGGTTGCTCGGGAGGAGCGGCGTCAGGGGGTGGCGGGTCGAGAGGGAGGGGTTGCTTGTTAGACGCGACGATGGCGATGGGAATCTCTTGTCAGTGTGATTGATCCCCCGTCTTTCTTCCTCACCTCCAACCTCACACCTCCCAAGGCCGCGGACTCCGTATGTTTGCGCAGAATACATCTAGGGTCGTACCTCATCGGCTAGCATGTCGATGCTTTGGTCTCGTCACGGCTGGCGAGGCTTCTGGGCGCCGCAGTTAGCCCTTCGCTTCTCTGCTACTCGCCCCTGACATAGGTCGATGGTATCCCTAACGGACCCCTGCTAATACAGAACAAGCCAGGACTCTCCAAGGCGCATCGTCTTCAATAACGTGACCCGCATGCCCTTCCCGAGTCTGTGGAAATATATGCACGATATCAATCCAGTCGTTCGACGACTCAGCCACGATAGCGTACTCCTGACGGGGTCTGAGCCTAGGCGGCCCACCCCAGACTAAGATGGCAAGCACATGTTCGGCGTGAGGGGAAATAGACCACAACAACAACGACGACGATGGTGGTGACTTCTTGCGAAAGCCGCAGGTGGATTGTGTACTAATATAGTCGATCATATCCATTCCTACCCTTCCACTCATTTCTTGCGAGAGCGAGGCCTCTCCAACAGCGGATGCCGAGAACCGAGAATTTCCGTAGGGCGTGGCGTTTCCGGGCACTTGGATGTGTCGGGCAGAACGGACGTGGCGACCGCAGGATGGGGATCAAGTTCAGATACCACCGCCATAGCTGCCCGATGACGGGTAGCAGGTTCCCCTTGTCAATAGATATAAGACACACGTAAGCCGCGAGCTCCTTCGGTCACACCCGAGACGCGGGCGGACTGGCTGTAATAGAAAGTAGCAACTCAATTCAGGTTCCGTACCTAAAGTAACCTGAAGTACCTAGTCCAACAACAAAACGCGTGTGGTATCAACTCCTTTCGGCGTAGTAACCGTCATGCCCGCCTCATAGACATTTGGCCCTCCCTTACCTGGGCACAATCCGGTGCCCCTCAAAACGCCAGGCGCCGTCCAGTTATTGCTTCTGTCATCCGTCCCTCCCTAAATCCATCCATCCATACGGGGGTGTAGGGCAGGGTACGAGTATATACATCTATCAAACAAGTTAAGTCAAGACGCGGGAGAACGGCATCATCCACGCAGTAGTCTCCCTCTTGCTCTCTCCGTCCTGTCATATCCGATCCGACATTACACGCTAATCAACGCATCATCGTCATGGGGTTGCCCGGCGCAGGGCCGGTGGACATGGCGCCGACGACGCCTCCGTCGCTCCGCTCCTCCTCCATCATCTCGATGAGGTCGTCGAGGTTGGCGTCGAGGTTTTCGGCGTCGCCGCGGTCGAGACACTGCCGGAGCAGCCGGCGGTACTTGTCGATCCTGTCGCCCGTGCCCGAGAGGCCGAGCGCCTCGACGTACTCCTGCTCGGCGCGCCGCTGCTCCAGCACGAGCTCCTGCAGCTCCTGGGCGAGCTTCAGCCGCTCCTCAGGGGAGTCGTCGTCCTCGCCGCCGGCGCCGTCGCCGTTCATCATGGCCATCGACTGCTCGACAGTCGCCTGCACGTGATACTGCCGCTGCTTCGCGAGGAGGGATTGGACTTGCTGCTGGGCCATGGTGGCGTCGGCGACGGCCTGGGCGGCGGATTCCTCGGGCTCCAGCTGAGCCTCGAGCTCGGCGATCTGCGAGCGGACCATGGCGAGCTCGTTCTGGGTGTTGCCGAGGATGCGGCGCGCCTCGATCTCGGCCTCGTTCTTCTCCTTCCACTCCTCATCGTAGGTCTGTGCCAGGGCCTGGAACTTATCCAATACTATGGGTGTGATCTTATTCTGGACAGTGTTTGCCGCCTCCGAGCTGTATGTAACTGCGTGTTTGGTGACCGATTCGGTGACGGCATCTCGGAAGGAGACGTGGCGCTGGGAGTCGGGCGCAAAAGGTGATGAAGAACGCTGGGGGGCGCGCTCCTTGGGGTTTCTGGAGGCATTCAATTCTTGTATGAGTTCCTCGGCGCGGAGGCCCTCGGCGTTGGGGATATCCGTGGACGCTCCACGCCCGAGGAGCGCGCGTATGCACTTTCGGGCATTGGCCTTCGCCGCCAAGTGCAAAGCGGTATTACCGTTATTATCTTGGGCGTCGATGAGGAGCTGCACGAAATTGGGATTGTGAGCCTCCTGAAGTTTGTTCAGAATATTATCAAGATAGTAGCGAGAGCATGAGTGACTTGTGACACGGCCACTTTTCATGATGGCAGCGTGATGGATGACAGTGCAGCCCGAGTCATCCCGGGCATTGACAGTATCGAATAGCTCCTTCATGACTGCGGGGAAAGTCTGCTTTTCGTAGCAGTTGGTGAAGTTGACGGATCGCATGAAGGGCGTCTCCCCTCGGCAGTTTTGCGCTGCAAGGTTGGCGCCAAATCGCTTCAGCTGCTTGATGACTTCGACGTCGCCCATAGCGCTCGCCCAGTGAAGCGCGCTGTGCTTCTCGGAATCGATATACCAGTCGGGTTGGAAATTGGTGGGGGGTTCGGGTCGCATGGTGGGGGCATCTTGGCGGGAGAGGAGGAAGTAGTCAAGAAGTTCGTCGCCATAAACAGAGTGTTGCTGTTCTGTGAGGCCTTGGATATCTTCTTCCCGCTTTCTCTTGCGGTGGCCGGTATACTGAGACATGTCGGGGCGGTCGTCTTCTGCCATATACGAAGCTGAAGCAACAGTGACGTTGTCCGGGGTATCGTCGTCGTTTAATTGCTGACTAGCGGTCTCGTACTCTTCTCGGATCGGGGCAGCAGCAGCTGGTGGCTGTTAATGTTGTTCTAACGCGGGGTGGGAGAGCGGCAAGTATGGATAAATAACTTACTAGGCCATCTCGGCACAGCAGGTTTAGCCTTAGGTGCCTTTGGTTTGCTCGCATGACGAGGGGCCGGGGGTGGGCTTTGGTTTCCGGGGATAAATTCGAAGATAGGCCGTAGTCGCTCGTAGATATTATTTCGATGAGCGAGCTGCTCACCAGCTTCCAAAGGGATCCACGTCCCCTGATATTTGCCATAGCCGCCCTGAATCTTCTCGTGAACATCCTTCTGTACCTCGCGCTCCAAGATTCGCGTGCGCGCGGGCTTGTCAAAACCGGCGGCCTTTAAAATGTGCGTCGCATTGATCCAATTGTCCTGTCTCCGTCGCATAACGTGCTCCTTCAGATCGGCACCAAACTGATACTCATACACCGGGATTCCACTATAAGTGGCACTATATATGCCAGGCCCGGTGGCGGTACCAGCGGCGGCCTTCACCATCATGAACGTCCGCGGCTGGAAGGGCGTCCGTCGCTAGTAGTAGGAGAGGCGGCAGAGGGGAATTGATCGGTGTAAGGTGAGATATGACAAGGTCAGACCGCCCTGGAGCCACATAAAGAATACGTATACCTAGGTAACTATAAACGAAGAAACCAGAAAGAGCAGCGAAGGGCGATGTCTTCAGGTCACCACTGACAATTGTTTAACGCAATGAAGGGTATGGCACGTAAGTATCACAGGTCAGTTCCCCTAGAATGATTGGCGCTGGCGTCGTCAAAGAGTGGATTCGAGGAAACGGTGTGAGTAAGAGAGCAAGGAATACGCGCTGAGCGCGAAATGAAAAGAGAGAAAAATGGCGTTGTCAGAGGAGGAACGCGAAAAGCGCGTTAATGGGCTTACCGTACGCAGCACTGTGATATATACGGCGCGGGGTATCGGGATGCAGTTAACCGAGTATGTTATTAAAGGATAGCCCCTGAGTTTAGCTGGCCACTCTTAACTATCCCCTGGGCTTTCTGCTAGAACTCTACTCTTGAGTGGCTTTGTTCCTTGACTGGACTTCTAACTTAACGCGGTCTCTGTTCAGAACTTCAGATAATGAATGAGGTGGCATCTTCCCAACGTCTTATGGACCTGCTGTTGTGCTCAAGTGGACCATGAAGGCTAACTACAGATATCCCTAACCTAACGAGTCTTGTCCGTCATGGCTGTCAACATCGCCAGTATTGTTGAGCACATGCTCATGGATCTGAAGAGTGTTCCTGTGTGGGAAACAAGAGGGCATATCATTACCGTGAAGGGGTGTTCAACCATAGTTATCCTAGTAATGTCGCCCCAGATTCATGGTCACACCGTCCCAGTAGGATCAAAAGCTGAGAGACTGAATTCAGAACCATAGTGTACTGATATCTACCATAACTCTTGCAAAGACTGTAGTCAACATAGGGGCCCCTTTAGAGAGAACGCTCTACCTTATGCCCTATGTTGTTGTTCTGAGGAGTAGATGCTATCTTCTCTTCGTCTTTCCATCCATGTGTTGACTTCCTCCTATACCAATCTAAATCCATGCTTTCATGTTCTTCCCACAGGAGGCGAACTCTTACATATATATACATGCTGGGATGACGCTCGCATTATCCATCGAGATCTCAACGAAACGTCTTTAAGAAGGACTTACTGTCGGGAGGAACTTATTTCTCCTAGCGTGTTGTTGAAATAGGTAGGAGAGGACAATTGGGACGGTAGCATCTCAGACATAGCACACTTGAAAGCTTATGGCGGACAAAGGAGACTTGCAAATGTAAAGCTGTATAATAGACGCTGGATAATGGAATAACTGGAATCATGCACAACCTATGGGCCGTATACCAGTGCATCTATCCGGAAGCCCCATAGTGCCAGCGAGGGTGGTGAGGATAATAGGTACGGGTATAGCTTGATGCAATGTTAGCCTACTTCATCAAGAATATGAAGTGTGGATTTTCCGCCGACGGAAACTGAGAGTCAAAGAATCAGCTGCATTTTACGGGGACGGGAGATATAGAATAACTTTAAGGGTGGAGCCAATGCGCCAAATCCAAGTCAGCATTCCAGTAGGGAAGGGTCTTATCGAAACACAAGGGTTAAAGTCCAACTGTGCATATTTGATTGTTGCCGTTACAGTTACTGCCTCTTTTTGCGTCAAACACTGTTATCAAGAGCAACTTACTACCAGGGGGTGAAGCAACGCAACCCACCCCATTGAAGTGGATGGACGTCCATCCACCACTATAAAAATTATATGGATGGAACTGGCGATATGTCCATACAGATGGCCAACGGTGGATGAGGGCGGACGGTAAAAGGTACATCAATATCCTAACAAACTGCATATCCTCCGAGAAGCCAACGTTACCCGTAACAAGCCTTGAGTGGAAATGGCCTATGCTGACGCTAATACCTTAGTATAACCAATCAATGCTTTGTGTTTGCCTGCAAACGGGACCGCTATTGCCGTCTAAGGTAATCATTGCATATTGAGAAATTGTTAATCTGCTGTCGGTTTGCCCTTTGTGTAAAGATATAGCAAGTACTTCAGTCCATAAAATGGTTCGTGCATCGGTCCTGACCTGGTAGATGGGTGCGACAGACAGGGACTAGACTACCAATTAGCACCGTTACGGATCGAACCTAAGATGACGTTTAACTCCTCACCTAATCTGGTCACTTCGGCAGCCCCCCCAAGGCCCACCGAACGAATTGCCGGTACTCTGGTACCAGCCAAATGTATTGGTATAACGCCACATAATGGTAGTTCAGCAGAACGACGGCTATAAAAGAAGAGCCGATGGAATGGATTGAGCTTGGTAGTTGCGCAACGGATTGCGTAACGGTGGAGATCGGTTGCGTTGCTCAACTCCTGCGTACCACTTCCCAGCTCTCGTCCAATCAAGTCCAACCCGTTGCCCTTGATAACTTAGTCTGTATTTAATGAGAACATCACCTCTCTACTTCTAAATTTCATTAACAAGGATCTGCCCAAAGGCAAAGTTCTCCCCTTGAAATATCGGTTCGTCTGCTTCAGTTTCGAGTCTGCCGCTTCCTGGGATATCCTGACCATCTTCTAAGTAAGATCGGGCTGTTTCATGAGGCGGATCGGCTCTCTTGCTGACGGCCTTGCCAGTGGGATTTTAGCCTTGGATAAGTCCGTCTTAGCATCGGGTCACGCTCCCGGCGAGACCCTGCGGGTTGTGTAGCCAACAAGCGTATCAACCGGTTGGAGCTCTTCTATCAAAGGGCGTTCGTTTACCTTCCTGCGTCATTCTGCCGGTAAACGCGGCAATCCCGCCCAATATCCCAATATCTACACGCTTATCCTTCACAGAGCCGTCCACTCTTTGCTGAACAATACCCGCATAGGGCGTCCGCAGCTTCAAGGACATGGCATCCACCGCACAATACCCAGTGAGAAGGCGTAAGTTGGAAATGGGATAGGTTGATACGATACCCAAAGGTCAACTGAAGCTGGGGTGAAAAATACCGTATTGGGAGGATGACCGAATCGTGAATATAGTAGCAGCAGAAAGGATGTTACTGGGATATGCTATCCTATGTAGTGTGCGGCAGCCTAATGGAGAGGGGTATGCACCCGGACTTTTGAAATACCTAACTAGGTAAACGCGGGGGCTCTGTATTCTAAACGCCTTTGAATATATAAAGAGATAGAACACACTATCGACGGCTGGATCTAGGGCTTTCCCCCAAAATAGGTTAACGATCAAACGTCTAAAACCGCGAACGAGAATAACAGGAAACAGCTCTGCCTCTTGTCAATAACGTTCCAGCAGCGGTTTCCGCAGAAATCTTCATACTGCAAGCTAGCTACGAGGGCCCGACCTATTGCCCGGGTGCGTGTCAGCTACCCTCAGCGGTTAACGGCAAGTGCAGTTTTGATCCGCACTTCTGAGAGGTAAACAACGAATCAAAAGTATGCCAAAGTGGTATTCTACTTAGCAATGGAACGCATATCTATTGTAGGTTAGTGCTGTAATCACTATGCTTATGTACCGCTGAGGCTAGTTTGCTCTCGGAGAAATAGTGAGATCTACTGTAATAATCACTCGTCCGATTACGCTGATCAAGCTTTTCAACCCCAAGTCCTCTTGGCGAGCCAAACTTA
This sequence comes from Monosporascus sp. GIB2, assembly GCA_004155935.1. NCBI lineage: Eukaryota > Fungi > Ascomycota > Sordariomycetes > Xylariales > Monosporascus > Monosporascus sp. GIB2. The sequence goes on from QJNV01000173.1 coordinate 84,541, forward strand.
GAGTATTCTAGCCCCGGACCCATGTACCAATTTGCAGAAGCGCCTCCAGATGCCCGGATGCGATGCGATGCGATGCCTGTGCCCCTGCCCTACGAGGGTATTATATTGCACACTGGTATTGCTATGATGATGCTTGAGAGCCCTTGAAAAGGCACCCAGTTGCTAAGTTATTAATACCTACCTCTCTATGCGTCACGTATAACGTGTGGTATCTTTCTCCAAGACTCCGTTTGCATTCGGTCGCAATCAGCAGGAACCTGTGAGCAATCCAGATTCATGAACGATGTGACGTCTGGGCTGCCCCTAAAGGGAAGAGACTAACTTAGCCTTATAGATAGTACAGCATCCTGTCCCCATCCAACCCCATCAATCCCACCGATTTCCACCATCATCTTGGCAAGCAATCTATGCACCCGACTTACTGTATCTGATTATGGACATCCATCCATTTGAACATCTCAAAATGGACATAGTCCTTAATAAGTAGGTTTTGTGGCGGTGTGCGTTCCACTGTTAACAAAGCCTAACGGCATAAGTGGTGAGATTAACATGTGGCTCTGCCCAGCGCCACATAACACGTCCAACGTACCATGAACACCTGGCAATAACTCCCTTATAACTTTACGAATACCAGTCTCCTGGCCACGGAAGCAGTACCGTTAAAATTCTTGAATTTTGCGGTCGTTTTGTTACTGGCCCCGTCGTTAAGGGACACCCGTATCCGTAGGTACATGTTGTGTATCTAAAATGTGTCCTCTTTCGGTTTTCAAAGTCTGAATATGTCAACTTTGGGACAATTGGGTCTCGTGTATCCCGTATAACAGCACTAGATATGTACCTGGTACCAAAATGACGCCCTCGTTGAGGACAGCTTAATGGTGCAGTCCATTTAACTTTTCCCCAATCGGGCTTTATTCGGTAAATATCTCGAACTAAGCAACCGGATCATCGGTTCTATGTAGCCCTTCTCTATGTATGTGCGGACTGCTGACGAGACAGATACCCGTATTTTCCCTCGAAATTCAGCCAAAGCCAATGCAGGCCAAGGCGCCCGTGTGCCTGGTTCCCCAGACGGATTAGCTTTTCCTTTTACTTTTTATTTGTTACGGTTATTTTAGCTTCCGATCCACTTTAATCCAAAATAGCTTATTTCTTCGGCGATATATTTGATCCGTTGCATTAGCCTCTCTTGACCTGCATTAGCTTTGGCTGAATGTCGGGGGTTAATACGGGTAGCATGTGAAATGTGTTGTTGTGTCCGACAAGATAGGCTCGAGCTAGGCCTGGGATCATCGAGCTGATCTTTTGGAGACCTCGGTATGGACCAGTGGCGTTAGTCAAGCATGTGGCCGTGTCCAACCCAGTACCCGACTCGGGGGGGGGCCGGCCTCGGGTAGTCCTTCCGGTTCCTGGGTAGCGCCCCCCTAATATCGCCGTGTAGTTTCGATACTCGTGTGGGTTCGGGCCGTGGGCTCAACTGCATATTTTATGTGCTTAGTTTCGTTATGATTAGCAAGCTACAAGCAGTATATTCTAGGCTCTCGGCAACATTATGCGGAACTGCGAACCGGGCCTTTTAGGTCTGGGCCGAATTTGAGAATTCGGTAGCCCATAACCCACGAAACTTCACCCATCAGCTCGTCGTGGGTCTCAATCGTTACACTACATATATTAATGCTTTCGAGATTATCACGCCGACCTCAACCTGCCAGCTGGCACCCCTACCACGCTGCTGGGGGTCTACTATAGCTACCATGGACATCAATAGCACCGCGACCTCCACGGATTCGGGGCTGGTATACCTTCCGGTACTACCCTTCGTAAAAGCCCAGTTCGTAGCCAATATCGTCGTCGCGATTCTCGTCTTGGTGGTCGTCGGTGTCCGGATCGTAGGGCGTCGCCTCGGGCCAGGGCTGGGGTGGGATGATGGCCTGGTCATATTCTCTACTGTCTGTCGACCAGCCGACGACGCAATCTTTCTCGGCAAAATTCGCTAACGGCCTCGCAGCCTCTGGCAATCTCGTTGTTGGCCGCACAGGGTCTCAGTGAGTTTTTTGCCTTCGACGAAAGCTCGTGAAGCGACGCTGACATATATCGCTCAAAATAGCCTTGTCCCTCGGAAGTGGCTACGACCAGAATGAACATCCGGAAGGTTAGTGGCGATCTGTCTTTAAATGGGAGACGGCACGAATGACTCCATGCCGGACAGTCGCTCTCGCGCTCAAGACCCCTGGGAATTGTTGGATACGATACGCTTGATAAACGTCTTACTAACCTCCTGATGGCATACCAGTATATTCCAACATCCGTTACATCATCAAAGTAATCTTTGGCATGCAGAATGTGTATATCGTAACACTGGCGGCGACGAAGGCCAGCGTGTTATGCTTCTACCTACGTGTATTCGCCATGACGAATGTGGCGCCAGCCTCCAAATGGATGTTAGGCGTTTGTGTCGTCTGGGGCCTCGCCTTCATCCTCGCGCCCATCCTCATTTGCCGTCCCATCTCGGCACAGTGGACCGACGCAAACAAGTGCGGCAACCTGGTTGCCCTGATCCTGGCGTCCATGATATCGAACATCGTCAGCGACCTGGCCATAATGTGGCTGCCCATGCCGAGCATCTGGTCCCTGCAGGCGCGAAAGGCGGACAAGCTCGGCATCATGGCCTGTTTCGCCCTGGGTCTCGCGTAAGGGGCCCCCAGCGTCTTCCCCCTTTTTGGCCAGGAAAATATATATGTTGACTGACGGTTGTTACGTACGCAGTTGTGTCGTCTGCTGCCTTGTGCGACTGATCTACATGTTGACCGCCAACGCTACCGGGAATATCACGGCCGCACTGCCTACGTCACTGTTCCTCATCATTCTCGAGCCCAACATCGCCATCATATGCGTCAGCATCCCGATGCTCCGACCGTTCTACTCCATGTACAGGAAACGGAAGGGCGGCTCCAAGCTGAGGGAGGTCTCCGATAAGCGAACCACGACGGGCGGCGGCGGTCTGTCGGGTCGTTCGAGCCAGCGGAGCCGCGGGGCGATGGCGGCTATCAACAGCCACAGGAACATCGCGAGCTGGGAGATGAAGGATTACCGCCCCGACATAGTGACCCGGCACGATACGACGGTGACGGCGGCCGCAGATGACTCGGGATCGGAGGAGAACCTGACTACTTCCGAACCAGCGACCAAGAGAGATAGGGGCGCCATCAGGGTCGACACGGAATGGACTATGTCCCGTAGCTGAGAGGACATGGATGTACCAGGGATGAAAAGTAGACGGTATGAGACAGGCCTCGGGCCTGGATGTGTATATACAAACAAAGGAATACTTTTTACCTCCATCGCTCATTAAAAAAATGGTAAACACACGATGAAAAAAAAAAAAAAAAAAAAAAAAAAGCCCAACAGTTTACTAGGCACCCTCATATTCATCATTCTTATTGTCCACATAAGAAATCTACTACCTTTTAAGATGGGAACCAGGTAGGTAGTACCACTCTGATGCCAAAAAACAATCTTGTCAAACGGCAAAAGTGCGGATACCGGCTCTAAAGGCCAGTTGGGCTATTTGACACTTCCGGACATCAGATGTCGTGGACGTGAACCCCTTTCCAGCTCTTCGGAATATGAATACGTCATAAATAGTTTGATTCGTGCCCCTATTAATTGCAGATCCCGGGGAATCATCAGGTGGGGGTTTTCCAGCTCCCTGATGGACGCGCCATGTCGAGTTGGTACGTCTACCCGTTTGTCCACTGGGAGCTGTTTCACCTTTGCTATGGAGTATTCTCTGTCGACTCGGGTGTATCCCTGGAGCTGTAAACTTATTAGCGTAGGAAATCTCCAATGTGTAGAATAGCCTAGCATATGTCGTCCTTCGCCTCGTTTATCACTGCCTTACTTCCCACATCAGGACGTAAACTTCGTGCGCTAGGGACATGTTCCAGACATAGCGTGTCGAGATCCGAAGGGCCGGCTGGCAGCTCAGCCTGATCGTGTGCTTTGTGTTGAAGCACGGGGACGAGACGTTGGGATGCCAGTTGGCATTAAAGCGGGTGGATCGGCGTTTGGAACTCCATCTCTGGAACTAGTTCTCTACCTTTTCGGGAGTTGCTCACTTGTTTTCGCCTATGAATGAAGCACATGTGGAAGAGCCATAGTAGACACCATTAGCCCCCAGAAGGCGCGGATTGTAGCGTTAATACTCTAGATATTTCCGATCCAAACCCGATTGGACAGTTTCGCCCTATCGCCGAAAGTGTTTCCTGCGATTCTTCGAGGTTAACTCCTACTGTAGCGCTCTACAACAGCAACAGCCGGCCTATCTACTACGTAATAGCGCCTATGCTAGGGAGCCCTAGGAGATAACTTTATCGAAGCTCTGTGACTTGCTGGAAATCTGTTGGAGCTGCTGGTGTCGGCTTTTCAGTTACATCGACTCCCTAACAGCCCCATCCATCCGGTACGGATACACATATGAAGCTTCTATACAAGATATCAAGTAATGATTCTCCATCCCATCCGAAAGCGGCTTTGATTTCCCTGAGCACCGCAACGGGTGTCTGATAAGGGATGATGAATAGGTAAGGACGACCCTCCTAGTAAAATCAACCCCGCACCACCACGGCGGGGCTCGGAAGGCAGCTACTCGTCAGCTGAGGTGATTCCGCCGAAGGGACGGGAAGCGCTAGGATCTAAAGGGTGTTAACTCCATCGCTTCCGGCGGAGCGTCATGGTGAGGTACTCCAAGTCTACCTTAGATAAATAGACCTTCGTGTCTCTGCAGATAGATCAGGGCATTGCTAGAAGAGGATTCCACTCGCATATCCAAGACATTCGTAGCTGCGCTCCCTACGATAGAACACCCACCTACGATCCAAATAGAAAAAAGAATCGCGTCGTATCCCCACCCACACGACATGCCTCTCCTAGCAGCGACGGCCCCCAAGCCCCGCGTGATCCTGGGCCTCATGACCTTCGGCCCGGACGAGTCGGCCGGGGCGCGCATCACGGACCTCGGCGAGTACAACCGGATCCTGGACCGGTTCCAGGAGCGCGGCTTCAACGAGGTGGACACGGCCCGCGTGTACGTCAAGGGCCGGCAGGAGGCCTTCACCCGGGACGCCCGGTGGAAGGAGCGCGGCCTGACGCTCGCCACCAAGATCCTGTACCCCGCGCAGGGCGGCGACAACACGGCACCGAAGGTCGAGGAGAGCCTCGAGACGAGCCTTAAGGAGCTCGGCACGGATTGCGTTGATGTGGGTCTTCTATATGCTTACCTTCCCTTACCTTCTCTGAGACTGCGATGTAGACGTCGGCTTCCTCCGATGGGGTTACGAGGCTAACGAACGGTTGCGATTGACAGATCCTGTACCTCCACTGCCCCGACCGCGCGACTCCCTTCGCGGAGACGCTCGAGGCGGTCGACAAGCTGCACAAGGCGGGCAAGTTCGTGCGGTTCGGGCTGTCCAACTTCACGGCGGCCGAGGTGGCCGAGGTGGTGATGACGTGCAAGTACAACGGGTGGGTGCGGCCGAGCATCTACCAAGCCATGTACAACGCCATCACGCGCGGGATCGAGGGGGAGCTGGTGCCGACGCTTCGGCGATACGGTCTCGACCTCGTCGTCTACAACCCGATCGCGGGCGGGCTGTTCAGCGGCAAGATCCGCAGCAAGGACATCGCCCCCACCGAGGGCCGGTTCAGCGACGCCGGCGGGCTCGGCGCCAACTACCGCGGCCGCTACTTCAAGGACAGCACGTTCAACGCGCTGCGCACCGTGGAGGAGGCCGTCGAGCGCCACGCCGCGGAGGGCCTCACCATGATCGAGACGGCGCTCCGGTGGGTCGTGCACCATTCCAAGCTCAAGGTTAAGGACGGCAACGACGGCGTCATCATCGGCATCAGCTCGTACGGCCAGCTCGACGGCAACCTCGACGCCCTCGAGAAAGGCCCCCTACCGGAGGACGTCGTCCAGGCGCTCGACCAGGCATGGGCCATCGCGAAGCCCGACGCGCCCAACTATTGGCACAAGGATCTCGTGTACACGTACGATACTCAGGAGGCCGTCTTTGGACAGGGGAAGAAGTAGAAGTTTACGTCAGAAGACACACAAAATAACAATATGAGTACTCCGTAGGCCGTCAAGCCAGATATCCAGAACGGAAGCCTGCATAGGGGAGCTCCTCAGATTAGTCATCAGACGGTATTCATTAGACATCGATGGCCAGAGGCATGCTTGGCTTTATTAATAGAATCTCCGTCTTCTCGTGTTGGTAGGATTCTCATCTCGGAGGACGCGCATGACGATGCTCGGCATTAGGTAACCTGTAGTGGTTGGCGGTTTGCAGGCTGTTTAATATCCTGTTAGGGTAGCTGGACGACTGAAAGAAACGCAATGTGACACCTATATCATGGGGGTCGATGTTTTATCTATATCTGCTCCTGTAGATAAAACTCGCGACTCAGTTGCACGTGTGTATGTACAAAGTACGTAGGCATATGACCAGCGGCTCTCCACTAGCAGTGCTACCTAGGAACGTATGCATGCTATGCAACGAAAATGGCGGAAACCGGAACCCTAAAGGAAATTTGATTGGAGAGATGATCCCCATTTCCAAGAAACTCCCAGCACCGAAGAAACCCCCTGTGTCCCCCTGTGTTCCCCCTGTACCCCCAAAGACCCTTCGTCTGTCCCGCCGGTGCATCCCCGGACAGGACCCTTGACAAGGGGTTGCCTAGGCAGAGATTGCCGGGCCACCGGCTGCCGTATCAGAAGGGGAGCCACTGGCAGGCGCGACACCTGGCTGCAAGCCCGGCGTCATCTGCGCCTTTAGAGTGTCTTTTAGTTAGAGGGACACAAATGCATGTTTTGGCTTGCTGGAATCATTCATGCAACGTCCCCCCAAGAAACACATGCAAATCTCGGGAACTCCATCCTCTTGCATACGAAGCTTATCCACACACCGATACTATTACCCGATCATCCTGCGCCAACCCTTATACCACGGTATACTCACTCACATGTTGTACCTCTCTTTACCTTGCCTATGTAGTCCACAAGAACATTTCCCCCCTTTTTAATACCTAAGCTAACCCGAGTCACTCCTTTCTTCTGCCTTTGCACGCCCTTCGCTTTCGGAGGTTGACGTAATAATATCTTCAAGAAGATTTCCCCTTCGTCCATTGGGGATTTCCATTAATGTCCTCGAAGACTATCGAACTGTCTAGACTCCCACCCTCGAACTCTAAGACGACGCGAAAAGTACAGCATTCCGAAGCGAGTGGGTCTCGTGCTGCGAGTTCGACCCGCAGAGTCGGCTCCTTCGAGTCTGACGCTGACCAACGGCATCTTGGCGAGGGCTCCGCCACGGCCGAGGAAGATACGACTCCAGTCGTTATAGACCGGCGGCTATCAGATGGAGACTGGGATACGATTACCGGGTTCGACGGCACTAACGGCACGCGCAATCATAATCCCGACAAGCCTACAGCAGAAGCAGCAGGCGGGTTCGAGCGAGACGAATACGATATAGAGGAGGACATCGCCATGGCCGACGACAGCAGGGCTTCCCTCCTCAAGCCGAGTCGCTCTGCTACTCACCTCCTGAAGAACTCGGACGATGATGACCGAGGCAGGACGCGATACGACCGCTCGACACATGCCTCGCCGCTTACATCCGCGCGCTCTCCTCATCCCGCCCGACCCCCCTTGCTGACCCGGCGTTCGACCTTCCGCTCCCGGTCGCCCGACACCCAGGCGAAGATGGCCGCGCGCAAGAAATACCTCTTCGCATCCTTCTTCCTCGTCATATCGCTCGTGTCCTTCTCGGTGCAGACCGAGCTCGCCAGCTACGTTCAGAACGAGCTGGGGTGGAACAAGGCGTACTGCATGCTGTACCTGACGCACGGGTCGTGGGCGCTGCTCTGGCCGGTCCAGCTCGTCATCCTGCGCGTCCAGAAGTGGAACACGCCGTGGCGCACCTTCTGGCGCCGCCACTGCTATCTCTTGCGGTCGACGGCGCACATGGTCGAGCGGCAGGAGCTGGACATCTCGCGCCACGTGCTGCAGCGCAACCCCCTGCCGTACATCGTGCGCACCACGGCTGTCGTCACGAGTGCCCTGACCGTCGCCGGCCTGAGCTGGTACGTCGCCGTCAACCTGACGAGTGCGAGCGACCTGACGGCCATCTACAACTGCAGCGCCTTCTTCGCGTACGCCTTCAGTGTCCCGCTCCTCAAGGAGAAGCTGCGACTCGACAAGTCGCTCGCCGTGCTGGTCGCCATCGCCGGCGTACTCGTCGTGGCGTACGGCGACTCGAAAGACGACTCCGTCGACAATGGCGAAGGTCCGGGATCCGCCCCCTCCAACACGGACGCCGGCGCCCGCTTCCTCGGCAACGTCATCATCGGCGTGGGCAGCGTGCTCTACGGGCTGTACGAGGTATTGTACAAGCGGTGGGCGTGCCCGCCCGAAGGCGTGCCGCCGGCGCGGGGCATGATTTTCGCCAACGCGTTCGGGTCGTGCATAGGGCTGTTCACGCTGCTCGTGCTCTGGGTTCCGCTACCGCTCCTACACATAATGGGCTGGGAGACGTTCGAGATGCCGCACGGTGAGACGGCGCTCTGGCTCTGGGTCAGCGTGGTCATGAACGCGACCTTCGCCGGCAGTTTTCTGATATTGATCTCGCTCACCAGCCCCGTGCTCAGCTCAGTCGCCGCCCTGCTCACCATCTTTATTGTGGCGCTCGCCGACCGCCTCGTCTTCGGCGAGCCCCTGAGCGCCGCCGCCATCTCGGGCGGGTGCATGATCGTCGTCGCCTTCGCCCTCCTCAGCTGGAGCCCCTGGCGCGAGATGACCGAGGACGCGGCCCACAAGGCCGCCCTGAGGCATGGTGCCGCGGTTTCCCCGGATTGGAGTAGTGATGATGAGAGTGACAAGGATGATCGCTTGGATTAGGAGACCGGGTGCGATAACGATGACCGCTTGGGCTACGTGTCTGGTTATCGGGCGGATGCGTGTAGTTGACTAACTGGCCGCCGGGTGAGGCAGTCTGGGGTTTTCTCGGATACGGTGGGGAGGGGAGGGGCCCCTTAGAATGGATAACTTTATCTGGCGTTCCGGGAACATATACATTCAGGGGTATGGCGTATGGGTTACGGGGTTATGGCATCTTCGAGTGCCGGCTCGGTACTTGCCCGGCTATCTAGATATGAGGATATGAGGTCACATCTAGAGCACCACTGCCACATAGAAGGGTATACTCGATTCATAGGCTGTTTATATAGGGGGTCAGGAACTAGGTCATGGCTCCTCTGGTGTGTCCTCGGGGGTGGTTCATCATTAACGATCTGAGCATGGCTTATGACCTGAGCTTAAAGAGTTATATGACCGTTCGATACCGCGAGGCACATATGCTTGATCCTATGTACGCAGACATGCCTTAGGCAAAATAGTTGGCCACCTTTCAGGATACACAAAGAGCTGGAATATGACAATTGAAGGATGTATATCCAAACAACAACTACTATCCATCACTAAATCGAATTCATAAACGCCTATGATAATTCGGCTCACTAGAAAGGAATCTCCGTAACTATATAAAAGACCACAACAGCTATAGGATATGCCTAGGTGGCCAGAGGTGGCTTAGTTATTCTGGCCTGACAGAGTATGTACTATTTCGATTTGTGTGCCCATGGGCGCAACCGTATATACACCATGTGTGGCCTGTCGCTCCCCCCGGCCCGCGGTGATCTACCGGCGCACAGCTTGGCTGGTGCTTGAGTACCGCGTGTGCCCCTATTATTTTTATCATGCTGTCAATTGATGCCTCGGCGGGTATTGTCAGATCTTGGGCAACTGGCTGGAGGTTAGCTGTGCTCTCCACCCCCTGTTTCTGAGGATCACGTATCATTCTTCGTTACTTATCTGTCTCTTGAGTATATGACCTCTCGGCGTGCGCAATGTGGTGATGAGGGTACCGAGCGAGTTTCGCCGAATGGGGGTGGTTTAAGTTACTGGGAGACAGTTCCGCACATCTCTTCCGACATCATTCTATCGCGATCTTAGTGATAGGTGTACCACATCTGGGGAAAGAGTTGGGAGGCAGCAAACCATAAATCCGTAACAAGTAAGTATGTGTACGCCCTTGTTGGGAGACACGACCTACCGTCACCGCACAGAGGTCTGGCTGGTCGGTTATACGGGGACTGCGGCAGGTACGCGGAACAACAAGTGGTCAACTTAGGAAGTATCGGAGTAAAGGAATACCTGGAAAATGAAAGGGTAAGGAGAGTAACCGAGACGCTTACCGCGATTGCTCCCATATAAATCAACTTAGGATGCACCGGCATCCCCCTTCAGCATGCGCATCCTATCTCTCCATAGCGTAGCGCCCCTATACTCCGCATCCCTTCATCTCCTTTCCATCTCCTCCTCACCTCCTCTCGATAAGAAAATACCTAGCAGTCAGCCAAGCTCCTTACACGTGCTGCGCGTGAACCGCGCCGTCCTGCCTCCGCTTCCCCTTACCATCCCGCCTCGCCAACGCCCGGGAGATCCAGGTAACGGTCCGGTCGGCCCTGTCCCCGCGGCTCAGGAGCGCGACCGCACGCAGCAGGACCGCGAGACACGTCGTCGCGAGCGCGCTGGCCGTCAGGGCCGTCAGGAGGGCGTAGGCCCTCCAGCGCAGTAGCCTGTCCACCTCCCCGTCATCTCCTCCTCACTCGGACCAGGCTCCCGAGACGGCGGTCCTCTTCAGCAGCAGGTACAGGAGCCAGACGCCCCAGGCCGCCGCGTAACGAGCTCCACATACAGGGACCCGCGGACGCCGACGGTGCCGGCCTTGAAGAGGCCGGGGTGGTCGGAAGGATGGTCGAGGCGCCCAGGAGCATGGCCAGGGCTACTCGCCGGTCTGGGTCTTATTGCTGTTGTTGGTGGTGGCGGCGGCAGCTTGCGCGGACTCGGACCCGAACGCCGAGAGCGTGAAGACGCCCACCCGGACCACGGCGTTGCTGAAGAACAGCTGCGCCGCCCCCACGGCGGGTTCCATGATTCACGTCGCCTTGTCGCCGGCTGCTAGGTGTCGCATTGCGATCCGCTGCCGGGTCTCGCGGTCCTCGCCTAGGCAGCCCTCGCGCGCTGCGTCCATGTTATTGCCTGCCATGTTTGGGGTGATGCTGATTCGTCGCTGGGCGAGGACTCTCCCGCCGTCCGGTATGGCGCTCGGGAACTCCTATCAGAGGTGCTTGTCCGCCGACTTCGAATGTGAGGCTCTGTCTTCGCGTCCGACACGTCAGGGGCAAAGGTTTTGCGGGGCGGTGTTTATTAAGCTCGGTCCAGCGACCAAAGCTCTTGGTGAGTCAGGAACAGAACGAGCTTGGTTAGGCCGTGTTGATACCTTGGTGTCGGGATCAAGGCGGCTGCTGGGTTTGCAGTTTCTAAACTGCTGTCGGTGGTTGGTACTCCGGAATCAGGGGGTTATTCGCCGGTGAGTTGTGGCTGAGGGTCGGGATCTACCGGTGGAGCGATATTTTCTTAATGTGCAGTGAGGGTGGGGAGGTGTCGACGGAGAAGGTTCTCCTGCGTCGCTCCTGGAGGAGTTCGCAACCGGAGGGGCGGTATCTAGACGAGAATCTTGCTCCCTACTTATTGTATTAAGAGCAGGCTCGCGGGGTTCTGATGGCTCGAAGGATGGTCTGAGAGTGGCGAATGGGTCTGCGGCCTCTTTCGAAAGACCTTCTACCAGAGCCACTAAAAGCCAAACCCGACTCGTTTGTGTTACCTGAGGCTTACTACTTATGACTCGTCCCAGGGGAAATTCCTCCCCTACCGTTGGGGAACGACTCTTTCGCTTGGTTCCTCTACGGTGACTTCCGATGATCTAGAGAAGGCGCAGCGGTTGTTTGGCGTTCGGTATATACTGTCCTCTTCTGAACAATCTCCGGCCTGGGGGTTCCGCGTGATAAGCGTTTCATCCGAGAGTGGGAAAGCTGCGGCACTTGCGGTGATGCTCGAACTAGTGTGGGGAGGGAGGCTGGCTGTTCTGCTGCGTTCTGTGGGTACAGTAGCGTCAATAGTCGTGGCGCTGTAGATGTCCGAAATCACGCTGGACCACCTTGACGGCCCGATGCAGCGGCATTCGAGCCGGATAGGGGCAGTGGGCTGCGTCTCTGTGAACCGGTCCAGCGGCTGCTGTTGTTGGAGTCCTAAGCCCTTCTTGTGGTGAAGGGGTTGGCTTCTCCTGTCGCTTGTCCAGATCCAGGCGTGTAATTGCGCTGTCACCTTCTGCGCTCCAGAGAATGTCGCCAACAAGGCTCTTAATTCTTCCCCGTTGATAACTAGTGACCTTCTGAGAAAGATGACCACCTTCGAGCAATACCCCTTGCTCAGTTCTCTCTGCCATGTACTCGGTGTTGCCGGAAGCCCTGTGGCCTATGGATATGGCCGTGCCTGGAGCTGGGACAGTACTGACGTCGACCAGCTCGTGATGCCGGAGTTCTGGGTTCCCAGTCCAGGCGGAAGTTTGGTGGAAGCGAGTGATGGTAGGATTGGGTAGTATTGACGTGGATTTGTGGTTGTTCTGCGAGCTCGCCGCTCTCTTCGGTTGACCAAGGGCAGTGGTGAAGGCAAGTGGAGATAAGCGGCGGTAGTTGACAGACCTCGTCAAGGAAGAATAGCCGCGGGCTTTATTGCGTGACTGGAGGGTTGCTGAAGTCGGCCTTGGAGCTTCCCCTACTTCTCCCTCCCGGTCTTGCTTTAGTTGATTAGCCCTGTCAGGTTCTTTAAATCCCGTAACGAACGGTTCTAATTCTGTATCTGGGTCTTAGAGCACCGATATAAACGGCATCAGAAGACATCTGGGGCTACTGGATTTAATGAGAGCGGTGATATGCTTCTCGACATCACATGTCTATGGCAAGCAAAGGTAACATGTTGGACATGACTATTCAAGATAGAACAGAAGACTGGTTCTCGATTGAGCTGTTCATGATCTAGATTGGAAACGAGACCTTGAACAGGACCACCCCTTTTCATATACACCCGCTGAGACTCGTTTTCTATCCAGATGTCTCATTGTTCGACAAGCCAACGTATCAAGAGCGTCAACATCTTCCTCCCTACCGGGAGCCCGAGGACTAACAGCATTAATACGGAAGGGCCAACCTCCTGAAACATTCCCTCTCTGAAGAAATTGGGAATATCGACTTTGTCTGCTCACCTATACTTTCAACCAACATGTTCAACCTGTACCACATAAACTGACTTAGAGGCTGTTACCTCAGAGCTGCCTACATACTCATCTCCGAAAGTGTTGGTCTCATAATGGGGGTAGCTTACACTATGAGCGAACAACTCTCTTTTTGTTCACCTACCACGTCTTTTTTCTTCGGGACAGGGACTCCTCGTAGTACCCAAATGCTAATCAGATAGCGAGCTCTCTGTTCCCCAGCATCACGCTTGGCGCATATTCCGAAATATGCCAAGTCGTGTGATAAAGTTGAAATCCGCGCTTGGAGCCAACGGCCGGCGCCAGTTCTAGGGAAGAACAAAGGCGGAATAAGTCCTTCAAGGCTGTATTAGAGTATTAGGGATCGCTAGTCCTCCACCACACGGCCGACCAGCGGAGAACCCCGACATCACTCTCAAGAGCGAGTTGAGTATCCACACCGCGCCTCGGGGTTCTCCCCACTCGGTTGGGCCTTTCCAGACACTGGCCATCACCGGCCACCACCGTCTAAGCATCCCATCATAGACGCATAAAGTTCCACTAGAGCCATTGTCTATGGAAGGCTGCCCAGTAAAACATCATACCGGCAGGGGATCGCCCTCGAGCAGCACGGCCTAGCGGGGTCCTTGGAGCTAGCCTCTTCGAATCAGCCTTCCTTGTTGGAAGCTGCCGTCGGACGAACAATACAGGCACGCGAGGAGAATGGAGCCCGGGCTACCATAGCCCCTCCGGAGGCCAAGGCAGCGAAGCATACCGGCATGCCGGACAGCCTCGCAGGGCGGATCATGTCTTGGTCGGGACCTTTTGTTGAAGGAGGGGATATCGAGGGCCAAGGTCGCGTCGCCGGTGTGTTGCAGTGCTTTCGCCCCCAGGCGGAGAACAGCCAAGACTCGAGTCCATAGGCTGATTTACGACCTAAATGACGTGTCGAGGGAAATGTGAGCGCGCCCAGATGACATCAGGCAGGCTTTCCATCCGTGACCTGCAGATTGCGATTGGAAACGAGGGGATAATCGACGTTGAGGCAGAATCGCGGCGCTGGCGGCCTAAAGATGCAATGGCGGTGGAAGAGGTGTTTGCCGCATGGCAGGAGGATGTTACGATGCAGTCGATCAGCATTGTGGGGAGGTCCTCAATTGGACCGGAGTTAAACCGGTATCTGCGAATGGTAGAGCTGGTCAGCTGGGGGGATTAATGGGCTTTGAGCTGAGCTTCTGCTGACACACAGAGCTCAATCGATAAGTTGCTAGGCTAGATTCCCATTACGATGATGACCAATTTGGTCTTCTATATGACCTACAAATGTGGAAAATGTTTAGTCGGTTTTACAAGGCGACAGGAATGGAGAATCTTACCACAGATGGGAATCCCACATGGAGGTCAGGCTCTATGTTTAGCATTATAACCCAGCGACGGGAGAATTTCCTTGTCTTCGGTAATTATGACTATCGAAGCGGGACTTACATAAGATAAGACAGGAATACAGAAGTTAATTGACTTGAATGTCTCGCTGGACCAATGGCTCGAGATGTAATTATAGTAGCGGGGTTGAGCATATGCTGACAAAGTAACAAGCGGGGAGGATGCGGCGAGGTAGCGGATGGAAATGTATGTAAGACATGCTAATATAAACTTGTCCGGCAACGAGGAAGCTTCCAACGAAGTATGCAGTGCTAAGTTGCATCAGAGATGAACCGGACAGGGTTGCTATGCATTGGTCGGATCCAACGTTCCAAGAAGGATCGCTTTGATTGTTATGCCTGATAGGGACACGCTGGTAGGAGAGGGCATGGTTACCGTGACGAGGTTCCAAACACTCACCAGAGAACGGAAATCTGCCGGCTCTTAGGTGTACCGGTAGATGTGAAATCGCTCAAAGGAACAGACAGCAATCAAGCAACGCGGTCTTTGGCGCCTAGGAGGAACCGAATCCCGGCAATTTGACTCGAGGGGTTTCTCTAGAAAGGAGCAATTAATACGCTGTTGGTTGGTATGTAAATGCTGTCTAAGCATTAACCTGGCGTTAGAATGCCAGGTACACCGCTTATGCGATGCCAATCACGAGACTGCTCAGCGCACCGGATGTCAAAAAACCGTAGGGCTGAGAACGTGCTGGGAACCAACTAATATTGATCTCTACGGCGATCAAAAAGCAACCGGGGTTAGACGAAGTGGGGTAGTAACCCTTCTATTGCCATCCAACTGCATAGCCACCCCCTACGTCCGCGGCGGGAGCACGCGCGAGATAGGGAAAGTAAGCGCCGGACTCTCATCGTCCGATTCGACCTCCTGGCGCCATCATGATGACTAAGGGAGCATTTTTATCAAGAACCATCCACGAGGCTGAGGTCAAATCTCGAGAAGGAGCGGAAGCCAATTAAGCTAATAGAAGAATACGCGTCATCCATTCGCCTTATTCAGCCGACAAAGACGACAAGCCTCCTTAGATCCTGGTATGGGGGACTCATATATCCGGCTTATAACCAGAGCATGGGTATAAGGAGACCTTGGCACGGCAATAGCCGGAGGCCGGAGAGCGACTGCCGAGCATGGATCGGCGATAGATGGTAAAGTAACATCGAGGCTGACAAAGGAGCCAAGAAGTGCCGTAGGACGAGTGTGTGCAACTATGGAGGCGGTCAGTTCACTGATGGGCGGTACCAGAGCCCTCCGGCGGCATCGAGTGGTCAATATGAGTCCCTGCTATGCTGGCGACTATTGCGCCCATCTGTATATGAAAAGTTCGCCCAAAACACAGCCTCAGTTACTCGTCAAACTAGATAGTCTCGGCGTTAGGTAAAGTGAAAGCCCATCAACACCATTAATAAGTTCCAGCCTATTAGACCGGGCGGTGAAGTGGCCTCGTCACCTCTATCCGGCCAGTTGTGCAGCAGCCCCGACACCTGGAGCCCAGGGCTGTGGAGGAGCACAGGATAAGCTAGACATATGATTGGCTACCAAGGGCTTGGGATTCGGCTTAATACGGGATTACCAGGTCTTGGGTCCTTGGAACGAGAAACCAAAAGGCTGGCTGAAACTTGTAAGCTGTTCTGGATCAACATTGGAACATCGCAACTCTTTGGCAAATTGAGGACTTGTATTCCTAAGAGTCCCGAAATGCCACTACCGACGAGCTAGAACGGAACGGGAGAAGCGCCCCAAACATTACGCCACTTTGTAAGCCGCTTCCCGGCCAATGAAAGCTGTTAGGGGGGGTCTATCGGTTAAAAGGAGGCGCCAGTCATAAGTTAGAGGCTCCGGATCCGAGGTCGACGCGAGGGACTTTCAGAGGCACGTGGAGCCAGTGGAGTAAGAATCCTCTCTTTACTCAGCGCGCCGAGTGCTTGCTCTAATGTAGAAACAAGAAAACATTTTCAGCTGATAACTGTCCCCCTAGCTAGATAGATCGGGAATTTAGGAATACGCCTCACGATTATTTTGATGGTAGGGTAGAAGTTATGAGAACTAGGTACCCAGCTGGGACATCAACAAAAGCTTGGTTACTAACACTTGGTACTGCTGTATAGAGACCAATGTATGATCACTGTTTACACCAAGGAAAGGCGAATCACAGGAAATACCTACGGTCGGCCTGGCAGGTTCCGGAAACAGGAGAACAATCAAGCATGATAATGCAAGGTTGGGACAAGCTAGACCCATAGAGTGGGTAAAGGGACTATCACCAATCACAGAAGAGAACTGGACATCAAAGATGGCCTGCTGTGTGATCATCTTGCATAACCGTCCTCCCCAATTCAACACTGCTTATGTATGACAGGTTTATTAAATAACGTTTTCTTGGCCGCATATTAAATGCACATCATATACATATTTTCGACTTCACATGTAAACTGATTTTAAGTATTCGGCGCATTATGCGGGGTCGATTAGGGGGTGCATGTATAGAATAACAGCTCTCGATGATTGACTAATGCCAACAACCATATTTGCCCTCGACACCTAAAACTTACGTGACATATTCTGGTTTGATGGCTTTATCTCTCCGTATAACCTAGACGCATGCAGACAGGCGTGAACTTTGCTTTGTGGACTTTGCGGCTCTGAGCCTGGCCGTGGAAATAGCGTAATAGGAAACACCAACAAACATCGCGGATGTGACAAACAGCCGCGCATGTAAGACATCGTGATCCTGTCATGCACCAGTTAAACATCAGCCAACGAGAATGAGAAATTATTGTGTCACTCGTGACCTATTTTCCAGGCTGTTAAAATCCTGGACCAAAAAGGTCCTGAGCGAGTTTAACATGCCGTCGGCCCATGACTCCGCACTGTCAGCTCGGTCCCGTGAGTGGTGGCGTCAACTGAGGCTCCTCTGAGGTAAGCTGAATATCTGGTTATATATATTAATACTTTAGCCATAAGTAAGATGATTCCAAAATGCATTAGCGAACATAACTGATTTTCCCAGCAAGAAAGTAGGCTCCAATAAAAGTTGCGGCGGTAGTTGATTCTTTCCTGTTGGTCTTGGCATACTGCTTCAAGTATCCCGTCGCGACGGGGCTTCCCACTATAGGCTTGCCAATTTGACCCCCAAGCTCGAATTCCCGAATATATCCTAGAAATCTACATAACAGTTGCGCCTGTCGCCAGTACAAATTGCAGTTTACTTGTAAGACAAGAGATAATTAGCAGACCCTGATTGAGGACGGCCGTACAGGCTAGTGTGGCCGATTGTACGGAAGTCAATCCGACAAGCTAAAATTGGGTGATTTTCCACTTGTATCTGTCAACTCCCCGCTCGCGTGCTATGCTAGACATTTTCAGTTTAGTCTGCCTAAATACACCCCTGGCCCTCAGCTCACTCGTGGCGGCACAAGGTGCAAGACCAGGGTCCTTGGAGATCTCTAGCTAGATCTTAATATTACACCTACGTACTCTATGTCAAGCTAGTCTCCGCATTCTAGGAATAGTTTCCTCTCTATCGTGGTTCGATACGCAACTATCCAAGATATGACCTATCTACGTAGATCCTGTCTTGCAATCCAAGATATTGCCTAAAGTCCAAATTCGTAATGATCGTGTTGTGCTATTTTGCGAAAACACTCCCGACAAGGATAGCCTATCCATGGTATTTGCCGCCCATTGCGTATGCACGCCCTCCCACTTCTATCCTGATCCATGTTCCCAGATGATATATGCTCGCATAATGTTTACGATGAGTGACAAATTTTCCATCCTTTTCTTCTCGACGTGGTCCGACCTTCGCCATCCGGCTCGTGTTGGAGCCCTCCAGACATTGTGACTCGAAGCGTCAAGTCGCCCGCACTGGCCTCGGACCGGATGGCTTTGAGATGCCTCATCCTCCGCTCTCGCTACGGACATATCCTGTTCAATGGCGGCTATTGTTACTCAAACTCGGCATGACGACAGGGAGACGGTAGAGTATTGGTACCACTATGCTTATCCCGTGCTGCATCAGCTTTGAGGCTGACTGAGAATGGGGTACTTTGTGTGTTACACTACTCGAATAGGAAAGCTACTAGGTCTCCACATCCAATCGCTCAGTCACGGCATTCTCCACAATGGGTACTCGATGAATTCGATGTCTACTTGGACCATTTCGAGTTTATTATGTTATATGTAGTCCACATCGCTTCCCTCGGTGATCTAGAACATTGGATGGGAGAGCGGTCGATGTTGTGCTTTTTCTGTAAGAGGCGTATTATATAAGTGCTCTGGTAGCCCGGCGAATCTGTCACCGGGAGGTTCCTATTTAGACCCTGCCTCCTCCATCGGGCACCACGCGAGTAGGTATCCGGCAAGGTTATTTATTTGATTGTTCTCTGGCCAGGACGCCTTCTCCTTGCATGTGGGTTTGAAGGTTACCGTGAGGCCCCATCCGACAAGCGCACGCACTCGGTCAGCTGGGCCGACACCAAAACCGCTGGCAGGACTAGTATAAGTTGGAGCCAAGCCTATATTGGGTGAAACTTATATCAGATCGACCGCAACATCATCATTCCTCGGACTGAAAAGTTCGGTAGCCTTGCAGCCATACGGGCTCCAGCACCTCCCTCCCAAGGCCCGGTTGATAATTGTGGCCCCCGTTCTGTGTCAGCGGAATCCTTTCGATTCCGCCCCCTAGTCATCTCCGATCGCCAGGCCTGTCCCACCAACGGGACCAGGTCGTCATCACTGCAGCCACATTGTTACAGGGCCCCCTACTGTACAGCGCAGGTTCGAAAGTAACGCATTAACGTTAGTTTCCATAAACAGCCAACATGCCGCTAGTGAATCTCCAACAACCTCAAAACCTGCGCGGTACCGCGTCGGACCTGTTACACCAGCATCCACGACTTATATATGGCTTCACCTTCACCGTTCTCGGACTCCTGTCTCTCTTCACATTACATTTTGCGAGAGGAAGAAGGCGCAAAGCACCACCAGAATCGCTACCCATCAGCGTAATCCCGACTGCAATCAACCATCAGCGACGCTGGCTTTCAGAGAAGTCACGTGGAGTCAGCAACCACTACGCAGTTATGTCGGTCAATCACCCGCCTGAAAGGTCTACTGGTAAATTTAAGGTAGACGGGAGCCCTTACCTGGCGCACGACAGCCGAAGCGAGAATCAGCCAGGAGACCCATATCAAAAGGACGGGGCTAAGGTCGATGGTATTCCATTAGGATGGCACGTAGATGGAAATGGACCCTGGATGTCAAAGTCTCGGCCTCCGCCCCCGCCACCACTTACACCACCGACACTTACGGGGGGAAGCTTCCCCTTCGAAGACCGCCGGCTGAGCGATGCAGTATCGGCTATGGGGGATCTAGATATGAGTTTCATCCACCAGCCGAATCCAGACTACACGTCTCCTTCGGACTGCTCGACTTCGGTAGTAGATACGAAGCAGACAACCCCGGCAACACCGAGGCGCAAGTCTTATACGAAGATTATACCCATCGGACCGCCTTACGCAGCCACGGCCGGCGGGCTGGAGCATGAGATGTCACCGTTCTCCCCGAGCTCGTTCCCATCCTCAAACCCAATCCTGCCGCTAGCCCCTCACGCCTCGTTCGAGTCAAAGGAGATCGACGTAAAGGGTGAGATCATCTCGCTGACGGACGACTCCGGTGCGGGTTGGAAGCGACACACTCGCGTCTATGGTGGTGGGGTCTGTCTGGCATGTATGGCGTCCGGAGGCCATCATGGAGGATTTTACGGCCAGAACGTGCGCCCTGAGGAGCGACGGTAGCGCGATTCTTCTGATGCCTATTGCCTCTATACTTCAAAGGGGACTAATGGCTTTTACCATTTACGGCCGCTACATCATCAAAAACATACTTTGGGCTTCTCGTGACACGGTATCTGTGTCTGGATGGCCGTCAAGTCAGTGTCAACCGCGCATTTCCACGGAGCTGGTGACCCCTTGAGACGCCCCTGGGGAGGGGACTCTTCGCTGGCGCAAGTATGACGCATCCCACGGCGACTAATAGCATATGGCATATCATGCCGTGCTTTATGGCGGTTGGCATTGGAGCAGGGGCTGAATTAGCATGGTACTTTTATCTACCTTTGTCGGCCCCGTATTCATATGAGCAAAGGGCAACTAACGCATGTAACGACTCTCCCTTGTTTCCTTCTTGATCTGGTTATCGCATGTATAGAGTTTCAAATGATTCACGAACCCGTATCCTCCTTCGATATCATATGCCACCCCTTCGTTGTCCAAGTTGGGAAAGAGATAACTTGTCTGTCCCGTAAAGTTGGGCTCGCCGTGTTACGGGGTGATCCTGCCGCCAAGCATTTTTTTCACAAGGGGACGGATCAACATTTTCGAAGCTCAGCCTCAATAGAGCCAACGCAACATCATCTGTATCAGGTTCGTTCTAATCCAATAACGAGCTACCTAACAGAGCCCGCAATCCCTACTCTTGTTACTCGCGAAGCCATCATCCTGGTGGCCTCACTCAAACAGCCGACGCCTCTCCGTATGATATTTAATGGTTTAATGAATGCAAAGTGCCTCCCAACGAAGTTTCGCAAGATCCTCCTCAGCTCCAGCCCTATCACTTGAGTAAGCCAACAGTGACGATCCTGCATTGAATCTTTCCCACTTTGCAGGGAAGTGAGCAGAGCTGACAAACGCCTTCCCGTTAGCGTCGCACGCGAAACCACTGGCCTGGGGTACATGGGCACTCCCATGTTCTAGAAAAAAAAGAGGGCACGCGCATTTCCCCCATTTGGAATTCCTTCGCGTTTTTCGCCGCAAACTTTGCGATCCTTCAGGGCCCGTCTGTCCCCTGAACCCACCTAATGTGGTAAATTACCGACCAAAGCTGTCTAAGACATCGTGCCGAACCACCCTGAGCACCCTTCGCAGCTCACCGGGACTCATAGCACAACATACATATATCTAATCGGAGACATGCCACTTTCAGCCATGTCGAGTGTTGGCTGCCGAGGTTGCCTGGTTGACGCTCAGCGAGATGGCATCGCTGAAGCGGACCGAAAGCAGCAACTGGCGAAATGCTTCCTAAGGCCAGTAGGTTGGGAAACAGTCGTAATCCGCCAACAGCTCGCTTTCCGTGCACCCGAAAGGGCAAGCGGCCATGGACCGGCCTCCGTCTGCGCCTTACAGCAGCTCCTGTTTTCGCTAACCGGATATCCCCAGTCATTGATAAGGAAGCTTGAACCCCTTGTCGCCTAGTATGCCCGTGGGAGACAAGCGACCGAGAACACCCTGCATAGTCACGTACGAAGTCCATAGGCTTTGACCGCATGGGGGAAAGAACCTCGTCACACAGCGCCCATCAGGATAAGCCCCAGACCTTCCATTGCAGATGAGGCAGTGTTGCCGCACCTTCGCCGCACCGTCGCAGCACCGTCCCCGCACCGTCGCAACGCATAAAGCTACCCTAACAACTTCCTGGAGAAGCGGAGTAACCAGCCAGTCACAAGGATCACCCGCAGGGTCATTTAGTGCAACCTTTACGAAGTACGGAGGAGAAGCGACCTGGTATCGAGGAGTTACCTTCCAAGCGTCCTACGTACCCGCACCAGGAAACCCCTGGTTCGCGCCTTATCACACTAGATACAGTAGGCCCGGCCACTAACGACCCCCACTCCGTGCCCATCACACGCAGCTGAATTTAGCTGATTATAATCTGCGTTAGGGCCAAGACCCCTTCTGCAGCCCGTAGGGCTGATACCACTCTCCCACTTATTCCTTCTTTTGTACATATAACGCCGCACATTAATACTAATAACTGCACCTATATCCAGAACAGTCGGCAGGTCCGATCCGAGTAGGATCCGGCGGGTGGATCAGGTCGTCACTGTATGGTGTTGCTAATTACTCAGGACCCTCCCTCGAAACGAGCGACAACAGCCAGTGAGAAAACTCGCCGTCTGCGGGCTAAACTTACTAAGGTTCATCCATATAGGCGGGCCGCCGGCCGATCGCAAGGGACAATGCAGATACGTAGATGAGACTGGCGCCTAAGAAATAAACGTGGACTAGGCAGCAGTATAGTTCCAAGCACGAGGAGAACGCCCTTCTAGCCACACCTATGAGATCGAGTACATGAAGAAGCCTATCTGCTCGCTTATAAGTTACAGGATACGCTGAGTATGAAGTAGAAATTGTCACACAACACAGGTCTGTCAGCTGTGTGGAGCAGACGCACTGCCTGACTGCCACTAGAGCTTTAGCGGCAGGATAGCGGGTGAGACGGACGATCCTGGCGGACCCTAAGGGCTA
This sequence comes from Monosporascus sp. GIB2, assembly GCA_004155935.1. NCBI lineage: Eukaryota > Fungi > Ascomycota > Sordariomycetes > Xylariales > Monosporascus > Monosporascus sp. GIB2. The sequence goes on from QJNV01000173.1 coordinate 107,498, forward strand.
AGCTATGACCCGTCAACTCTCAGAGGGTTGTGAACACTGGGGGTCTCAGATCGTAAGCATATCAAAGTGTTACGTAGCTTTCTGAGGCCGCAGAAGTGTATACTTTTTAAGACTCCCCTGCTACCCCTCGCCCGACCACTTACGCACTGCTTAGCAAGCCGGCTTCCCTACGCTCTAGAGTAGGTGGCACTCCGCTAAACAGGGCATGGCCAGGCGATCACCCCAGGGTCAGCTTCCAACAGGCAGAGAGAGATACCGTGTAGGTATCGTCTGAGTCAGACCATTGACTGGTCATGATTCGGTACAGGAAACATATCTTGTACACACCGAGATCAATTATAGTCTCAACAAGGATCTCCCTCGGGATGTTTGTATCTCTTAACTCTCCACCCCACCAGCTCGGAGAATGTGTCCGCCTTGGGCCACTCAGATTGGATGGCGGTGGACTAATTGCAGTCTTGTCTCCCAGGCCCTACAGGTAACTCCAATATTCAAGTGTGAGATATCTGCAAGCACGCCGAAGTAAGTTGAGAAAACGGGATCCTGTCACCTTTTAAGTGGCATTCTCTGCTACTTCACAGTATGGTTTCTAACCACCCACCCACGCTACCCACGAGTATCCACGCATGATATTTCAATCATAAGTAAGAAATAAAAGGTCTGTAGATAATAGCCAATTACCTTTATATTAATTATGTATAGGCAACCATAAATAGAATGCTTTTATGACGTATCAATTTACGTTGCGGGTAGTGAGTGGGTAATTTAAGGGTACTCAATTGCAAACCCTATATTGACAGAACTTTTAACTCAGACTCAAATACCCATTACCATAGCTGCGAGTAAGAATGGTGAATAATTAACCGCTTCAGCAGAATGGCCGAGGTCCCATTTCAGTCATAATTCCTTCGTTAATGTACCCAACTCGCCCCGAGCACAACTACAATGATTTGACCATTTAAACATAGTGGCGGCATAACCAGGACGGAAGGAAAGTATTTGTTTCCCGTTCTTCAGAAAAAAAGGTTGTTGGGAGACTGAATAAAGAGTCTATATCAGCAGAGTAGCAGGAAGTCAAAGGCGGATGATTCACAAGACTTCTCCCCACCAGCCTTCGACTACAATAAGATTTTAGTGAAAACCAGAAAATGGCACACATCCTTCCACCATGGGAATTATCTGACGTCTTATCAACACTTTGCCTCGTTATATTAGTAATTAGGACACTTCAGACGCATTTCAAGGGCTGCTTGTGTCCACAGTAATCGTACTACCGCCTTTCCTTCCTCAGGTATCGGCACTCCGACATCATCGGCCTTTCTTGCGTTCTTCTCCTAGTCTTAACAGTTGCAGTTTTAAGTACCTATCTGGGAAAATCAGTTGTCTGTCCGTAAACTCCCTAATCGTTGCTCTTATCGTGGATATTCAAATTCGACGGCTACAAATCATTTGTGGCCTTTCTTGCTATCCCGACCATTTTTGCTGACGCTATCCCACGCCGCCTGCTCTTCCAATACCTATACGTAGCCCTTTGCATAGACTTAGCTGTGGCAATATGTTATTACTCGTACAACTCGTAATATCGAAGACTCATGCTTGATAGATCCTGTCTGTTAAAAGATGAGAACATAACATTCGGGTGTCCTAGGCCCTGATGTCATGGTTGACTTTTGCTGCTTATCTTACGTGAGATCCTTATTGTTTCCCCCTGTACTTGCAACGCCTGAACTGTTTTCAGTACGAAGTAATTGGGGTTCTGGGATATGGCCTAGCTATAAGGGCATAGTTCAGAGGCTTTTAGCACAACTACTGTTTAGAGCTACTTGGTGCCTTTCGGAATAAACCATTCATGTCAGGTACCGCCAGGAGAAGAAATAACAGTGCCAATCACTCAAAATTAAGTATAATTAACTTTTTTAAATCTTCTCAAATACCTCCTTTCATTGTTCTAAAAATTCGCCATTAATTTAGAGTTAATATCGCGAACACTAGCAGTAGTTAATTTTTTTAAACTTGGTAATAATTTAATTTCAATCTTTATAAAACATTTACTTTTATTACTAAATATTTAGTAAACTATATAAAATTTAAAAATTTTTTTATAATAGTTTAAAGAATTTATTAAAAATAATAAAATAAAAATCGGGTTAGTTATTTTTCATAATTGGTGAAATAAATTTTTTAAAATTAGAATAATTAATACTTAAATTAATAAACTGAAAACGGCAATATTGGTATTTATTAATTACAATTAAATAATATAATTTATATACGTAGTTATATTATAAACTTTAAGCAATTAAAATAATAATTATATCTAGTGAAATTATAAGCTCTCTAAGTACTTAAATATTATTTTAAGTTACTTATATTAAACAAAGAGATATAATCGTAATATATTTAAAATAATAAGACTTATTAATATCTTCATAGTTAATTACATTTAATATTAAATAGATTTATTTATTTCTTAAAATTCTCTATATTTAACTCTATATAACGTCCTATATACATAAACGAGAGATATATATATAAGTGAAAAACTTTTAACATTTCGTAATAACGAATTCAAATCCTTAATAATAGACATATTGCATAAATTAAAAATAATCGAATCTTTTCTTACTAAACGTATTTACAACTTTTTATAAGTACGCGTATTATGTTTAGGCTTACCGCAATACCATACTTCCGTTTTTCGTCGTAACTCTTTTATAATAATTATCTTTAGCTATTATAAGCTGCACTTTTTTATTGTCTTTTTTAGGGGTTAAAAAAGCTTACCTCTTTTATATTACAAATATCCCTCCTGTTTGGAAACGTTTATTTTTAGTCTTTCAATGTTAACTTAAAATATAGTAGGTTTCGCGTACTTAAACGGCTTTTTATTTAATTAAAATAATTTTATATTAATGTATTAGTTAATTTGTAATTTAAAAAATTAACCGATTTCACGATGTTTGTTAAGAGATTACCTTTCTAATATTTAATTTTCCCTTATAAGTAATATCTTTATTTTATTACTTTACGAATATTTTCAAAACTTTTTACGGGCGGGGAAATAAAACCGGCAGAAGTTAACAGGAAAATAATTAGCGTAAGTATAACTAGAGAAATTTCGAATTTGGGAAAAACGTTATTAAGATCGAATAAAACAAATTGATCCCGGGTTCCGCTAAAGGTTTTATAGTAATTATGTTAGGTTGATCGAAGGTTATAATTATATATTTCGAAATATTTAATTTGAAAAGTTCCAGGCGCGTTTTATACAAAAGCTATAAGTTTAATCAAATATTAATAAATTTAATTACTTAGTTTGTTATAATTTCTTTAGAAAACATTTCTAACGTTTAATTTAAAATAAATTTATTAATTTTATTCGTAATTAAAGTAGTTTATTTTATTTTTAATATAATTAGAGAAGTTTAAAAAGTTATAAATTTGTTTTAAAATTCTTTTCCAAATAGAAATTTTTGTTAATTGTTTAATTTTGAAATATTATTGAGAATCGTATTATATCTAGATTAGTTCGATTATTTTTACTTTCAAAATAAATAGTATGTAAATTATCGTTAAGTAAAATAAAGCCGGTTTTTTTATATATTTGAAATAGTTAATAAACGTTTATTATACTTTCTTTTTGTTGTCAAATTAAAAAATTATTAAATTATCCGTTACGCCTTAAATAACTATTTTGATAAATATTTCGATAATCATTTCGTTTACGATAAGATTTTGTTTTATTAAAATTGTTTAGTTAAAAGTTAAATGTATTAATCGATAAGTTGACGTTATAATATTATATTTAAGTAAGTTTTTGATTAAGTAATGTATAATATTATAAAATTCGCGCAGTTTTTTAGTTTTACGATTTTTTTTAAAGTATTAAATTTTTGGATATGTCGTATTTAGGTAATTTTTAATTTCTGTAAAGTATTAGCGAGTTTTACTATTTAATTATATTTTGTTGATAAAATAGGTTCGGGTATAGAGTTGTTTTATTAAATGGGTATAGGTTTTTGTTATTATATTTTATCTATTTGATTAAAATTAATCCGGTTATATTAAAAACTTAATTCTTAATTAATATAGTAGCTTTGTTATAAGTTATCGCATATAAATTTTCAACCTTTATAAATAAGCGATTAAGAAAACTTCGAGATAATTAACTAAAATTTTTTTTAATAAGTTTTTAATATATTTATTTTTGTTTATAATTTTGTTTTTCTATTTCACTTTTTTTATAATATTACTAATTTTAATAGTATTTTTTAGATACTATGTATAAATTTAATTACGTATATTATATTAAGTTTATTTCGTTGATATTTTTAGTTCGTTTTAACAATTCGTATTTACTTTATTTTTTATAATTTGAAAATTTTTAAAATATTTTTAACCTTTTCGTTTTATGTAATAATGTTTTTGAAAATAATTTTAAATCGATTTTTCATAAAAAAAGTTATCCGTTTAGTATGGTAATTTATGAATTATTTTAGCTTTAATTGCTTGTACTTCGGATATAATATATTAGTTTTTTTGAATTAATTAGTAATTGTAGTATTAAAAAAATAAAAGTTTAGAAAAACGGACGTACCTGGTAGAATTATAAGCGAAGTAAGCTCATTTATAATATTTACCAAAAAATCCTATTTAATTCTATTAAAAGGTTTTAAAGATGAAATGTCGGATATAAATATTGCTTATTTAGTAAAAGTTTGTAAAAAGATTTAAATAAATTAAACGTCTTTTCTTTTAATCGTTTTAATAATAATATCCAGTATTTTTTATAGTTGTTTTTTAATTAATTTTATAATCAGCTTAAACAATTAATAAAGTTATTTAAAGTAACTCGTTACTAAGTTTATTTTCGTACTTAGGTTTTAATAATCGGTAACGGTTAATAATATTCGATACCGGATTTTAATTTTTCTAAATAATAAGGAATTTCGGAGTAAGTAGTAGCCCTTATTATATAACGGTTTTAACTAATTTCGACGGGTTTTTAGTAAATTAATTAAATCTTAATAATAATAATTAATTAAAATTAAATAATTTAAGGTTAATATAATTTAATAACTTAATATCATTATTTGAATATATAAATATGAGAGAAATTAAAGTATATAATATTCCCGTTTACGTTTTCTAGGTTTTTCGTAATCGAAATAAAATTATTACTTTTATTTTTTATTTAACTAAATCTATTTTTTTAATTAGTATATCGTTATCGATTAATATTAGATTTAGTTATTTTTACCCTTACGATTAATAATTTGATTAATAATTTTAATGCTACGAAAATTTTATTAATTAATAATAACAAATCCTATACGATATTTGCAAATAAGGTTCATAAAGACTACTGGCCGATTAAAGTGAAAATAATTCAAATTACATTAATCGATAAACTTTTTTAATTTTTTAATTTTATAACAGTATATTAGTCCCTTTATAATTTTATTTTATTTTATTTTTTTTTTACTTACATTAGTAATTTAATCCGTATCGTAAATTATATCGATATTACTTTAATTTCGATTAATTCAAAATATATATAAATACGTTGCTAATGACGTATTTTTACTTTTTTTAAGTTTATACAGTTATTTTTCAATATATAATTTTAATTAATTATATTCGGTTAATCCTTAATCGCATTTAGTTAATATTTAGCTTTTAATTTTGTAATATAAATTTTCTCGCGGTATAAGTTATATTATTTTAACCGATGTATTATTTAATTATATAATCTTTCGAAACCTGTCAATAAGAACTTTTACTTAAAAAAAGCTTCGTAAGTTTTTAATTTTAAATATTTCCTTTAATTAACAATATTTTCGAGTCGTTTCGTCGCCGTTGGTAACTATTTATACCGTTATCGTCATATAAAGCATAATAGGTATTTTTGCATTTTGGTAATCATACTTTGTAATATTTACGTTTTTAATTAAAATTTTACCTTTTTCGATTTTTAATTATAAAATTGAAAATTCGACCTTTATATTAGTAGCTAAATAAAATAAGTTAGGAAGATTTAATTATAATTAATGCGGTAATTCTAAATATATTACTATCTAGGTAAAAGTTGATAAGAAAAGTTAACGAGTATATTTATAGTATTAAACTTAATAATTGGTATATATAAAAGCGTAATAAGTAGTTGTAATGTCTTGGAGTTAAACCTATAACGAATGGAATATTTCAATATATATGAAAGATCTATCAGATATAAGGGACATCTGTTGTTATTTTTTATTAATAATTAGTTGTAGATGCTCTAGAACGCGCACTGCACTTTAAGGTAATCTAGTCCCGGAATATATATACTCCGATCAGAAGGAATTTTCCGTATATGGGTTGCTTTAGCCCCTCTGCTAGCCGACATACCCCTTTAATGCTTTAAAGTATTTACGGCGCTAATTATTATAATTTTTAAAGTTACAGCTTTTTATTTTACCTTTCTTCCAGGGATTAATTTTTTTTAATTAACTAATTCTTTTTTTAAAATTATTCGTAAAGTATTTCTCCATTAACTAAAGGCTTCTGTAGTATTTATTAATTTTAATTTTTTTTTAAAATACCGAAAAAAGTTACGTAATAAAGCTTTAATTAATCCGTCAGCTAGTATATTACCTATAGGCGTATAATCTATTTTAATTAAGTCCTTTTTTACGGCTTTTCGTAACTAATAACTATATATATTTACATATCGTAGCTTCGTTATTAACAAGGCAATATCGGCGTTAATAAGCCGTATAATTTGTTAATTATCGTATTATATATTTAACGGTTTTATATTTAAGGTAACTTTTAGTTTTTAATTAATTGAAAACTAAATAAAGTTTTTTTAATAATTTATATAAAAGATAATTATTTCGCTTTTATTATTAAAGTAGTTGCTATATTTTGCTTATTCGTCTGTTATTTTAATATTTTTCCGAATAGCTTTATAACGTAAGTTTAGAAACTTTTTTAGTCGATTATATTATTTTTTAAAAACATTGTCGCTTTAGGTGTTTAACGAATTATCGCTTTTAAGTTATAACGTTAACGTTTTAATTCCAATTAGGTATAATATAACTTAATTAGTAACTTTATATTATACGTCGTTAAAATTTAAGTTAAATCGGGCAAATCGGGATACCATAAAAAATATATCGGATCGCATATTAAGTATTACGAAAAAGATAGAACTAATTTTTTTCTGTTATTTATTAATAAAACCTGAATAAATTAAATTAAGATTCTGTAATAATTTACCTTTAATTATAATAGTTCTTAGGAAGTTATTTAAACTTTTTTAAAAATTAAGTTAATTAGCTTATTTATAAAATCGGATTAAAATAACTAGATTTTCTTATTAGGTTTATTTTTATTTATTTCGATATCGAGGAATTATTATAAGTTCTTACCCTTCATAAGAGTATACCGTTTTTATATTTGTTAAATTAACTAATCGACGAAAACTTAATTTTTTTCGCGATATATTATAATAATATCGTTTACGAAACAAAAATAAATACCCTTTAACAAATAAAATAGTAAAATTCGTAAAGAACGAAATTAAGTTCTAATTTTTTAAGTATTTTAGTAAAGTTTTTTTATTATAATAAAAATAACTTTTTTAATTTATATAATATTTTTCTAATTAGAAAAGTTTTATTACGTTACGGATATTTTAAAGACGTTTTTATATATATTTTATTAAATCAGTTAGTATTTACAAAAACGTTTATAACGTTATATTGCTTAAACTTTAAATCGAACTTAACCGTAATAACGATTAAAGTTTAAAACGATTTTTAAGGAATATAACCGCGTATATATCGCTATAAACGTCCTTAAGTTATTAATCGTTTCGTACGATAAAATAGGTATTGCATTTTTAAAGTTAACTGTAATTATTAAATTTGTAAGCGTATACTTATATGTACTTTAGAACTTAATTTTTTTCAGTAAAAAATTAATTAACGGTTTTTTAAGATCGTATTTTTTTATGATTTTATAAGTAAGCTTTTTCGGTTTTACAGAATATCTTTTTTAACAGGTATGTATTTAGTTTTTTATAATCTCGCGGCGGTAATAGTAAGTTATATTTATGTATCCGGTTTTACAATTTAAAAAGTTTATATATTTTCGTATTAAAACTTTTCTGATTAAAATAGCCCGTACTTTAAGTAATTATTTTTCTTAATTTTCCGTAATTTACCGGCCGATTATCGATCGTATTAATAAAATAAGTTAATCGTTTTGCGTTAAATGTGGCTTTTTATGTTTTATAATTGTACCGATAATTATTTTTTCGATACGGAATATACGGGAAGCTTACGGTTATAATCCGTAAAATATTTTTATTTTTTACTGTTATTTTAGGTTAAAGAAAATAATAAAAGTTTAGGGTTACTTTTTTTATTTTCGTTGACGTAATAATCGTAATAATTATTAAAATAAACGTTAGTGAAAATAATAGGTTAAGAGACGGAAATAATTCGAATATAACGGTTATATAAAAATAATTAGTTTTATACGAATAGGCATATTTTCCCTTATTCTGTACGTTTTATACGCCTGTATTATTTTAGTATTACTCTTTTTAATCAACTGGTAATTAAATTATTCCATTTAGGTTTTTATCTTCTTTTTATGTTTGTATATTTAAGTGACTTAAGTTTTAATTAGGTAATTTTACTTGTCGTAGTAGCTTTTGTAGCCTTTTTTCTATAATCTATAAAAAGTTATTTTTTAAGTCTTTAATATTATTTAAAAAGATAACCTTTTTGTTAAATTATATATTTTTAATGGCGATAACTTTATTAATTAACGGGTTCTAGATTTTGTAAAAATTCGTAGATTTATAATTAACAAGGTAACTAATTTACGTTTTAGGATTTAATTTTTAAATTTTTATTTTTTTTCTTTATAGCGGTAACTATTATAATGTAAGTTATATAACTATATATTCACAGATAGGTTTGTTAAGGTTTTCAACCGAGCATTATAATATTATTTTTATACGTTAAGTAAATATAATAAATTTCGTATAAGTTTTGCTAAAAAAAGTGCGTATTTGGGAGTACGGTTATATAGGTATATTACTGTTCTAAGGATATATATAATTAAAAACGAAGGTAATTTAACGTTATTCTATATCGTAATTATTTTTTTAAATTATATCTTTTAAACGTTTTACATTTCCGTTTTAAGCCTAGGTATATAGTATTAAAGGTTTAAGTTTAATGTTAAAAGGTGGTAATTAAAGCATATCTCGAAGCTGGTAATTTTTTAAAATTTCGTTATTGCATTCGAATATTTATATAAGAACCTTATCTTACTTTTTTAAAAATTTTAAAAAGTATCGGAACGTTATAATTAATATATTTTGCTTTCGATTTTTAAGATAAATATCCTAGATAAAACTTAAGTACTTATCAGTAGCAAATATAGCGTATTTATATTTTTTAAGATTTTTTTCAAAATTTGTAAAGTTAATAGCGATTCGTTATTTTAATCAGGAAGCTTTTTTTGAGCTTGTGGCGTATTTGCTTTTTGGCTTTCGCTTTGTTATATACTTAATATTTGATTATTGTAAAATTTTTAAGCGTACTTTTTTTTATATAAAATTATAACTGGGCGATTATTTCAAGTTTTAAGTATCCTAACTTTAACTGTTATATATTACCGTTACCGGCCCGTAATAATTTTGCTATTTATAAATTAACGTTTCGTTTATAAGTAATTAAAGCTGTATAAGATATTATTACGCTAATATTTTCGATAACGAATTGATTAAATTTATCTGTTAACGTAATAATAACTTAATTATATTTATTTTGAATGTAGTTATTTGCTTCCTTATTATCTTATTAATATTTCTTTTCGAAGTTATCAAAAAGATATTAAGTTATATACAAAATTTTTATAATAAGTTACGTTATACAAATGTAACGCTTTAAAGCTTTTAAGGCCTTAAAGTAATATATTTATTTCTCTTTATTTATTAATCGAGACGAAGTTGTTTTTTACATATATACCGTCGTTTTAAATCGTTATCTTATAATTTAAAAATTTGCTAATTAGGTTAAAGATATATATTATAAAACTTAAATCCAAAATGGCTGAATTTTTTAAAGAGTAAAACGCGACGTTTATAATATTACGTTCATCAGAAATTAAAAAATACGTTAGGATTCGTTTTATTTCTTTTAGAACTTAATTTAATTTTTAAGTAATTAATTTCTCTATAGTGTTCGATAAACAGTTCATTTTTTCTTTTAAGAATTAATCGGAGGTAATTCGGTTTTGGATTAATACCGGAAGTACTTTATTTAAAATAAATTCCCTTAAAATATTGTTAAAAAACGCGTAATAATATTAAGGTAACATATACGCAAAGTTTAGGTACGTTTTATACCTAATTCTTTATACGTTTAACTCGTTACGTTTTCGCTTATTATTATTATTATTTCGGCCCGTTTGAGCACTTTTACGATTACTTAGTTTCGGCTTTTTCCTAAAAGTTTAATTACGTAGCTAATTATTAATATTTTCAATTTTTTTTTAATTAAGATCGTTTTAATCCGGAAAATCTGTAAATATTCCGTAAAACGTTAAAAACGGTACTTTAACGTTTTTTAATAATTGCTGTAAATTCATTATATATTAGTAATTTAGGAAATTAACCGTTATTTTGTAATAATTAATCGCACTCTTATTAATTTCGGCCTTTTTTATTATATAAAAATTATCGTTTAAATTTTTGTAAAAGGGGCTAATATTGTACATAAGTCGTTAACTTATATAATCGTCGTTTTCCTTTTTAAAATATTATATTGTTATTTTTAGGTTATAATTTCTTACTATTTTTTAATTTATTCGTTTAGTTTTTTTGCTAATTTCGAAACTTGTTTTAACCGTTCGCGGTATTTCTGTTAAATATTAATCAAAAACCTGCTGTCGTATTTTTGCCGGATTCGGCCAGGTAGGCGTATTATTTCCATAAGTTTTTTTTTAAAAAAACTTATCTTTTTAATTGTTAAAGATATCAACTTTAAAACTTCTTTTGTAAAATCGTTAATTTTTTTGCGAAAAATGTTATATTTCTGATCCCTATAAATGTATGCCGTAAAATCCTAATTATAAGCTTATTTACTTTCGGTTATTATTTTAAGGATATTTATTAAATATTACATTTAATCGATTTTTTCGGCAATTGTTCTAAAGAATATAAATATGAATAAAAATAAGGTATTAGTTCGCGTTATATAGCGAACTTTTTTTTGGGAGTAAAAATTATATCAGGTTTTATAAGTTTAATAAGTTATTAGAAGTTTTAATTAAAATCGATATAATTTCAAATATTAAGTACGTAAGTTTTAAACTAGAATTCGCCTTTAAAGCGATCCTAATCTTTAAATTTTTTATAAATACCGAAAAACGTCGATAGAATGGTTATTATCTTCGTTAATAGCATATTTAAGTAATTATAATTAATATATAATTGATATCGTTTTAAAAATATCTGTCGGCAGATGTGTTGCACTTGATCTGTGGGCTGGTGTCTTGATTCTTGGTTGCCTACTCATCTGCAACTGGGGGGGGAGCAGCCAGATATAGCTGCTTCCTGCTTTGTTCCTGCAATCCTAGGGCCACAACTCAAAGCCTTTTCAGAAAATCACCTCAACTGCTCACAATATCTAATTAATTAATATATGTCTAAATTAAACGAATAAGAGTTTTAATTATCAGATATAAGGGATATTAATTGTTATTTTTTATTAATAATTAGTTGTACGTGTTTTAAAACGCGCACTGCATTTTAAGGTAATCTAGTCCCGGAATATATATGCTCCGATTAGAGGGAATCTTCCGTATATGGGTTGCTTTAGCACCCCTGCTAGCCGATAAGATCCGGACTAACTGATCAGCCGAATTTGAGTACTAGCGTAACACCCTATCCTGTTTCATTATACTAGCTGTTTTAAGAAACTTTATTAAATACTTAATTTTATCGAAATTATAAATCTTATTCATAATATCGTATTTTATGATTATAAGTTAAATAAATTAAAATTATTTACAGAATAATGTTAATTTTTTAATAAAATCTTTTAATAATATATTTTTCGATTTAACGCGTTTCGAATTTTTATTACTGTTTAATAAAGTTAAATATTTATTTAATTCTAATACGTTCTGTATCGCGTTACGTAAATAATAAATTTGCCATATATTTAATATATTATTACCGGAAGGAAAACGTTCGCATATATAAATTAACAATTTGTTCGATAATTAATTCTTTTTCGGTCGGCGTTAATTTTCGCGAACTAAGAACGGTATCGGATCAGGCGTATATGCCGTTAATTCGGCTTCTTAAAGTACTATATAAGATATTATAAATAAATTTAAGCTTTTTATAATTAAGTTTCGGGTTTTATTTTTTACCTTAAATAGCTAGGTTTATTTTCGCTTTTTTCATAAGCCGTTCTATATTATAGTATATTATAGTTATTAAAAAATAAGTAATTAAAGTTAAAGAGTAAAAATGATAAAAAAGTATATAGCTCGCTTATGTTATACTTTATTTTAATTATAGCTCTTATTATAATTTTAAAAATATTTAACGTATTATAAACGCTCGCGACTACTTTAAGCTCGTATCTCTTTTTAAGTACTTTAAAATAACTAATTTAAATCGACGATATTCTTTTTCTTTAATTATATTTATAATTTTTAAACTAATATACCTATTCTATTATACTTTATTACGGACCTCATACTTTTTTTTCAATCCGTGTATTAGGGCTATTATTTATAATTATTAATATCGCGTTTATATTACCACTTTCTTTAGCAGCTAAATAAACTTATTTATCGTATAACGTCTTATATATATATATATATATATAAGCCTATTACATATATAAGCGAATCGCTTTTTAGCACTTTATAATAATAAAATTAAATAACTTAATAATAATATATCGTATTAATTAAAATTAATTGGATTTCTTTATCGCTACACGTATTCATAGCTTTATTATAAGTACGCGTATTATATCCGAGCTTTGGCGTAAATACTATATTTCTGTTTCTTCGTCGTTACCATTTTACGGTAATTACTTTTAGTTATTATTGGTTGCATTTTTCTCTTATTTTTTTCCTTGTCGGTTAACAAAGCTTATTTTTACCTTTTCGACATTTATTTAAAATGTGGTTTATTTCGCGTAATCAAGTAATTTATTTTCAAAAAATCGTAATTTTATATAAAAGTAATAAAGTATTTTTTATTAAAAGATTAGCCGATTGAAACATCTTTGTTAGCTAGCTATTTTAATAATTCTTAACCCTTTTTTATAAATAACGTTTTAGTTTTATTATTTTTGAATGTTTTTAAGAGTTTTTATAGGCGGAGAATAAATAAAACCGGCGGAGGTTAATAGGAAAATAGTTGGCGTAGGTATAATTACAGGAATTTTAAGCTTAAAAAACGGTACTAGGTTTAAATAAAATAAAATTAACTTTCGTACATCCGGATTTAATATTATTAAACGTTATAATAATTTTAAACACGTCGTTAAAACCGGTAAGAAATTTATTTAACGATATGGATATAATTAATTAAGAGACTTTAATAACCAGAAAAAACGTAAATTAAATAATTATAACATTAGATATTATAACGATTAACGCCATAAATACTTTAAGGTATTAAAGGGGTATATCAGCTAGTAAGGGGTGCTCTAGCATCCCATATACGGAAAAATCCTTCTGATCGGAACATATATATTTCGGGACTAGATCACCTTAAAATGCAGTGCGCGTTTTAGAGCACCTGCATCTAGTCGCTGAATACAACAACCACTGATGTCCCTTGTATCTGACAGAAGGCGAACCAAAATTACAGCCTGGCTCTCCTCTTACAGCGTGCGAAAAGTTGGTGCTTAACGGCCTCCTATTAGCGGATAATAAGCGGCCGCTTTTGGACATCTGCGACCTATTTGAGTACTATGGTATTAGCGCGCCGTGGGGGCCATAGGTGAGCATCGCCAAGAGCAACCCCGCAGACGGCACCTACGGGCCCTGATTTCCCTCGGTTTTTGTCATTTCCTCTCGCCTTCTCTTAACTTTTCTCATCTTCTCTCACGCTCGTTTTAACTACAATAACCGGGCCCACTAATAAAACTCCGAATAGACAGGATCTGCTTGAGTTATTAAAACAAGAACTTGGGAAACTCTTTAATAATAATCCTTATCACCTATACGCAAACTAGCTTCGCGATATCAAAAGCTGCATAACGGTCATAATTAAATACGAGGAAACGACTGGGAATGTCTCAATTAAAAGACCATGCAATACTACCAGCACAGACTGACGGAATTGTTTCGGGGCCAATGGTCAATTCCCCACACATCTCCTGCGCTGGACAACATACTCCGGGCGAAAATAGATAGGAATATACCCTTATAGCCTTAAAGCGAAACTGGCGAAAGAAATAGGTTGCTAAACTTCGTAGGTATAGTGAGCACTCAAGCAGAGTTGCCTTACCCGATGATCCCATTCTTTGCAACTGGGCTTTATAATGGGGGACCTAGGCGCGACGGCACGGGAGCGAATTAGAATGTGGTGAAAAACTCCCAAGCATAGCCTGGGACGTAACTCTCGGATCCATTATCGCCTCCACCGCCATCCCAAGGAGCCTGAATATGTCCGCCGTCCTAATAAAATGTGTCAATACTTAGAAAACCATTGTTTTTCTACAATGGACTCGGTCGAGCTTACAAAAGTAATCCAAGTTACTGGTGGGCCGCTGCACTGGTAGTCCGATCGAACATGCGACAGGGAACCGGGTGCAGGCTGCGTGTTCTCCTCGCCCGTGCAACCATTGTTATTGATGAACCTATCACGCATGCTGCGGCCATTGTCAGGGTTGTCGGCAATACCGTGAATGCCCAGATAGCCGACAGGCGCAGTGCCAGGGTTGCCTATACCCGTACGTATCAGTCTCGTGGTCTTTGATACATGCTAACTTGTACATTGCCAGCCTACATTCAAAGGGTCCTGCGGCGGCGATAGCAGTGATGGCACGGAATGGGAATTCACCACCTCGGCAGGCAAGACCGACAGAGGTAGAGCCACCCCAGCTGAATCCGATAGAGAAGCGCAAGTCGGTGTCGACACAGAGTGAACCCTCGACGAGGCGGTTGATTTCGTCGAAAAATGCGTAATCGGAACCGCCCTCGTTATACCAGTTGCCACCAATACCCTGGGGAGCGACGAAAATCGCCGTCTCCTCAGCGAGACGCTCCAGACCGTAGTAGTTCCACACGCCCGGTTCGACAGTCTGACCGTAGGCAACATTCTCCATAGATCCACCCCACCAGTGGACGCCAAAGATGAGGCGGTATGGGTTGTTGTGGTCATAGCCCTCCGGTACACGGACGATGAATTGTCTATCCTGGCCGTTAACATTAACGCTCTGCGGCCCTGACTCAAGGCCCTGGGCCTGGCCACACCCGTCCGACGGAGCGGCGGAAACGCCAAAAGCTCCGACGATGAGAAAAGCGGCAAGGCTATGCTTCATAATGATGGACTTGCTGGGAGATGACCTTCTACAAGACTCTATCAGTTAGGTAGTAACTGGGGATGCGTTCGTGCCAGTTAGTTGCCGCATCGAGTTGTATCAGCGATGACCAGGTCCTTTATACTTCACGTAGAAGGCCCTGCTACATTACCGGTTAAACCCCAA
>QJNV01000174.1:0-122862 GCA_004155935.1 Monosporascus sp. GIB2
GAAAATTTATTAAAAATTACGTAAAAATATTTATACCGTTAATAAATTATTTTTACGGAAATATTAAAAATTTTATATAATTATTTTTTTTAAAAAAAATAATATTTAAAATATTTTAAATAATATTTATAATAAAAAAAATATTTTAATATTTTAATTTATCGTTATTTATTCGTATCGAAATAAAAACGTTCGGAAAAATTATTAAAATAATTATATTTTAATTTTATAAAAATTATTAATATTTAATAATATTTAAATTCCGGAAAATAATACCGGAAAAAATTTATTACGTTATAAAAAATAACGAATTATTATTTATCGTAAATATTTTTAAAAATAATATTATTTTATTAATTATTCGTAATTTTTATTATAATTATTACGAATTATTTTAATTTTAAATATTTAAAATTAAAATAACGATTTAACGTAAAATAATTAAAATAATTAAATTATTTTATAATAATAAATTTCGTTATTACGTTTTAATTAAAAAAAATAATTTAATTAATAATTTATTAAAAAAATTTAATTTATTACGAAATAACGAAAATAAAAAAATTTAATAAAAAATCATATCGAAATTATAAAAAAAATATTAATAATTAAATTATTTTAATTTAATTTTAAAATTAAAAATATTTATTATTTTATTAATAAAATTATAAATATTACGTTAAAAATAAAAATATATAAATCCGGAAATAAAACGATTAAAAACGTATTCGAAAAAATAAAATATATATTAATTAAAATTATAAATTATAAATTATTCGTTTTACGGTAATATAATATAATTAATATTATTAAAATAATATTATTATTGAAAAAAAATTTAATAATTATTTGAATTTTTAAAATATAATAAAAAAATAATAATGTATTTAAATATAAAAATATAATTTACGTACCGTATAATCCGAATTTACGTAAAAAATTCGTTAATTAATATTATAATTTTTTATAATAAATTATTTCGACGTTACGAAAATATATAAACGGTTAATTCGGAATTATTTTTAAAAAATATAAAAACGAAATATTAAAAATTATTTAAAAAATTATTTTAAATATTAAAAATTTAAAATAATATTATATTAACTTTACGGAAAATTCGTTATATTATTAATTTTAAATCGTTTATTTAAAGAAATTAATATAAATATTATTATAAATTTATCGTTATTTATAAAATCGTATAACGAAAAAAATTATAACGTTATTTTTATAATAATAAATAAAATAACGAAATATATATATTATATTACGATAATAACGAAATTTACTATTAATAATTTAACCGAAATAATTTTTTATTATATTTTTAATTAATATAATACGTCCGATAATATAATTTTTAAAAAAAAATTTATAAATTTTTCGCGATTAAAAAAATTTAATAAAATTTTTTACTTATAAATAAATAAATAAATAAAACGTTAAAATTAATTTTTAAAATATTATTTACGAATATTTTACGATTTAAAATAAATAAATTAAACGTTTTATTTATAAATAATATAATTTATATATAATAATTATTATTATTTAATAATTAAAATAACGTTAATTAAAATTTTTTTCGAATATATTTTATAAATTTTAAAAAATATCGCGTTTATACCGTAATAATTTAAAAATTTAAATTTTATTAAAATAATTTAAAAAAAATTATAATAATATAAAAAAATATAAAAATATTATAAAAATATTTTTTAAAATTTAAAATACGTATAAAAAATATTATAATAAAAATTATTTAATAAAAAAGTTTCGAAAAAATAATAAGGAAAAGTTTTTACCAAATATATTAATTAATAAAAATTTAATAAGAAATTTTCCGATAAATATATTAAATTTTTTTAAATTATAAAAATTATAAATTTAAAATTAATTTAAGAAATACGATTTTTATTTTTATATAATAAAATTTATAATATTTTCTTTATATTATTATTAAAACCGTAATATAATAAAAATAATTTTAAAAAAAAACGGAAAAACGTTAAAAAATAAAAATAATATTAATATATCGAAAAAATCGCAAAAATAAATAATATTTTATAAAATAAATAATTTTTTTTCCTAAAATAAATTTTGAAAATTTCGTAATTATTTATTAAAAAAACTTATTATTTTATACGAAACTTTATTAAAATAAAAAAAATTAAAAAAAACCGAAAAATTTTTTAAAAAAAACCGATATAATAAAAAAATTATAATATAAAAAAAACGTTAATTATTATTTATTATTTATTAAAAAACGTTATTATTAATTATTTAAATATATTTATTTTTTAACGAAATTTTTATAATTTATATAAATATTTTAAAATAAAATTTAAATTAATTTATAATAAAATCGAAACGGTTATTTTAAAATTATTTTAAAAATATTTAAATATTAACGTTATTATTATCGATTTTATTTTTAATATTAACAATATATTATTTAATAATAATAAAAATTTATTCAAATTTCTTTTTGTAAAAAATTAATATTAATTAAAAAAAATCGTTAAATATTTACGTCGAAAACGATACGGATATTTTTTATTTATTTAATATCCTTTTAAAAAAATTAAAAAAATCGGATTATAAAATCGTAATAATCGGATTATTATTAAATAAAAATTTAAAATAACGAACTTAAAAAATATTTATATTAATTATAAAAAAAATAATATTAAATTAATAACAAATTAAATAAAGCGTTTATTACAAAAAAATAACGAAAAATTTATATTTTTTTATATATTTAATAAACTTTATTAAATTTATTTTTAACGTTAATTTAAGTTTTTTCGATTTTTACGTTATATTAATAAAAAATACGTAAAAAAAATAAAAAAAAATTATTTAAACGTAATAATAAATATAATTTTTTTAATAACTTTAAATTTATTCGAATTAATCGAATCGAATTTAATAAATTCCTAAAACATTTCGGAAAATTTAAACGTAACCGAACGGAAAAAAACGGGAATATATCGTTACGAATTAGTAATATTATTATTAAAAGATAATAAAATATAAAATTATTTTTATTATAATTTTATTTTTATTTCGGAAAACTATTTATTTATTAGTATTTTTCGAAATTTTATCGATTTTATAATAATAACCCGGTATCCGGGTTATAATTATAATATATCGAAAATACGGAATATTATGGAAAATTTTAAAATAAATTATTAACGGAAAAAAGAAAAAATTATTAAATTATATTTATAAAATATATTTATATTTTTTAACGGAAAAAGTTATTTTAAAAAAAATTATAAAAAAATTATAAAAAAATATATCGAAATTGTAAAAAGTTAAAACTAAAAATAAAATGCGAATATAAATTTATTTCGTTATTAATTAATAACGGAAATATAATAAAAGCCCGTAATAAATTTTAAAAAATATATTCGTTACGAACGAATAATAAATTATATACCGGCGAAAACGAAAATAATAAAAAAAAAATTTAAGTTTAAAAAAAGAAAATAAATTTAAATATACCGAAAACGGTATATTAAAAACGATAAAGATTTTTTACCGGCAAAATTCTCGATATTTTAATTATTTCGTTACGAAATATCCTTAATATATTATTTATTTGAAAAAATATATATAAGTTATATCTTATTACCGAAAAATTACGTATTATTATTTATTTTATTTATTATAAAATTATTATACCCTTTTAATAAAAATAATTTATTAATTATAACATATAATAAAAATAATCTTATTAGGCCTTTAAAGGTAAAGGCCCAGGGGGGAAAGGGTTTTATTAAGGGTTAAGGGGATAAGGATGGATGTACGCGTCATAAAAAGGACGTCAAACACGTTAGGTTTCATCGTTACGCAATCGTTACGATGTCTCTGCGGGGTAGCCGCCCTTATAGGTAGCTGCTCATTCCGCCTTAAGGGAAGAAGGGCAAGTTTCAGACTAGTTCTTCAAATACCCGTATTATTCCTCTCACTTTGATCCCAACATATTTAACAAATTATAAATAACGATATACCTTAATTTTAGAAATTACTAATTTAAATAATTGTATTTTATTTTTTTATTTTTATTAAAACTTTTTATTAGCTTATATATTTTTCGATATTATAAATTACTATATCCATTATTATATAAAATACCACTAGGTTTAAGTTATATTGTCCAGGTTAAGCCAAATATACGAAAGTAACTACATGATATAATCGCACGATTAATACTATACTTAATATCTTAAAACATAATAACTAAGCGGTAGTTTTTATAATATAAGATAAATTATATATTTTAATTCCATATAACCTTAATTTATACGTAATTACCGACAAGTGTCGACCTTAATAAACCTTATCCCCGCTAGCTTTACGGTTCGGCAAGGGTATATAATATAATTTAAAAAATATAAAGCTTTACGCAGTAAACCTTAATAATAAACCTTAAGTACGTACAAAAAACTTTGCAAACCTTCGCCAGTTTTACGGCTAAAAATTTTAACCTCAATCGTTTTACGATAACTTTTCTTATTACTATTATGATCATAACTTAATATGCGATAAAATTCGTATACGATATTAATAATCCGTACCAGTAAAACTTTTAAGAAAACTGTTTCGTTTAAAATAATTAAATCCCCTAAAATTATTGGGCAAACGAAAGATATTAATAATTTTATCGACCGAAAAAATATTTTATAAAAAAGTTACATTTAATTATTAATATTTAGACATAATTTAATTTTCGAAATTAATAAAAGCTAATCGTTATACAAATTTATTCCGAAAAATATAACAATTTTAAAAAATTATGAACGAAATTAAAAAAGGAAAAAAATAGTTAACAAGTATTAAAGGTTAATTTAAAACGTTATAAAAAGTATAACCGATAATTTACCCGGCTGCTCCGGGTAGCGAAATTATTTTAAAATACTAACATAAATCGACGTAAATAAGAGCTGCGGAACAAGGCAGCCTGAAGTCGCCTTAGAGTGAGACGCCTGCGAAAAAGGTCGGTTTAGTAAAGCTTAGAAATTAAGATGCCAATTTATCATTTTGTCCAATTTTGTCTATACGGTTACGTCTCCTTAAGGGAGAATATCCGTTATTATAAAAATAATTTATTAATAGTCTAATAGTATCGAAACTATGAATCTTTTTTTATAATATCATTTCTTTCGATAATAGCCTAAATAAATTCGAATTATTTAGAAAATATTTTAAACTTTTATAAAATACCGCTTAATAATTAATTTTCTAATTAAACGCGTTGTAAATTTTCTTTGCCATTTAATAACATTTAACGCTTAATTAACCTCGTTGGGTTTTAAAACGTATTAAGTTTTATAAAAAAAAATTTAAAATGAAATAATTCAAAAAATTCAAAAAAATTAATATCGGTTCGGCGCGTCTATAGTTATATCGCGATTTTAAGATAAAATAAAGGACATTATAACAAAACGATTTTTATAATTAAATTTCGAGTTTAGTTTTTTAATGTTAACTGGTAAATTTATTTACCCTTTTTTTATAATACGTTCTATAATATTAATATTAAGAAATAAAAATTAAAAATAAGGTATAGAAATAGCTAAAAGAACAAAGTATCCCACTTAATAGCAGGTTCCAGTTATACATATAGTTCGCAGGGGTATTTAATGTTAGTTTCTTCACTCGGCTTAACGTTTATCTTATGTAGTTAGAGTGTCAAATCCAATAAAATTTGTATAGGAAAATACATCATAAAACTATTATTACTTCAATAATATAATAATAGCATACGTAAGTCTCTTATTGCAGGTTATTTCTTTCCATTTAACGCGAATTCGAAACGCTGCCATAACAGTAATAGGGACAGCAAAAATATAAGTAATATTACTTTCCATATAAATTGTATAGTGATTAACATTTTAGCTAATTCTAGTATCTTGTAGGCCTGGTAGAGAAACTAACATTATATACCCCTGCGTATTATATAATAAGTTATAATTAATAAGGTTAGTGTTTATTATTATATTAAAAAAGAATTACCTTAATTTATAAAATATAATAACGTTACATATAAACTCGCGGCTCCCACAAACTCACGGCTTCGTTTTTGGCATATTTTAACTACCTAACTTGAATTATGAATTATTTAACATTAATAACATAAAATGTTTTATAAAAAAATCGAAAATAAACTTAGCCATTCAAACGAAAAAACGTACCCTAATATTTTATTTTAAAAAACTTACTTTAATATACGATGTTACCGTATCAACTTTAAAAGCCCGATACTATAATAAACGCGCCTAAGCCGATATTATCCCTAATGTTCGAAAATTAACGTTAATTGAAAGAAATCGATTATCGAACGTATTTTTAACCTAAATATACGAACGTTTCCTATTCGGCGTTAATATGTTGAAAATATAGCGAATTTATTATTCGCGTAATGGGTTACCAGACGCATCGGGATTAATTAGGTAATTAATTTTGTTAAATCGTAACAAAAATTCGAGACGCGTTTAAATTGAAAAATAAATTATTAAAAAATTTTATACGAAAATTTAAAAGTGTTTCGTAAATAATTTAAATTTATTCGGATTTTAATCGCTAAATACGGTATTATAAAGAAAAATATTTATAATTTCGACAAAACAAAATTTTGAATAAAATTTTTTTATAGCAACCGATATAATTATTAATAATACTAAAAAACGTAAAAAACTTAAATAAACCTAATTAAAAAAATCGAGAATATTTTATAATAATATAAACCGTTAACTTTTAAATTAGGCCCTATTTTTATATATTATTTTTATCGGAAAAAAACCACTTTTTCCGTTAATTCGTTAATAACTTATTTTTATCAGATTAAAAAATTATTATAAACAATAACGGTTAAATAATAAATAAATTAAATTTAAAATAAATTTAATATTTCGATTAGTATATTTAAACACGTACGAAAAAATCGAAACGTTTTTTTATTTTTAATAATTACGACAATTATTATTTAATAAAATTCGAAAAATATTACGTTAATTACGATATTATTACATTTTACATATTAATTAAATCCTTTTATTTACTTTAACCTTTCGATATATCTTATTTCTCTTTATTGAAACGTGCTTATTTATTATATATTAAAAGTTTTATACCACGTTACTTATTTATATTATTAAAAAAAGATTTATCGCCGGTTTCCGCGACGCGTTTAAAGCTACCATAACGACTAATAATATCAAATCGGAATTCGTAAAAACAGGATTTATTCTATTCAATCTTAATCGCGTTTTTTTCCGAATTAAAATTTCCAATTATATTTATACCAACCGTTTTTTTATTTACCTTTATTAACTTGGTTATTTCCCCACTTACGAAAACTTTTAAAAATATTATTAAAACGATTCGATAAAAATACTATTTATAAAAAAAATCAAAAATTACCAAAATAACTTACTAATAAAAATAATTAAATCGGTTAATTTTTTAACAAAAAATAACTTAATAATATTACACGAAAACGTGTTTTTTTTCGAAAGGAATACGGCTTATTACGCGAAACGAACTATATCTTTAATAAAAGCCGGAAAACTAAAAATAAACGTTTTTAAAAAAACTTTCCTTGGAAATAAATTCAAACTTTTATAATTACGAAAAAAAGTAATAATAAATAATCGCAATTAGTAATAACTAAAAGTAATTATCGTAAAAAGATTTAAACGAAAAAACGGAAATGTAGCATTTACGGCAAGCCCGGATATAATACGCGTACTTATAAAAAGGATATAAAAGCGTTTAACGACGAAAAATCCGATTAATTTAAATTAATTTAATACGTTATAGTTATTTAATTCGAATTTGTTATCGCGGCGTGCTAAAAACGGAGCCGCAAGCTTATGGAAGCCGCGAGTTTATGTATGACGTTAATTTCTTACTAATAATTTATTAAAAATTAGTATTAAGTAATAATAACTAAATAATAAATAATTAAATTTAAATTAAGTTCAATATTTTGATAATATTTTTAAGTATATATCAAAGGTTCGAAACATTTCGTTATTTTAAATAATTATAAAAGTTATTATTTAATAAAATTCGAAAAGTATTTTATAAATTACGACAGTACTTCACTTTATATGCTTGCATATTTTTTTCATACGTTTTAACCTTTTAGTATATATATATTTTTAAAACGCATGTATTTATTATATATTAAAAACTTAATACTATATTAACTCACCTATATTATTGAAAAATATTTTCTCCCGGTTTTTATAACGCGTTTAAAATTACTATAGCCTTTAATAATTTTAAATCCGAAATTAGAAAAACCAATCCCGTTTTTTTAATTCTATTAACGCTAACCGTTTTCCTGTTAACCTCCGCCAGTCCTATAATTTCCCCGTTTATAAAAACTTTTAAACGTATGTACAGCATAATCAAACGGGAACGTTATTTATATAAAAAAATAAAACTAAGTAAATCGGTAATCTCTTAACAAAAAATAATTTAATACTTTTATATAAAGTTATTATCCCCATGAAAAAGCATTTAATTACGCGAAACAAGCTTTTTTTAAATAAACGAGAAAAAACTACAACAACTATTAATAAGGAAAAGAAATATTTATTATAAAAAATTGCTTCTTTAAGCAAAAAAAAGTAATAAATAATATCATCAATAATAATTAAAAATGCTTATTATAAAAAGATTAAACGTAAAACAAAACGGAACTATAACATTCATAGCAAACTCGGACATAATACGCGTACTTAAAACAAAGATATAAATACGTCGCGTAAAGATAATCCGATTAAGTTAAATTAATATAATATGTTATTGTTAAATTATTTAAATTTGATGTCAAACAGTGTCCGGCTTATTTATGTATCCCGCTTACTTTTATAAGACATTAAATAATTATTACATTGATATATTTGATAACAAACTCGTTAAACCTAGTTAATAACATAATTATAACTTAATTATATCTATCTTTAATATTATTCTTATTGTTAATTAATTTATTAAAAAGAATTCGAGAAGTAATTCAAATAATGTTAAATTATATATAAAGTTTTAGCAATAAGTTATGTTATATAAACGTAACACATTCGTATTACTAATACTTTATAAAACTATATTAATTTTTTCGTACCTTTTAATCGAGATAAAGTTATTACTTTCGTACATTGTATCGCTTTAAAAGATTAATCTAAAGTTTAAAAGCTTATTAATAAAGGTTGAAAATATACATTATAAATCTTAAATTTAAAAGAAAAAAATTTCTTACTGTATAAAACGAACCGATTCCGACGTAATATTAATTAATAATTAAAGAACTCTGTAATATTTATTATACTCTTTTTAAACATTACGCTTTTTCTTATATAATAAAACTTCCTATTAATTTCGATAAACGAAGTATTCCCTTTTTTAAGAACTAACCAAAAACAAGATTTTCTTAAATTAATATTACTATAACATAATTAAAACGGAAATGCGTTATAACCTTATTAGAAACCGTATAAAAACATCGAGGTAATATATTTTAAATACGTATTACGCTTTATATCGAATATTTTACGCATTTAATTTCTTAACGGTTTTATTTATTAAAGCTAACATTTCGGTTCGCATAAAAATTTTCATATTTACCTTATTTTAAAAGTTGTTTTATAGTTTACCCCGTAAATAGTAATTAATAAAGTTAATAGTTTTTAAATTAAAACCTTTCCAAATAATAAATTTTATAAGTATTTTGTAAATCGTTAAAATCTTTAATTTTTTTAATAATATATAAAATTAACCGTTATTTCTTTATAAGTAATCGTACTATTATTAATTTTAACTTTCTTATTATATAAAGAAGTACTTATAAGAATTTCAATAGTAAAAGCTAATATTATATATAAGTTATTAACTTAGATAATGAAATAAGGCAGGGTGTTATGTCTACACTCGGATTCGGCTGATCAGTTAGTCCGGATCTCACATATATATTAAGACGTTCTTTTCCGTTATGGATTCAACCCCAGGACATTATCACTTATCATCATGCTTTCAGTCTCATCAGTTACTTAGGCTCAACACTATGAATATACTTGTCTACTTTTTACATCAACTCTTACTCGTATAGTGACTTACCCAGAAAATCCGCACTGATCAGGACTGAATCTCCTCGACCTAATTCAATAATCGTTCTTTTCATTTTCAAAACATTATAACGTACCACACAAGCGAGCGAGACACACAAGCGAGCGAGACACTTTTTTAATTATTCCAACAATATATCTTCAATTGCCCATTTCTCAACAACTACAATATGGAACGCCTTACAAAAAAAGCGAAAATGAACCTAGCTATTTAGGTTTAAAAAAAAGATCCGAAACTTAATTACAAAAAACTTAATTCTATTTATGAAGTTTCATATTCGACTATAAGATACCGTTTTAACGGTAAATGCGCCCGAACCGATATTACTCCTAATTCGCGGAAATTAACGCCGACCGAAAAAAAATCCATTATCGACCGAATCCTTAACCTAAATACGCGAACGTTTCTTATCCGGCGTTAGCATATTAAAAATATGGCAAATTTGTTACTTACGTAATACGTTACGGAACGCATTAAGGTTAATTAGGTATCCAATTTTGTTAAACGGTAAAAAAAATTACAAACGCGTTTAAATCAGAAAATTAATTATTAACGGATATTATACGAAAATCTAAAAATATTTCGCAAATAATTCGAGCTTATTTGGGTTATTATTACAAAATACGGTATTATAAAAAAAGATATTTATAATTTCGACGAAATTAAATTTTTAATAAGGTTTTTTATAATAACGGGTATAATAATTATTAATACCGAAAAACGTAAAAAATTTAAATAAACTTAATAAGGGAATAAAAAATAAATTATAATTATCTAAATTATTAATTTTTAAAATTAGGTTATACCGTTATTTATTATTATAACGGAAAAAAAATTATTTTAAAACTTAATTCCGTATTAACTTATTACTAATAGCCGATTAAAAAATCGCATTAAGTAATAATGGTTAAATAACGAACGAATTAAATTTAAAATAAGTTTAATATTTTAATTAATATATTCGAACGCGTACGAAAAAATCGAAATATTTTTTTATTTTCGACGGTTACGAAAATTATTATTCGATAAAATTCGAAAAATATTACGCCAACTACGATATTATTATATTTTATATACCCGCGTATTTTTCATATAAGCTTTAACTTTTTAACGTATTTTATTTTTTTTTAAAAAACGCGTTTATTCGTTATATATCAAAAACCTAATACGACGTTATTATACCCATATCGCTAAAAAAAAAAATTCTTTACCGGTTTTTACGATACGTTTAAAATTATTATAACGTCCGATAATATTAAATCCGGATTTGCCGTAATTAATTTCGTTTTATTTAATTTTAATACCGTTTTTTCCGAATTCGAAATTCCTCCAGTTATACCTACGTCGATTATCTCCCCGTTAACCTCCGCCGGTTTTATTTCCCCGCCCGCGAAAACTTTTAAAAATATTAAGAAAATAAAAAAACAAAAACGTTACTTATAAAAAAAATTTAAAAATTACCAAAGTAACTTACTAACAAAAATTATTAAATTAGTTAATCTTTTAATTAAAAATTAGCTAATATTTTAGTACAAAATTACTTTTTTTAAGCAAAAAACCGCCTAATTACGCGAAACTAACCATATCTTAAACAAACGTCGGAAAATTAAAAATAAACGTTTTTAAAAAAGAAAGATATTTATTATATAAAAGGGATAAGCTTTTTTGGCCGAAAAAGAAGAAAATGGTGGAAAAACGCAGCCAATAATAGTTGAAAGTAATCGTCGCAAAAGAGTTACGACGAAAAAATGGAAATATAACATTTACGGCAAACCCGGACATAATGCGCGTACTTATAATAAAACTGTAAATACGTTTAGCGAAAAAGAATCCGATTAATTTAAATTAATGCGATATATTATTGTTAAATTATTTGAATTTGTTATTATAAAGTGCCAAAAAATATCTCGCTCGCTTGTGTATCTCGCTTGCTTATGTAATACGTTATCGTTATTTTTAAGTTATAATGTTTTGTTACTTTATAATTTATTCGTTTAATTTTTAAATTAATTTCGAAACTTACTTTACTTTTTTATATGATTCTCGTTAAATATTAAACAAAAACTTATTATTATATATCTTACCAGACTTAGCCGGGCTGACATATTACTTTCCTAAATATTTTTCTAGAAAAACGTTCGTTTCTTTTATTATTAATATTATTAACTTTAAAGTAATTTTTTAAAATCGTGAATATTATAACAGAAAATATCATAATTTCGATACTTATAAATATACGCTATAGAATGATACTTCTGAACTTATTTACCCTCGGTTATCACTTATACATCTTTATTAAATAACTTAAATAATCGATTTTATATTATTTTATTCGAAAAATAAAATTACAGAAATGATTAGTATATATTATTCGTATCTGATAACGAAATTATATCTTTAAATAAAAACTATATCAGACTTTGTAAATTACTAAACTACGGAACATTCTAGTTAAAATTAATATAATCTTAAATATTAAACGCGTACGCCTTTAATTCAAAATCGCTTTTAAAGCGATCCTAATCGTTGGGTCTCTTATAAATAACAGAGGACGTCGATAGTACGATCGCTATTAGTAGTAACGTATTTAGATATTTACAACTAAGATATAGCTTATATCGTCCTAACACCAGCTAATTAACTAATAATTACGTAAATTAAACGAATAAGACGTTTAATGATCGGATAGAAAGATTATTAATTATTATTATATTTAGTAAGTAAATATATATTCCTTTGTACGTGTACTTCTTTAAAGTATCTTAGTTATGGAGTGTATATATCTCGATTAAAACCTTTTTCCGTATATAAGGAGCGCTGCGCACCTAGCAGCTAGCTGATATCTTTAGCTCTTACTATAATATGTTCCATTATTATAATAGTTATTTAATAGTTAACTTTTTAAAAGGTTAAATTAACTTAAAAATAACTAGGGAATTTGAGATAAGATTTAAAAAGCCGTTTAGTGCCGTAATTAATATACTAGATAATATAATAATTATATTTTCAAAGCAAATAGAAAGCAAGCTTTTCATTTATAGACAGAAAATTACAATAGTATTTTATGCCGGTTATTTGATATCTTTAACCGAAAGTAATTTTATATTTATTAATTATGAAATTTTAAAGAATAGTTGTTAAGATTTATAAAATTATAATAATAAAATGAAAAACTAGTTAATAAATCGAATCCCTTTAAAAAGGTCGCGTTATTTACAAAATATAAGTTCTGCTTTATAATATCCGCTGTTAAAAATACATATTGCTTTAAAAAAAACGGAGGACGATGTAATATAGAATATTTCTTATATTATATTATAAGAATAATACGGTAATATTTCCAAGTCTAGAAATAAGTTTGTTTAACTTTATTAACTGTTTAATTTTTTTTCGTACTTTGAACCCTTTTTTACTATTTTAATAATAATAAGGTATTTATAACATTTTTAAATCTAACTATTCCGATAATATTCTTATTTTTATTATTTAATAATACTTTTATTTATATCTTATAATTTAGCTTAATAATATTCTCTATTTCTTTTTATCAAATATAATACTTTTATATATTAATTAGTAAAAACTCTTTTGACTAAGCAGTAGTATTAAAAAGATAAAAGCGTTAAAATAACTAGTAAATATCAAATGTAAAAATGATAAAAAAGCTTAATAGGGAATAACTTACATTATAGGTAATAGATACATGACTCTTAACGCTTGCTTTCCTTTAATTATTCGGAGCAAAACCTATTTGTATATACACAAACCATACCTTTACTGGTAGGGCGCTGGGCCCCAAACAGGGGGTCGCACTTTAGCACTTAATACGTTCTGCTTTGCCAGTTAACCTAAAGCCTGCTTACGAAGAAGGTGGAGTTCGAATATCTTCACTAAAAGCTTATCTGAACTTCTGGAGAGTGTTTAGCTTCGAGAAGAGGTTTTTCTTACTTTCTCAAAGCGCTAAACTATGACAGCCTCGGACGTCTCAATGATAAGCATATAGTTCTCACCAACACGTATTCAGCTCGTGCGACGTAGTTGGTGAATATAAGGTGATAGCACTATGCCCTCTTTAAACAGATACCCAAAAATGCCGCACATGTCATATGTTGAAACGCGCTTCAGGATATCAGTTAAGTAGGGAGGTTAAGACCAGTATTAAGAACTCTAGAAGTCCTAAGCAATTATGCTAGAATTAAAAGGAGGCACGTTATTGTCAAAACTTTCACCCTATCGCATCACTCAATATTATGAAAAGCCTGGTAAGAAAATCCCCTTTTTATAGCTAGCTGGCGAGAGGCATCCTCAGAAGTTTGAAACTTATATACAACTTGGAGATAAGGAGTGTGGCTTATATACAACTTGGAGATAACGAGTGTGGCATCCTCCGTCCTTTTTGGTCCACCATCAACAATCTCGAACGTTGCTCCCAAGAGAGTAGACGTGGGTACTTCGCCGTGCTAGCAAAGCTCGACGTTTACTGGAACTCCCAGGTGACATGGACGCGGCCAGCGTCCAGGGGCGCGATGTCGTCGAAGATGACGGGGGAGACGTCGATGGAGCCGCTGGCGCACCCGGCGCACCTGTCGACGACCTGGGCCGCCGTGGTGCGGCCGTTACCATGGATGGTGATCCACCTGCCGCATACGGGGGAGTTGTTGGGGTTGGGGGTATTGCCGTACTCGGCAGGGGCGAGGGCGACGACGGGGTCGGACGCGCTGTTGACGCGGCCGCAAGCTCCGAGACCCTTTTCGAAGAAGGTTGTTAGTGGTTAGACGAAAGAGAAGCGGGATGATCTTCGGTTCCGCGTGTGACTTACGGGGGTATAAAAGGTCATGTCGCCTTCGAACGCGACGGCGGTGCTGGCGGAAACCGCAACAGCGACGAGGAACTTGGTGAGAGCAGTCATGTTGATGGTGATGTGGTTGCTTGTTCTGACTGGAAGTCTGGAGCTATAGATATTCAAGGCTTGCTGTAAAGTGCTGATGGGATGATCTAACAAACATCCTCACACGCCGGATCATGTCCGACTTTTATACTCGATCTCAGCCTGGACAAAGGCACCCCTAGCCACAGAATATTCTGCATTTGTTAACGGCCGCATGATTACATGGCTACTCGAATCACCATGCCTCTATTGGGTATGTTGCTGACATTATGGTAATCATGAGACAGGCGTCTGCCTTACCCAACACGAGGTCTAAACTAAATGCCTCATTCCAGCGCAAATTTGTCAGAACCGCCGCCTGGTTGAGAACTCCACGAGCCTTTACCACATCGACACGTACAAAGTGCGGCCGAGGGTGAGACGTTGCGAGAGTACCTGCCCTAAAGACCGAATCGTCCTAAATCGCACCGTCACCTCCTATAACCATGAGCGATTGGCCAATCAGGTGGGGAGCAATCTTACGCAGGTCCTACCTACCGAAATAGGCAGGCTGCTGACACATAATAGGCAGGCTGCTGACACGGAATAGGCATGGTTGCTCGGTCTGCTCACCAAAACCACAATATCGAAATGAATTCGGAAAGGCAGGTTTTCGATGCTTACATCCCGGGTGTTAAGGTCCCCACTAGAGCCTCAAAGACCGCCCTGATTACTGAGGATTCTAACACCGAGTCCCCTAAGGTCGCATGTGCAATATTATACATATAATGTTACCTGTCTTATTCAACGGTGTACAGCCCTACCTCAATTTGTAAAGGCGATTGTTAATGAAATGACAGAAATGGCTAGCTACAGGCTCAGTGAACAACGCCGATCCGGTAAGCAGCCGAACACCGCAAAATTATATGATGCCGCAAGGCTATGTCTGGGCGAAGAGCTCCTCCCATTCAGATGAATCGCCTCGAACGCCCAACCTTAAATGACGCCATCTCACCATGGTGAAAGGGCCGAGCCGCCTTGTAGCGGTGAAGGATAGCATCCCGCTTTTGCTAGTTTCCCCGTAGTTCGGACTTCGCGTTTTCCATTCGCAAGGGGTATAGAGTAAGCTTCTAGAGTGACACAGATGGGAATGCATGCAAGGGGTCTGTGATTGGCGCAGGAACAATTTTCCCCTTGCAGCTTTGTGGGTTCACCGGCTTACAGTCTGCAAGAGGTAATCCACTTTGATATGAGTCAGCGGCGACGCCCTCCACCGTTTCTTCAAGAGGAATGTGTCTACTCCCATCCTATTTCCGCCATAGTCGCCATGTGGTCGGGGTGGCGCGGCCGCACTCTCATATATCTAAACTTATCTAGCAGGTTGTGTGCCCGCTTACTGACTACGAATGATTCCACTCGACGCCGTTCTAGGCTACCCCTAATGGATCAGTAATACAACAATGAGGCCAACTGGCCGAGGCTCTTCGATCGGAGAAGACGGGGCGTAGTGGTGATGAGGGAATTAAGGAATGGTAAGCTGCTTATACTCGGTACCAAGGATTCGCCTCTATGCGCAAGAAGCGTGCGCAAGAGAGACAGATAGAGAGAGAGAAAAGGGGGGGGAGAGACAGAGACTACTGCGCTCAGGGCAAGTCTTGCTTAAATGTACAAGCCGAAGATAGTCATGTTCCTCACTTAATTCCCTTCGCTTCAGGTGACTGCTGATTAGGGGTTAGGAAAGGGGGATATCACGTTTGATGGTATTCGGACTTTGGCTGACATGCCCTCGGTGAACGCATGCAACCTATTATAACGACCTACGGTTTCTTGCTTATTATTGTAGAATGGCCCTTGTTACCCCGACCCCTCGCGGTCCGCTCCTTCGTTGACCACGATTTCGGAAACCCCGACTTGAATGCGTAGGAGTAGGCTGTGATTAGCTATCTCGTTTCTGCTGTGGCTTGTGACCTACTCGTATTGCTAGTCCTCCGAGATGCAGCCAAAGACAGGATATCTAGCCTCCTTCGGCTCCTGCGGAATGTCCATTCCTGCAAGTTCCACTGCTCGCCCGAATTTCGGCCGACGTAATGTAAATTCGCGCAAAGCTTCAACTGAAACTGGTTTCTTGCGAGGGATTCCACGGATAGGACTAATTCAGGCGCTCTTACTAGCCTCCTCTAGCAGCCAGATAGGACCAGACATTGTCCGTTCAACCTCCCACAGTCTTAGCTGCTCTCGATGCGAATCAGGGCGCACTGCCTCCCTATCAGCTCCACGGAGCAGCAAGGCTCTCGCTGCTTCAGTGTTGTTCACTGCGACGGCGTCACTCAAAAAATTATAGTTAGACTCGTCACGTTCTTCGATATTCACCCAGCCTGAGTCTAGAAGGTTCTCAAACCCCGCTAGATTGAAAATATCTTCGGAAAGACAAAATTGATGGTACGTGGGGGAAAACATGGCCTCCAGGACCAGGGCCATGTCGCGCTCTGCTTGTTGTGGCTGGGGGCCCTTTAAGTGTAGCTCCTGGCGTAAGGTTCTCAAATCCTTCTTCTCCAGGGCACGCCTTTCTTGCAACTCCGAAACTAGTGTCCTGAAGTTTTCTGATGCGCTCCAAGGGGTTTTATAAGCTTTTATCAGCGCTCTAGAGACATCCTTCGTCTCAAATAATGGGATGAGTCTTTTGGTAACAGAGAGAGCAGAATCTTTCCGTGCGACGCAGTCCAGGACATTTTCGGACTCGTCGTCTTCTGCAGCAGGGTCCGAGCCGGCCGACAGAAGGATGTCGCAATTTGTTGGATCCCCGTACTGGGCGGCATAATGCAACGGAGTCTCAGAACCCCCATCGAGAATGTCTAAATGTGCCCCTTGGTCGACCAGAAGTTGAATTACGCCTGCGTTGTCAGGGCTCGCGGCAGCAAGGTGAAGTGGAGACACGGATAAATCTACTCGTACTTGATAATTCGGGTCGCATCCACCTTTTAAAAGCACTTCGGCAATGGACTTAGACTTAGCGAATGCAGCAGCGTGTAAGGGTCCGATTTTAGCAGTTCCGCATTCATGACTGAGGCTCGTGATCCGGATCAACCAAAGCGCCAGGTCCTCATGTCCGTGCAGGATTGAAAGACTGAGGCAGTTGCCGAAAGGGGGTGTGTCGTAGTAGGTAATCCAGTTCAGTTTGTCGCCTCCCGGAAATTTGTAGTGGATGCTAGACAAGCGTACCTTTGCCGAAATGAAGCTGCCCGCTTCTACCAATGCCCGTACGATATCGGCGTTGCCCCTGATTGCTGCGAGATGTAGCGGGGGGTATCCTCCCTCTTCTGGCAGATCCAAGTAGTCTGGCCAATATACCATTGCGTGCTTAATATATTGGAGAGTATCCTCAGTCTTCCCGTCGCTTATCCGCTGGTGTAGCAGAGGCTGACGTCTAGGAGGTGCACGGCGGAAGAAAATGATGGTTTCGCGGGCGTCATTGGCCAGCTGTCTTGTATCACCAGTGAGGAGATAGTCGCGATACTTGGAAAGTTGTGCATCGCCGCTGCCGTCCTGTGGCCGTTTATCCGTGTCTTCTTTTCGTAGCTGCTGTTCCTTCGTGGAGTGGATGTCGGTAATTAGCAGTTCAGGTTGAAGGTTCCCACATGTCTCGGCTGGTGAGGGCAAGAGCGAGAACGTCGCGAGGCCGGTGGAGGAAGTGCCTCGCCACTTGCCATAGCACATCATTGGGTAGCTTCTGGGCACCTGTGTAACTTGGTAGAACCTTCGAATCCATACCGTCGCCTGTATGGCCCGTAAAGTGTAACTCCACTATGCAGCATGATTGGAATAGTAGATAAGGGTGATATACTTACCCTTGCTTTGGGTGTCATCGTTCGATGACATGGTGCCTCCAGCCGCGTAGGACGGCGTTCAGTATGTCTGCAAGCAGAGAGAGCGCCAAAATTTGGTGTGTGTGATGTGAAGATGTGGGTGAGTGCCGCGTCCGTTCGGATATAGCAAAGGTGGATAGATATTGGGTGATTGGGGTGATATCAGAAAGAGACGGCTGTTTCATTTCTTTTCCTGTTGGTAATACGCGTTGCGTAGCTGTCGTTGAATTAAGTGATTCTGATGGTGGCGATCTGGTTTCTAGTGGGTGGAAGGAAGAGGGAAAACTGACAATGGCAGTAAATTCGTCCTGGGTCTTTAGGGGACTAGAAATTTCCTCCGCTGCTATGGGAGACTATTAGATTTTTCATGAGCCTCGTGTATCAGGTGGCAGGTCGGTTCTCAGGAATAAATACATGACGAAGCGGGGCTAGGCGCACAGAACAAAATGAGAAAAAGAAATCAAGGTTACCAAATGAACAAGAGATATGCAACGATGAACTCAGGGAACTGAAGTGAGAAGAATGGTGCCTATTGCTCGGTTCGGTTTGGGCAATTATCCCCGGGAATATATATAGTTCGTGTAAGGGTGCTGCTCGTATATCTTCGGAGTGTCTACACCGCGTATTGTCTCTTCATCGAAGATCACTCCGTCTTCATCACTGGGTGCCCTATTCCCTATAAACTTGGAGACAACCCTGGTTTTTTCATATTCCTATTGCGATGAACCCCTTGCACCCCTTCCTTGCCCTCACCACCCCATCCGGCTCTGTTAGCAGAGTTCCATCTTCTCGAAATCCTCCTGGATCGGGCCCTCCATGGCCCGGTTCGCCTCCTGGTCCCTCTTGATCTTCTCGATCTCCTCGCCCACCTCCTTCATCTCCATATCCTCTACGGCAGCCATCTTCTCCTTCTCATCCTCGTCTGCGTCGTCCCCTTGAGCCATCTCGTAAATGTTAAGCTCGGCCTGCATCCACCAGAAACCTCCCACGGCCGCCAGGAACGCGTCCGCCTGGATTGCGACAGGCGAGTGCATGAAGGTCTCGAAGGGGTACGTGCGGTCCTCGTTCCACCTGTTGCGGGCCTCAATGAGCCGGTAGAACAGCTCGAACAAGGTCGCATCGCTGAGGCGCGCAGCGAAGCTGGAGGGATGTCGTTCCTGGACTTTCTCGAGTACTTTCCAGAGGTCCGTTTTGGTCTCCTCGCTTTCGGTCTCCTCGCTGTTGATCCCCTCGCTCCGGCGGAGCTCCTCCAGCTCCATGCGGGCCGACTCGACTAAGGCGGCGAACTGGTGGTCCACGTTCTGCTTGTTCAGGACAACCCCGTCTTTCTTGAGCTCCTCTAGGACGATTTTATTGCGAGGAGAGCTGTCGAGAACGCGTAAATTGCTGGTATAGCGCATCCCGGCGGATGAGACCAGCTGCCCGAGTACCTTATCACGATAATTGGCCATTTTGAGGGTGCTGCTGACATGTTAGAATTTCAATAACGGAATTATTGAGAAAATTGGATAAGCGAGACAGTCCAACTTACTCGACCTTATGCTTGTCAGTATAGTTGAATTTGAAATGTAGGTGTAGTTCGTAGATATGAGGTGGTTGGAATTTTGGGAGGTATGAGCATTAGAGGTGACATGATGGCCGGGATGGAATATTTTAATCAAGCCACGAGAAGAGGGCTTGCAATGGCAGAAATGAACTAACAAACCATTATACAGCTGGATGTTGGTTGGGAGATAGCTTATTATTCTCCTATTCAACCTACCCGTGTTCAGATTATGTAGGTGAATAACTACTTGTGAGAACGGGGGGAGTTTCAGCCATTGCCTCAGGCTACAGGTATGCCACCTCCAACCTCCTTTAATAAAGCTAAATAAACCGTAGATTGCTAACAATCAGGACAGGTGGTCTAGTGGTTATATCTTCTCACGAAATATAATCAAAAAGCAATGGGTTCAATTCCCATTCACAGCCTGTAGTTGCGCTACCCGGTCCTGCGGGCTGGAGTACTACGTCCATGCCAGCTTTGCAGGGCATATCAATACGTTGATATAGGGAACTTGTTCCCTCCACTTACGTGTGTGGGTAGTACAGTGGGCATCAGGGGGGTTCTTTTTTTCTCCTAATTTGTGTATGTTTGTCTCTCTTGAAAAATTTATGTATAACATGGTCCAGCACTCCCTCTTAGCACCCACCTCCCTCAGGGAACAGTTTACCTTTTTTTACCAGCAGAAAGTTAATATCTCGATTACATATTTCAGTATTAGCTTTTAAGTGCTTTTCGTATAAAAAACCTGACGCAGTAAAGGCGCCCCCCTAATACAACGAGCAGAGCTAGACTATTATTTTCTCAGCACTACTATCTCCCATGCTGCGAAGTAGAAGTCATAAGACATTATCCGTGATGATCCTCCGCGCCTCCTTGGTCCCCAGGTAACGCAATCGCCCCAGCGGAACTTGCTTGGCCAGTCCATAGGAGCTGTTGCCCTGGAGGCGAACTTGGGCTTGACAAGAAAAATCAATCAATGCCCACACAGGGGATTTGCTACCCTCAGTCTCCGGTCCTCCTGGATGTTCACTGTGAGCTAAGGAACCGATTCGAAAGCCATTCTGAGATCACTCCAGGCCACGATATATTACGTGGTAAACGTATCAAATTACCCACGAAAGGTAGACAATCGATATGCACACCTTACTCATTCCAGTTTCGCGCAAATCTATGTGGTAGTTGATGATTAATTAGGAAGAAGAATAAAACTTCATCCTTGACTAGGCGAGAGCTAGTTACCGCACGGCAGGGTGCCGGAGTACCCTAGACTCGCTCTCGCAGAGCGGAGGGCGCTTCAATATTAGCAGCGCAGACTCCGCAATAGCCTAGCAGTTTCTACAGGCGTTTCTTTACATGGTACACATTCATGTTTCCCTACAAAGGCGTGAGAACCGGGGGTATTCCTGTTGCGCTAAAGTCAAAGCAAAGTAATGATTGCAATCCGCTCCAACAACCGGCTCAATAAAACAAATTGACGTCCGTCTAACACCAACCCAGATTGTACGGGCGGAATTGGCAAAGTATCCCTGTAGATGGCCACCTGGGGACGTAATGAAGCGATAAGTGTTACATAATTTCAGTAGTCATCTATATATAGATTACATACCTTCATCTACTAGTCCATCAAGTTCATTCACGATAATTAACCTGAGTGCAATGGATGGCCACGAGTTCCGAGGCTGAATGGATAGATTGGGCTTGGCGTTTTCGCAACGGGTTGAACTACGTAAAATTGCTTCGACCACTGACTTGGACAGGGGGCGCGGCTAGGAAAGGGGACCGGCGAAATTTGCTGCCTGTCTATCGAAACCTGCGAGATCGAGTTGACTGAAGTTTATGTCGACCCGGAGTTCGCTCTCAAGTTTGCGTATAAATGATGACTACTTGCTATAGAAGCCTCCAAGTCTGGAGGTTTTGGGATCCGAAAATGGAAACCTCCAGTTGCGCGCGCCGTAGAAGATACCTATGTTAACTGCGATTCCCACTTAAAATAATAAAGGAGTTCCTGTACGTATATTAGCTTCTACTCGACGTATATAAAAAATTTCGTGCTTATCAGGGTTAATATAACTACGTGATAAATTATTCTTTTTTAATATAAATTTTTACGGATAATTTTGGTAGCGATATGCACAACGGAACCTCTTTGAGCTACTACTACTTAGGCTTTGCTAGCTAATTCCGGCAGTATAAAGTTTGATTTGTCATAAAATAAACAGTATATCAGTACATTTAGAAGAAAAACTGGAGAACTAGCCAGGGAGGCCTGAGCTTGGTAACCCAGATTATTGTGTGGGCGACAATACTTCGTGCGGGCTAAAGATGGCCAAACGCCCAGTTAACTCCCGAAGGGGATCCGGACTTGGGGAGTACATAAGACAACTGTCATGGCATCTTCCATTCATCCTGACCGACACAACACGCCTTTCACCTCCTCTATACCTTCTACCTCTTTATCACCACATTCTACTCATATAAGTTATCTCGGCACTACCATCAGCTCATCCTTTCTGCGATCAAGATGGACTCGTTCAAGGATTCCACAATTGCGGCACTTAACAAGCATAACTACGACATTTATGTCCCCCAGTCAGCCGAGGGTTGGGAGTCGGTGCTGGATGCGATCCGTCAGGGTGACTTCGATGGTCTCTGGGCGCATCGTCCAGCAAGCTGGCGGTGATGACTGAGGGGTACTGCCGTTCGCAACAATCCTTTGAGACAGTCAAGCCGCTCTGCACGATCTTTGGTCCGGCTACTACCAAGGTGGCAGACCCCTCTCCCATACAAGCGCCGAACAAGATAGGTTGGCGTTTCACATACTCCAGCGCGGAGTGTGGGAGCCTTGACAAAACGAGCGAGGAACGGTAGCATTGAGACTGCGGTGACACCAGATGGCGTTGCGTGGGAAGACTTGCCCCTTTTCGTCTCGGACATTACAGACTACTGGGTCAATGATGCGCATCCATGGACGCTGCTCATCACCTCAACTTTGCCTATTTTCTCGCCACACTCGCATCAACCGGCCTGTGCAACGATAAGCTTTGCCGAATCTCCCTGCTGGTGTTCCGTGAGACGTCTGAGACGGCACGGCCCCTGGGCTCCATGAGCAGCTCTGGAGACGCCAACACCGAAGCAACAATGGGTGACCTTACCATCTCCGACTTGCTTCCGGTAGCGTACCCCTGGATACGCGAAGCAGGTGGCAAGATCGTCCAGCTGTCGGATGTGTTTTGGAATGATTGCCCCGGCACGACTGGGGAATACAGAGTGACTTCCGCTGCGTCGGAGCTGGGACATGGGCTATCTTCGAGTTCAGGATTTAGTCCCAATAGGTGGATGTACTTGTTGAAACGACTAGACGGGATCGCCGAAGAGGCAAAACAGGCTGGAGTGAGCAGCGTTGCGGAGAAAGCTCCGGAAGCCATCGACTTCATGCTAAGTCGTGTCGAGGAGACGGACTCGTTAGTTCTTAAGGAGTTTGAGGCTGCAGCAGACGACTTCATCAAGGATAAAACCCGATTCAGCGTGCGGCATCCCTCCTCTTTAAACGAGGATTCATAGCTGACTTCAATTGAAGAGGGTTCAAGTTTCGTTACTTGTTTTATGCTAAGGCCTCGAACGGAGCTACCGTACTTGTCAGACCCAGTTAAGGGCTAAGTCTGTTAGCTAAGCCGTGGATTAGTTAGCTTTGCATCAACTCCCGCATAAAACTGTCATACAGTACATTCCACCTAGTCTCTGAACAAGAACTACGCATATCAAACGGCAAAGATAGCAAGATGCGCATATGTTTCTAACAAAAGGTGCATCTTACCATAACTACTACAAACAGCGCCGAACTCCAGAGACGGACAGTATCCAGCCTGGGTGATTTCATCATGCCAACGCTCGTACCGTCCTCATGTCATGCTTGAGAATTTTCTCGTCGATACTCCCCCCTCTTATTCCCACAACAAGTCATTACGAAGTCATATCCAGCTCAGTTCGGGTCATCTATCCAATCAAGCCATAACGGAAGCCGCTCGTCGTCCAGACGTCTGGGGAGCGCCCCGTCTCGAACCGGTCGCACCTGGCCTGGCGAGCGTATACTTGGCAAACGCCCTCGCGAGGGCCTTCTTGGCGCTGACCTTCTGGCTGCCGATGAAGCTCTGCACCGTAACCGCGATGGCGCGGTCGATGTCCTGCGCGGAGCAGTATTCCGAGAGCCGCATGCGGCAGAAGGCCTCGGAGATTCTTATGATGGCCTCGAGGTGACGGACCTAACAAGAAACAAAAGAGGTTTAGTTTCGACGCTACTACTATGGGATGACGAGGGAGGATGTGTGAGACACTTACGGTAATGGGATAAGCGCCGGTGGCGAGGGACTCCCTCCTCATGTCCGCAAACAGGCGGGCGACCTTGTCCTCGTCCATGTGGAGGAGCTTGGGGGAGCAGTGTTCGCGGGCGTACATGATGTACTTCCGCAGCAACTCCTGAGGGATCTCGCCCTCCTTTTTTGCCGGCGCGGCCTGGCTCTCCCGGGCGGCCTCGGATTCGGGCTCGACCTCCATCGAGTCCTCGGCGGCGGACTGCGTGGAAGGATGGCTGCGGCTGTGAGAACCGACGACGAAGCGCGCCAGGCGTTCGTCCTCGTCAGGGTCGACCGTGTCCCGGATGACGCACAGGATATCGAAACGGGACAGGATGGGTTCGGTCAGCTCGACATTGGCGGAGAAGGGGATCGTCGAGTTATAACGGCCACCGATGGGGTTGGCAGCGGCAATGATACCACAGCGCGCTTGCAGAGTAGTGACAATTCCAGCCTTGGAGATGGAGATGGTCTGCTGCTCCATGGCTTCGTGGATGGACGTCCGGTCTTGGTCGTTCATCTTGTCGAACTCGTCAATTAGACATGTGCCCTTATCAGCAAGGACGAGAGCGCCTCCTTCAAGAGTCCATTCGCTGGTTAGAGGGTCTCGGCGGACACTAGCCGTAAGACCGACAGCGGAAGCTCCTTGACCGGTGGCGAAAACAGCTCTGTGTGCCGTTTTCTCGGCGTACTTGAGGGCCTGAGACTTGGCCGTACCGGGGTCACCAAGTAGAAGCACGTTGATATCTCCACGGACGACGTGTGAGCCCTTGGCTGTCTTGGCGACGCCGCCAAAGAGAGACAAGGCAATTGCAGTCTTGACATCATCGTGCCCGTAGATGCTGGGGGCGATCGAGTTGACAATCTTGTCGACAATCTGGGGGTCACGTGAGAGCTTGCGGATCTCCTGCTCGTCTTCCTCGGTGAGCCTGAAGCCGGCAAGCTGGTCGTGAGCCTTGACGACGTTGTTGGCTTCGAGTATGGTGGCGAAGACAGGGAAACCGTTCCGGTTATTGAGCTGGGCATCGTAGTTGTTTCTGTAGATCCCGGTGACCTCGATTTCCTCGCCAGGCTTGGCCTTGTCGATGAGGTCCCAGAGTAGAATCACCTCGCGTTGCCTGGGAAGACGACCAGCAGGGACGGTGCCGGGCGACTCTTGCAAGGTGAGCTTCTGGTAGTTGCGGTAGACCGTCTTCTCCGAGTTGATGGTAAAAGGACCGCGGGATTGGCAGTTCTGGCAGAAGGTGATCTTGACCTCGACGTTGGACTCCTGTTGGAAGGGCCCTAGCGTCACACCACACTTGGTGCAGTCGAACTTGACATATTTCAACTGAGGGAAGACGCCGGTCCGGCGCGTGACCACACCACTCACCCTGACGAGACAGTTCAGGTGTGATTGTCTCAGCTGGCGGAGAGTGTAGTGAACGGGCAGGTCATAGATACGAACGTGGATCTCGGTGTGGATACGTTCATAATCGGGATAGTGGAGAAGGACGACATCCAGGGCGACGTCGTCGAACAGCTTGAGCATCTCCGCCGGGGCGTTGGCCAGGAAATATGCCAGAATGGCCTTAGAGGAGGACAGGTGGTCGTAGGAGACCTCGAGCGACTCGGCATTAATCTCACCGAGGGTTCGGATACGGTTGCCGTAGACAGACGAGCCGCTCTCATCGGTGTATTCTGTCAGGAAGGCCTTGAATTCTCGCTTGATGGTCCGCTGGACCGAGGGTTGAGAAACCCACTCGGTCAAACTAGAAGCCTTGACATCTTGCAAGGCTTCGAGGGAAAGCTCCTCGTCCATGATGTCCTGGTCCATGTCATCATCCGGGTCTTCGTCGTAGTGATGCCGGCGTCGACGAGGCTGGGCCGTGAGGTCGATGTCTCCATCATCATCCTCCAAGAAGACAGCAGGCATTCGCCTTCTCCGAGCGACTTCTCGATCTCTGCGGTTAAGTTGAGCCTCTAGTCGCCGCCTCTCGCCGAGACTCATCTCATCGAATTCGCCCTCATCATCAATGTCGATGCCTTCGTAGGCGTCATTGTCATCCTTCTCTCGGTAATCCCGCTCGAATCCTTCTCTGAAGAGATCTACATCATCCTCTGCCATTTCGTCGAGCTCGTCAATATCATCTTGAATCTCAGCCTCTTCTTCGATATCATCGTCGTCATCGCCACCATGGGCAATGTTGAAGGCGGGGGGAGATGACGGCATAGGGCTGGAAGCAGCAATAGGGGAGGAAGCATCTCCGCCAGTACGGGCGCGCTTGCGGCTAGTTCTAGGAGCCGCACCGCGGTTCGCGGAGTCCATGTTGGATCTCAGCGGGGAACTGGAAGAGTATCGTCAGCCATCGAGCGCTATCAACTTCGAATTCCCCCATCATGGTTCAAGTACGAATGTTACGCTGGGGTTTAATTAAGCCTGACGCGGGCAACAGGGAGAAAATATACCTCATTTTGAATTTCGTATTCCTAGTAGCCACTATTCAATGGGTATGTATTTCAGTGGGCAGCGGCTGTTCAGGACGGCGGTCATTTGAAGTTGTAAATGCGAAGAACAGAAGTGCGGTTGGATGTGGGACGTGCATGTCAAAACTGGAAAAAGGGACTTCGAACTGGCGCCAAGTTTCGACCCGCCAACGAGACGCGCTTTCCGTCGCGCCTTTTCGCGTCTCAATCTCAGTTCGCGTAAAGCGCTTGCATGTACTTTTATATCCTGTGGACTAAGCTAGGTGCCAAGGTACTCGAGTACCTACTGGGTATTCTATGGTATGTACTGAAGTGCATGCATGTTATCTTATCTTATCTTATCGCACCTAAAGCTCCGAGCCGCGTACCGTATCTGATGC
This sequence comes from Monosporascus sp. GIB2, assembly GCA_004155935.1. NCBI lineage: Eukaryota > Fungi > Ascomycota > Sordariomycetes > Xylariales > Monosporascus > Monosporascus sp. GIB2. The sequence goes on from QJNV01000174.1 coordinate 27,618, forward strand.
GCGTCACGGTCAGCTCGGATTCAATTAAGCACCCTGCGACCGTCCAACCCCAACTTCAACCGCGATCCCGCTCTGCCCGATTACTTCGTTGCACCAATTCCATCCGCATGTGTCTTCCAGTCTCACAACCACTCATAGTTTGATTCCTTGTTTTGAAGGCTCCCCTCATATCGCCCTGATTGTCCCTGTCGCCGTCAACCTAGCGGCGTTATGGACCCTCCACCGGCACCCGAGGCTATTTCCAGCGCATCAGAGGCGCACCGCCCCGAAGATGGTTCGCGGCCTCGGCGGGAAAGTTCATCGCAACATTCCGAGGATTCTCAGACTGCAGCCGACTTTATTAGAGATCAGATGCAGCTAGAAGCCGATGCTCGAGAAGCTTTGCCTTACGTACGGCCCCCCTCGCTGGTCATGGCGCATGCGCCCGTTCGATTCCCTATCTAGTTCGCCGGCCTTGCTGACGCGAATACTTTATCGCAGAGCTTTGATAACTGTACCAGACCCCTTGGTTCTCTTCGCCAGAACGTATTCGCCTGCATTACATGTAATCCACCTCCCGCGAATCCCGGCGACCCCTACAACCCCGCCGGCGTCTGCTATTCCTGTTCCGTTCAATGCCATGGCGAACATGAACTTGTCGAGATCTTCCAGAAGCGCAACTTCACCTGCGACTGCGGGACTACGCGATTCTCTCCGGACCAGCCATGTGCGCTGCGAATCAATCCGGAGACCAACACTAAGGGGGGCGTCCACTCGGAGCCGGCAGATCCCAATAACAAGTACAACCAGAACTTTCGCAACCGATTTTGTTCATGCGCCATCGACTACAAACCACACGAACAGAAAGGTACCATGTTCCAATGCCTGGGACTCGGCACGCATGAGACGGGCGGATGCGGAGAAGACTGGTATCATCCCGGCTGTCTGGTCGGCTTGGGTCCGAAATGGTACGAGAACATGGCCAAGACCTCATCCAGCGGTACCATCAATGGCGCGACCAACGGCGCCGCTAACGGCACGGCCAACGGCACACTACCAACAATCTCGGAAGACGCGCCTCCAGCGAACGACCAAGAGAACAGGACGGAGCCACAGACCAATGGAGATGAGACCGCCCAAGATGAGGAAGATGATCCCCCCCTGCCTGAGGGTTTCCCGGGCGAAGACGACTTCGAGCATTTTATTTGCTATAAGTGTGTCGAGGCTCATCCCTGGATCAAGAGATATGCCGGAACTCCCGGTTTCTTGGCGCCCGTGTTCTTGAGTAAAGAAGACGGGGCATCAAAAAAGCGCAAGCTGGAAGATGACAGCATCGAGGAAGGATCAAACAAGCGCATCAAGAGTGAGGGCGATAGTACTGAGGTTGCGCCGGCCTCCGAATTGGACGAAGCCCCTGCTGAGGTGAAGGAGGAAGACGCCAAGGGGGAAGCAACGCCACCGGCTAAGACGTGCAAAGCATCCTCACTACCGCCCGCGCCAGCTGGTCGGTTCTCACTATTCGTGAAACCCGACTTCCGGGACCACTTCTGCCGCTGCCCCTCGTGCTTCCCGGATCTGAAAGAGCACCCGCAGCTCCTCGAGGAGGAGGAGGCCTATGAGCCCCCGCTCTCGGACGGGGCGGCATCCCAAGACGGCGCCTCGACGCATGGCGGCAGCGGCAATTCGCTGCTCGACCTCGGCGAGTCGGCGCTCCGCAACGTCGACCGCGTCCGCGCCATCGAGGGCGTCATGGCCTACAACCACCTCAAGGAGCAGCTCAAGCCCTTCTTCCGCCAGTTCGCCGAGAGCGGCCGTGCCATCGGCGCCGAGGACATCAAGGAGTACTTCGCCAAGCTGCGCGGCGACGACCAGGCCATCCGGGAGGCGGCGAGCCGGGCCGCCGGCGGGGGCGGGGACCACCGCAGCGAGCAGGAGGGTTACTGAGGTCGGAAGCGAGGAAGGGTCGTGATATGCGAATTACGGATACCTACTTAGATAGGTGGACGGGCGGTTGGTGGCTCAAGTTGGACGAACGGCGGCCATGTGTAATATATGCGTGGATGCCTCGGTATAATGACTGGTGTTGCTAACGGATCTCGGATGGGGACGGATTGCAAGGTTCCCTCGTATAGGGAAGGTTTCCATTATTTATGTGTCAGTGTCCGTCTTTATGTCTATTTTCTCCTGTAACTGCTGTTAAGTGAAATGATTGGCTTTCATCATATTCCTGTATCTGTGACATGGCGCAGCTTCTTACGAACTTACGAACACGCAAAGGGGTTAGGATCGCATAATAGACACCAGCATCTCATCCAAAACTGTCAGCCAGGTCTAGCTACTTCGTAGGTGTCTATGACCTTGCTGGCTTCAATCCCAGCCAGTCACCAGCCATCCCCGGTTTGTAAATTCGAGCACCGTACATCAGTAAAAGCCGATGGCAGTGAAGTCTACTTCTCGGCCTTCTATTCACAACACCCTACTTAGTTACTCCACACCAATACGTCTAGTCCAGGCTACGCGAACGGGGCGAGGCGCCGGAGGAGGATCCCATCACCGAGATACAGCAGAGAGATCGGGGATCAGACGCGTCAAGTCACTAGTCGAGCGGAGCGCCGCGGCCCGGGGGGGGGCCGTCGATATCGCACCGCAACCCCCCACCCCCCGGGGTCGTCGCAGACGAGTTCGCCACCAATGTCCTCAGTAAGTAGGACGCAGACGCCGTAGAGCCCGCGTATACGCCACTCGTATGCCGTCCGGGCCGAGGAAGTTAGATAGATACACGGCCGTGTGGATTAGAAGCTAGACCAACGAAGGCGGCGTCTGACTTTAAGAACCGCAACAACGCACGTGAACTCGGTCTTCGGAACCCAGCATTAGGACATCGTCCCCTCGTTTCCTAGTAAGACTGTTCAGATAGACGCGAGCAAGACGACCGATGCTCCCGTCTGGGGAAGGGGGGGACACGATCGATTGCATCGGCCGTCTAGCCGGGAGCCGAGACAGTTTATGTGGCGAGATATGTGATGAGGCAGTATGGTTAGGCCCCGACCACGTCACGGGACGAAACCTGTTACGACCTCGGCTGACGCGGATGGCAGGTCTAGATGACGGGGGCCAGGTGCGATAGTCGTGGCAATAGCCATAGTTCGGGCATTGCTTGCAGCGTCGGACATGAGAGTATCACCAAATCATGTAGTATGGCAGAGGTAGCAGACACAAGCCCTAGAGACGATCGCTAGCGGCATCCATCGACGAGGTAAACCTCCAGTCCATAAAAGCGACGCATCTAGAGAGGCCTAACTTAGCCAGTCGCTACGATAACTGGACCGCCCTATTCATCCATTATGCTGTTTTTCTTTTACAATCATTATATCTCGGGTATTGTTGTGGGAGTCGATCGAATAATCCATGTCTACGCCAGACCAAACCGAAACGCCAGCGCCATGCTCTCTTACATTACGCCATCACGCCCGATAGTTCATCATACAAGCAAGAAAGAAACCACCGAGATCAAGAACGGCGAACCATCCCCCAACCAACGACGGTTAGCCCGTCCGGCCGCCTGTACTTCCCGTGCTGGCCGGTCTAGGCGGCACGTCCCTCGCGGGGTCCCTCTCCATGGCGACCCCACCAAGGGCGACCGGATGGTACTGCTGCTGCTGCTGATCGACGCCCCCGGCCTCGCCGTCGGGGTCCTCGTGCTCGTCCTGCTGGTGGTCGTGGTCGTGGGGCTCGCCGTCCTCGTCGGTGAGCCCCGCCAGGGCCTGCTCGGCGGCCTTGCGCTCGAGCTCGCGGAGGCGCTCCTTCTCGGCGGGGTCGACGAGGTCATCGTCGTCGCTCCAGCAGGGGTCGTCGTCGGGGATCTCGGGCATGGCCATGCGGCGCCAGAAGCGGAGCTCCTGGCGGCGGGCGCGCTCCTCCACCTCGCGACGCCGCTGCCGGTCGGCGTCACCGTCACGGCAAGAAGAAGAGGAGGAGCCCTGGTGGAGACGGCTCCGGAACTCGCGCACCAGCGCGTTGGCGCGCCCCGCGTGCTCCTGCATGTCCCAGATCTGCTCGCGCAGGCGCGCGTTCTCGGCGCGCGCCTCGGCGAGCTGCGCGCGGTACGACCGGTGCCAGGCGCTCACGTCGGCCACGTGCCGCTGCTTGTACGCGTGGAACTGCGCCAGCAGCTGCGACAGCACGCGCGCGTAGCTCGTCAGCAGGCTGAAGTTGGCATCGCGCGAGAGCTTGGCGCGGTCGAGAGACTCGGTGAGGATCGAGAGGAGGGCTTCGAGGTTCGGTTCCTGGGCTGTGCGTGGGGTGGTTGAAGGTGTTAGCCACTCAGTTAAGCAGATAAATGGATTAATGAAGAGGGCCGGCGGAGACATCAGCGAGATCAGTTAGGGTAAACGTACTCAAGATCTCGTCGGCGGCTTCGTCCAGGACCTCGTCGTTGCTCAGGCCCCTCTCGCGTGCCCGGTTCCGCACCCTGCCCAGCCCGGAGACGATATCCTCGGTGACGCGTCGGTTCTCGGCCAGCTGCCGCGACAGCTCCTCGACCATGCCGTAGATGAGGTTCAGCTCAGCCTGGTGGCCGGCCGGGGTAGGTCCTACTGCCATAGCGGCTCCTGCTGCTCCGGCTCCGTTTCCCTGCATGTCGGGTGCGGCAGCAGCTAGGCGGTGGTCGTTGTCGTCGATGTCGGCGTTCAAAAAGCCGTCGACGAGCCGTTGTAGTTGTCGGTTGTCCCGTTGTTCGAGGAACTCGACCAATCTGTTATTTAGCCTTCCCGGCTGTTTCGTCTTCTTATTCTTTCGTTGTCCCTGCTCTTGCTGGTGCTGTTCTCGCTGCTGGTGTTCTCTTTGCATGGACTGGAGTATTTCTGCCAGTTTCGGACGTCGTCTGGGCGGAGACTGTGATTGTGGGACTGGCCGCTCCATGGTCCACAAACGTCGTCGTCAGGACGAGCCAATCAGTTTTTGTTGGTGGGACAGACCGGGGCGCTGCCGGGGTCGGACCACTCTACGTCTAACCGCGGGAGACAGTGGAGGGATACAACCGTGACCCGTGGAAGCTAAGACCGATCGATAGAAACCGGGGCAAATGATTGGCATCTGTGACTTGCCAGTGGTAACCTGCCGGTAGAATGTACAGTAGGTAGGTTAGTTAATGTCAGTATCTCTCAGGTTACGGTATGCATAAGCAGTAAGCAAGCAGAGTTCGGTAATGTGGATGTCTGGTCTGCAGGCTACAAGAGTCGGCGAGAGATGACGGAATTAAAACCTTAGGTAATTTTGAATAAATGTTGGAGCTGAGCATGCTTACTTTCAGCGTTGACACCAGATTGCATTCACAATACCTAGGTATACCACTGTGTACAGTTCATTTCCATGTACCTACCTAAACATAGGTATGTATACATATGCTCACGGCACAAAGACACCTGGGCATGTTTATTTGCCCAGCAGCTGCCTAGGTAGGCATCCTCCTTGTGTTACCTAGTCAGACATCGGTATAAAAGTCGGTTATGGTCACATTTAACTGCCGAAATTTTGGGGTTCCTCTATTTCTGTCCAAAACCGAACCCGGAGTGATATTGATCGAATTACCACGTAAAGGTAACAAGCTTGAAGTGACAACTTTCATTGGCCGGCAGGAGAGATATGGGGCGGCTTTGTGTATGTCCGCATTTAAAACAACTCCCAAATCTAAGTTAGCATTCTTCCTCCTTCTCATCCCTCATCAGACAGTCTCCAAGATGACATCAGTGAGAGAGAAACATCTCTGATCTTGTCTCTCTTGGCATATGACGAGTTTGACCCTTTCGTTCAATTGGAGATGCAGTACCATAGGCAGGAATTCCGTAAGGAAGAAGAATATTTGGTGATAGTGGTTTGCCGTAACCACCAATTATGAATGCCCTTCTGGCCACCCGATGGATCTTACCTGCTGACTGCGAGTACCTTGCATTACCCGCCACCATGCACTGAAGCGGCACCTGAAAGGCCAACACTGATTCTAATCTGCATTGGTGATCCGCCCATATTTTCTTTGTCAGGTAGCCAGCAGCAGCCCTAGACCATTGCGACGCTATATTCAGGTAGGTCATCCTTCCCTCTAGGGTTGTCTGTCTCAACATTCTTACCAACCCCCAGCGTGGAGCACCTGGGCCTCTGCTCTTCCGTCGAACTGGTCTAATAGCAGCATCACCAAAACTTATAAGTAGGCCTGTGCTGTGTTCTACAAGCGTGGTTTGTCTCCATAATCCATCGTTTCTCCAGTTACTACTCATTAGGGCTGTTGGTCGCCTTACCGCATTATGTCAATACTTCCCGTTGCTGCTGTTGTCTGTCTCTCTACGTTTTCATACGTGATTCGGCCGACGAGCTGAGTGAGCGAGTGTAGCACTAGACGAGGATCTCGACTAGGCCCAGCACAGTGTCCTCCCGTTTGGGCCTCCGAGATGTACCCCTCGATTTGATATTTCCAGTGCGGCCTTTGCCCCACCAGCCATGGGCACGATGATCGACTTGGGGGAACGTCAGACCTCATCACCCTAGAGACATCATGCTGTGCTGTTACCGCCAACCCTGTTCCTACTGAGCCACCCGAGAGTCGATGGGGTGGTATGTCCATATTCGAGCGTGCCGGGGCGATATAGGCACCGATACTTGTGGCTTCTTCGAAGATGGTGGACGTCATATATAACCTTGTTCTGCGGCTTCTTGTTCACCTACTGACGCTTAGTCTCAAGGTTCCGTGTATTGCGCTGCTAGTTGGACATGTAAAAACTAGGGCAATTTCCGCGGCTGCTGTTAGGCTGAGTCATGCTTTTCCTCCGAAGCCTTCTTCACGGAATGCTGCGACGGGAGATACCCCGAGTGCCTGGTGAATTGCAGAGTCGCTCAACCTTAACGCTCTCTGCTGGTAAGCTTCGCGTGAATTCCGAGTGGCATGCGCGGGTGGGCGCGACCAAAACGTCTAACGCAGGAAACAGCACGAATGGGATGTCGTCAAGGTACTACGCCAACTATCTCTGGTCTACGACGGCAACCCCGGGCAAGGTATTCACGCACTGCAACTGTAACCTGGAGATATATAAGGGGGTTATATTTTCTGGCTGCGGAATCCCCTACGAGCCGCATGCCCGGCAGCGCCACATCTGCCACGGGCTCCGCCATTTCAGCGGGCGGCAGCAGCAGTAGCCGGGCTTCGATCCCCAGTAGAGGTACACCGCGCCGGGCCCACACCAACATTCGCCGGCCACACCAGCAGCAGCGGCGGCGGGTACACGAACACGGCCCCCTGCCAGAGCAGTGTGATGGTGAACAGCGTGTACGGCGGCCAGCCGCTACCTCACGGTCCATAGGAAGGATTCTACAAGCCACCGCCGGGTTCCGGGGGAGCGTCTCCTTGTCCCCGAGCACAGCAATCTGGCAATTCCCATCCTTATCCCCAGACGCAACAACAGTCCGGCAGTCCGCAGCACCACTATAACGCATATGGGTGCTCGGGGGCGCCGAGCGCGGAACTCGGGTAAATCGTTCCGTTCCGTTGTACATACTGACGCATAGAGCATGGAAATAGCGCCATCTTGCCAAATGGCCACGGATAGCTTTGTTTATAGAAATGGATACAAACATCGGGCATGACACCCCTTGGTTGGCGGTTCGGTTTGGTTGTTTGTCTGTTGACGCTCATGGAATTTACACGATGGCCGGCGCATGAAAACGATTTGTGAGGTACGCATGTTGGCCTACAGCATCAGCATTCTGGATGAATAAGAAATTCTGATCCCGATAGGATCGCATAAAAGTGCCTGGATAGGGGTCCCATCATTTTCACGTTGTTACGAGTTACGTACTAGGTAATTATCCAGATGGTGATGAATGAATGGCTACAGCAAAAGCTGCGTTGCCCAAGTTCCAAACCGGAACGCCCCCTTCAATCCTCAATGTTCCGAAAATGATCCCTTCCCACACCCTGGTGGTGCAACATACGTGCAAGGCTTACTTGAATTTGAAACAGTTAAGCCCGAGTTTGCGACGCTGGTTTCGAACAGCTTTACCAACGGCGAAGTGGTGGGCTCGTTGCGCCAGTAACCTATGACCCCGACTTCATATGGGCTGCCCCCCTTAAGGCATTCGAAGAGCACATCCCTAACCACGCACCAAGTTCAGTCAGATCTGCGACAACTTGCGGTCACCGAAATCCTTACAGAATTGCAATATGAGATCAAGGACGATGGGGCCTAAGACAGCACGAATCATCCATCATTTCCGAACAGGAGCGATGCGAGAAGACAATTCTCGGGGCCCAGTTGATTAGCTATAATACATGGAAATAATGATACCTCAAACAAGCGTTTACTTGATCGAGGCTCCTTTGCGTTGACGACTACAATTGCCTCATTCGGCCGTCAACTCAATTTGAAGAAAAGTATACCCACTCTTCAACTTATCCTTACAGGGGAATTCGACATCAAACCTCCCAGGCTCGTACTAGTCACTCTCCAACCGCCTATCATAACCTAGTTAAGCATATTCAACACGCACCGAGCCCCGTCATTCGCAGAGGACGCCGGTCCGGTAGACGCCAGATACGGAGCTCCGCCGAAGACGTTAAAAGCCCAGATCTGGCCCACGGCATTGTTCGACGCGTACAGTGTGCCGTTGTTGATGCCGTATAGGGCCCCGTAGCCCCCCGGCGCGAGTACGCGGTACCGCGCGACGGCCTCCCAGCGCTTGGTCGCGAGGCTGAAGCGCATGAGCGTAGTCCCGGTACCGCCGCCCACGACGCCGCCCCCCACGCTCCACAGGTACGGCCCGGCGGCGGGAATGTGGACCCAGTCGGCGACGGACAGGCCCAGGGTGTCGGCGGTCCCGCGCGCCACGATGGTGCCGTAGGTCGCGGAGCCGGGCCTGCGCAGGTCCACCTGGTGCCAGGTGCTGCCGGCGCTCCCGAACCAGAAGTACCCCTCGCCGTCGACGTCGCCGAGGTTGGCCGCCGCGCCCATCTGCGCCTCGGTGAAGGTCGACACCACGGTCGCCTCGCCTCGCGACGAGATCCGGATCAGCTGCCGCGTCGGGTTCACGATGCCGTAGAGGTAGTTGTCCAGGGGGTGGTAGCCGATCGCGTTGACATTGTTGCCGTTCGACACCGCCGATGCTACCTGCTCGTACCCGCCCGTCTGCAAGTCGACGCGGTACAGGGAGTTGAATTGGATGAGGTAGCCCTTTGGATGTATAGTTAGTCATAGTCTCGGGTGTCAGGGTACGAGTGCGTTGGTTCTCCTCCGAATTGGGAACAGGTGTGGCTTACATATTTGTCACATTGCAAGGGAGTTGGCGGTACGCAAGTTGGCGACACAGTAGCCGTGACCGTGGAGGTGACTGTCACCGTAGTGGGCGGGCCTATCATTTATCAGCATCTCATATGTAGGGGTCGAGTCGCCACATCCAGTCTTTTAATGATGCGAGCAAACCTTGGAAAGAATTGTGAGAGACGTACTACCGAGTTGTTAGCTTGTGTCATTTCAGAGAGGATGTTTAAGTCTCATGAAGGATGTTTCACTTCATACCATGTGGTGTTCGCTGGGGGGACAGGTAGCCCAATATCGGGAGTCCTAATAGCAAGAGCCGTGATGGGAAGAGCCAACAGAGCGGCCAGAGATCTTTGGAGACGAGCCATTGTTAAGTTAAGAGCGATTCACGCAGATCCGTAGAGTTCAACGAGTGCAGTGTTGACTTGGCTTCTGGAGGGGGATATGGAGGAAGAAACTGCGGGATCGCCCCTTTATATAGACACGGTGTCGATGCGTCGAGATTTCTCGGTCCATATTGTCATATCTTCGTTGAACTCGTTTGCCTTTCGTGAATGTCCTCAGCTCACACCCAACCCAGCTTCCATAATCAGTGACCGTGGGTAGCGCTTTGGCAATATCACCATCGTGGTGGAAATTCGAGCGGCTGAGTAAAATCCCCTAGAGCCAGTTCAATGGTCTCGAATAGGCAAGGTCCTCTGTTATACTGACAGCTGAACTTGTATAGATCCCCGGATCAGCATTGCCCGACAGCTTGGGCAAGCACCCTTGTACATGCGGAGTCGACCAAAAAGAGCAACGGCATATGTACGAACTGAACCAAAGCATGCAGGAACAGATCGTTAGTTATTGTCTTAATACGACGTTCTCTTTCAAAGGCTTCTATTGATGTTGCCAAGCGTCTTAAAGCGGAAGTCCCATATGGCATTCCGTGGCTGAAATGCAATGACAGGGGCACTCTCAAGCTATAGGACCGTTTTGTTTTCAAGACGATGATTGGCAACTCAGCATGGTGCTATTGGCCAAGCTTCAGCATCCAAGAATTCGAGCTTCGCGGCGTTCAATCCCATCTACCAAGAATACTACCCTGACTGCATATAATCTCCGCAACGCTAATGGGACTTTCCGGAGACAGAATGCACCCAAGCGCAAAGGAAAGAGCGTCGGTCCTTCCGATCAGCTGTATAGATGTAGTACCGCTAGCTCCCAAATAAAGCATCTAGACCTTTAGCGGCATCAAATATTGACGACTCGTGCATTTGGTTGTGAAGCTTTCACGACGAAAGCAGACATGCCGAGCGAGGACTACTAGAGTTCCTCTGCTCTTTTAAATTCCCCCAACTACTCAGAAGAAGAGTATTCGAGAGAAGAACCGAGACCCCAGCGACGGTAGCGGTGAGTAGCAACAATTGCGTTGACTCGGAACTATAACGGTCTCTTTATCCATAGCAGGGGATTTAAGAGTCGGTAGTCTCGTACAGGTAAACTTCATAGGATTCTCGTCTCACCTCCGTTTGGGTCCGTTTTGTTGAGGTCTTGGTTGTTTGCTTAGGTTGGAGCATGTTGTATATACTTAAATCGTTCGAATATTTCGATCTTACCGCTTTATTCGGTGTTATGCATCTTTCTATGAGACTTGATTGAGCCGGGATCAGCATTAGGTGCAAACAAGTGTCAACTAATTCTGAAATATCTACCTGTCGGCTAGAGATGATGTCTGAGATCGTCCGTGTTGGCAATATTCGGGATTGGATGTCCTTCTTTCTAAGTGGAAAGGGGGGTCGCACTATAATGCACTAGTGGGCAGCACTTAAAGAGTCTTTGCAAATATCTGATGTAAGGGGCTTTAAGAAGATAGTGCATGGTACAGTCCAGGGCAATACGAGTAGATGTTCTGGGTCTTCGACACCTCCATTTGAGATAAACGGGTTCGGCCCGACGAGGAACCAGGAAAACGTGCCCACGCCACTGCGGTAAGTCGGCAGGCTACTCCCGATCCCCTGCGTTCTATGCTGTTCACTGGACCTCTGAGAGCTAGAGCACGATCAAGGCTGTTGCGTGGCTATAAGAGACAGCTACCTGGTTTTGGATGTAGCTTATAACGTCGGTGCCCTACTTTACTATGGGATTAACTGTCGTATCAATAGTTGGAGCTGATAGGAAGCTTCTGATCTACTCGTATAGAGCATTATGGGAGTATGGTGACAAGAGTGATTAAGATATTCGACGAAAATAGAGAAGAGGAAGCTCCTTATATAGCATTGGCATGCACGTAAGTGTGATTGGCGATGATTTATTCTCTAGTTATTAGAGAATCCAGCGTGAGTTGTAGAAACACGACCACGGTTAATCTCACTTCCTTCCGGCAATTAATAGTGCTTAAGCTATACGGAACACTTCGACTCCGGCATCCAACGTCATGTACGGTGACTAGTTGCAAGTGTGCCGTATCGGTCATATAGCTGAGGGCAGGGCATCAGTGGGTTACGACACTCCCTCTGTAACGAGAGAGTGGCGTAAACGAGAATAGCCATGTCTCATGCCCTCGGAACTGGACCTGGGTTGTTTGGAGTTTCGAGCTTTGGTAACGACGGAGGAATTCCACGTTAGGTGGAATCACAAACAAGACTGCCAGGTACATGGAATCAAAAATCTCCAACTTATCAGTTGAACCCAACGATACCCAGTGAGTTAAGAGAATCGAACTATTGTAGGCTGGCTGATTGCTCTTTTATACTACAAATGCATTCGAAATTAGCATATATGTATATAACTATAAAACTATAACCAAAGCATTAACAAAGAGAAGAGCGGTAGACTAAGTGGTAACTGAGAAAGGGGACAGGCCCGTATCGGACTTATATGACTCAACGCCTTGATTTGAGGAGAAACTCTATCTCAAGACATTGGGGCGATAGGGGATACGGGCCTCGACAAAGATGACAAATGCAAGACGAGTGGGCCAGAATAAGGAACGCACTGTACGAAGGTGAGAGTGAGGAATGACATGAGCAAGCCTGTACTTCGCCGCACTCACTTAGAAAGATATTTATTAACGCGATTACGCATTCTTCTCTCTTGGACTGAATGTCCTTGACGGGCGGAATAAAGAACGCGCAAGTAATACCTAATACCCGTGCTAAGAGGACTCAAAGGCCCTGGACAGGCTTGAGTGCCAGCTTCGGCATTGAGCCCGCTCTACAGGAGCGAGCAAACGTTGCACGAATGACAATTACGATTGGCCTCCAGTCTGCTGTACAAAGGGGACCAAACTGTGGCGCTTCCAGATCAGGAGCCGTCCTGAATACCTTGTTGTTTTACCACGTTATGCGCTCAGAGCATCGATAGTTGCATTATAGGGGTACAGACGCCGTTTATGCGAACCTCTGAACCGCAAACCTTAACACAGAGCTAAAAGGTTTACATGATACTCAAGAAGGGAGGGCGTGAGATCATTGATCGGACGAAAAAAAATAGACGGCAAGTCGGAAGATGACGCGGGATCTGGAATATCCGCCATGAGTTCAGGAGTCTAACTAGGACATGAGCGCGGGTTCGACCCAAGTATGAGTCTGGCTTTGGCTATGGAGTCTAGCAAAGACACCGTGAAGAGCCTGATAGCGTGGTTCTGATAAAGTCGGACCAGAAAACGTGGAACCTTGCGTGAGGAGGCTAACAAGAGAGTTGTAGCTCTAGGCTGATGGATGCAGCCCCTTCGAAACAACTTTCCGAGTGCCCTGAAGAGACCATGGATGCCACTGCCGACACTATGTCGAAGCTCATGGGACCCAACAATCTCTGGCGACGGCCGTTACAACCAGCGGCAAGGCTAAAACTCGAATCGCGAGCTTTGAAGCGTCACGGACGCCCCAGTAGTACTAGAAGAAATATAGCAATCCTCGCTTGTAACTATGCGACTAAAATTATGTTGGGCAATGATTAAGCGGCCAGGGCAAATAAACGGCTTTGACTTCCTCTTGGAGAGGGTAAGGACCCTCTCGTTAATTGAGAGGAATATCCGTTGAGAACGAGAAACGCCAGGGGCTTGACGACGATGGCGAAGCAGGAGCATCTGCGGACGGAAATGGGGTATTCTACACAGGATTGGGTAGCGGATACGAGCGTAGCTTGAGAAAAATACCAGTACATGTTGCGCGAATAGATGCTCTGGCGTTTATTCTATTGTTGGCATACGCAAGCGCTTCTGCGCAGGCGGAAAAAGGGACCCCTTTTAGGAACCGACGTTCTGCTACTGACATCCGTGGCCAATTCAAGCATGCACCATCGATTCACATCATGGACTACGTATGGATGTCCACCTCTAAGAGATTGCACATCCGATGGTATTACTAAATTTTGGGTGTGTCTCATGATGCGTTGACCACTTCGAACGTTGACTGCCCTCTTACTTTCAAATTTGCCCTACTGGCGGAAGGGCTAGATTGATTGAATAACACGAATAGCACCCGAAGCACGAGTAGAACTGGATTCAACTACCCCTACGGCCCTTTGGTTCGGTCAGGACTTGAATGATCGTAGTTTTGCCGATTCAAGTGTCTGCTTGATACGAATAATGCACCATGAAGGTTATAGGGTCTCAGGATTGACACTGGAAATGACATCCGTCGTGCATGATGGGCAGAATCTGCAACTGAAAACGATGCTTCCACCTACCAATGGCAATGATTGAGCTTATTTGATTATTAGCGACCATCTCGCGTTGTCTGATTTACCTTGAATCATTGCATGCCTTTGGGTCACCATCGTTGAACTTTAAGGCTGAAACCGCATTGGCGGACCGCTCCACACGACGCGTGTGGTTGGTAGGGTCGTGCTTTACGCATCTGTAGGGCTGAGACTGTTGATGGTACGCTCCCTGATGTAACCCATTAGCTACCTATTTACTCATACGCAACGTCGAGAAGCCTGTGAATTGAAACCAGGGACTGTTCTCGCCGTGAAACCCGCAGAAAAAGCAATATGAGGGGAACTCATATGTCTGGTTTCGCGAACAGGTTGCACAGCAGAGGAGGCCACCGATTCAGTTCCACGGCCTCAACCGTTGTTAACGTACGCTAGCGGTCCACAGCCTAATGTTACATTTGAATCCTACAGCCGAAGCAGGCCGCTAGAGCTAAGTCGTTGTAGGCTGCGCGAATCGATATGCAATAGGGATTCCTTAACTTCCACATTCCGTTGATCGACAGTTCGTGTTGATGTCCTATGTTGCATACCGGACGATCTATCAATATTCTTCCGGCCGCTTGCGCGTCTATCCTATGACATATTAGGTACTGGGTCGTTCAGTGTACAAACCCTTCTGCAGGGGACAACGATACCGACACCCGAATAATTCGGATCTCGCGGGCCTCGGGTGCCAATCTTGGCTATTTGAAAGTATTTCTTGGACGAAGCCACGTACATGGCATGGGATGCATGGTTAAGATGCCCAAGAACGAAAAGATGAGATGAGATTTGAGTGCGTTGATGGGACTGATGGGGACCTTTTTATCTCTTGGCGGGGGGACCGGTCGATCATTTATTCCCGCTAACCTTCTTTTACTTCCCGCACTTGGTAAGGGTTAATGGCGTAGGTACAGTAATACACTAGAATCTTTTCTTTACCCTTGGTGCGAGTTCTTATTGGATGGGAACCGCCAACCCTGCCACTTCAACCCCTTATTTGATGGGATAGCGCACGCTATAAGTTAAGATTTTCAGCACAATTTCCCCATATAATCTATTTCGCCTTGGAATGCTATTAGATGTATTTCTCCAACGCCTATACATATGGCGATGGCGTATAATAGGACTTTGAAAGCAAAGTCTTAAAAATGGCCCAGATTTGTGGACTGTACTAACAGTAAACCGGGCGACTATTGTAAGCATAAACAGGTGTGGCTGGTCTGAGGAGCATGAGTGTCCCCTGAACGTGTTGATGCGCTGGTTCCCCGACCAGCTGATTAGTGGCCTGTGAAGAAACACCAAAATATGCCTGCTGTGTAATTTACTACTTGGCTCGTGTTTAACTTTGAGTTGGCGCAATAAGCCAAGGCAATGACGGAATCCCATGAATCTATTGGCTATATAAAGGAGCTCATGCACCTCGCTAAGCGGCCGATAATCGCGCTCCCCAACAGATCCCCTGATCGACTACTCGAATCCGACACCTCAGACGAAGGCTGACCTCTGATACACGCATCGTCCGTATTTGCCAAGAGAATGGGACAAATCACAAAGCACAAGATTGCGCGCGGACCTGCACGACTCGTCAGCTGAGTGAGACGAGGCTGACCCGCATCTGGTACTTGGAGATCGCGCGGGTTGAGAGGCCTAGTGAATTCTGGGTATGTTTAGGACAGGGGCTTGTTGAATAGCCCCAGGAAGACTACGTACGATGAGGCCTTCTTAGCTTTTGGCGAATATGGTCTGGCCCTCTTATCTTGGGATTTGGCACGATGGAGAAAGTTCTGAATCGCTTAATCTGGTACCAAGTTTGTCCGTTCAGGAATTGAAGAGCGATTAGGTCCGAGCAAAAGGGGGCTCAAACGCGGCGTCTTCCACGCCGCGTCATTACATGGTGATCGCCATGAATTACAAACGCAATGCCGTGGTACTGGTGGAGCCAGCCCAGATGATCTGATGCTCTTACCAAATGCTACTATTCATAATGCTAGGTCCAGCGGTCCCTGGCTGACGCCAACGCTAGCCCGGGCTAGCACCATTTTCGTTTTCGTTTCGCTCCCCGAATCCATGGGCGAATTGGGTGGCGCTTCTTGACAACTCTGGTTCCTAAATGGGCGGAGTGACAGCCTCAGACCCATCTATGAGGCCAAAAAGCAGCAACGTTGTCTTGGATTATAGGGGGTTCGTTCGCAAATCACATGCAATTAGCCAAGGTTGTGGCAGGGAAAGCAAGTCTTTCATTTCCCAAATGAATGAGATGGCTAGGTTGGCACACCGCGTAGGAAATAAAGCGCGGGTATCGGTTCAATGCTCCATCGCTTCGTCAATGTATCTTCTCTGGCGTGCAAGGTGCCACCTGGATCTATAACTTCTTTTTTTATTTATGTTCCTGGGCGCTTTCCAGACATTCTTTTCCGTTCGTCTTAGCTTCCCATTCCAGTGGCTCCTCGTTAGCCAGTGTCACTCATTTTATATCTTGTATTGATTAGAGTCGTCTTCGTTCTATTGTAATCCAGCGTTTTAATCCAAGACCGTCACTCCTTGAAATTCGAGCAAGATGGCGTACAAAGACAGATATACACGGCAGCCCATCACGGACATCTTCACGAGCGATACCGACATCGACCGGAGAAAATGCAAACGGACGGTCCCCATGAAGGTCCTCATCCTGGGACTTGGACGGACAGGAACAGCTTGTGCGCCCCTCCCGCCCGCCGGAGTACAAAGAGAAGTTCGAAGCACTGACAGCCGCAACCCACAGCTATGAGAGCGGCCATGCAGCAGCTCGGCTACGTCGACACCTATCACATGATGTCGTGCTCCATCGAGAACCCGCCCGACGCGCTGTTCTGGATGGACGCGCTGCGGGCCAAGTACGACGGTGTGGGCAAGCCCTTTGAGCGCGAGGACTGGGATAAGCTCATGGGCCACTGCCAGGCGGTGTGCGACTGGCCGGCCATCGCGTTCGCCAAGGAGCTCATCGAGGCCTACCCGGAAGCCAAGGTGGTGCTGACGAACCGCGACGTCGACTCGTGGCACGCCTCGACCCTGCGCACCGTCTACTGGCGCGTGACGGACCCGGAGCTGCGCGCCCTGTCCTACGTCAGCTGGGCCGCCAGCATGTACTACCCGATGCTGAAGAAGTTCTTCGACACCTTCTTCCTCGGCGATTTCCCCAACAAGGGCAAGGAGGTCTTCCTGAGGCACTACGACGAGGTCCGCAGCCTCGTGCCCCCCGAGCGCCTGCTCGAGTACAAGGTGGCCGACGGCTGGGAGCCCCTCTGCGAGTTCCTCGGCGAGACCGTGCCCAAGGGCGAGAAGTTCCCTAACGTCAACGACAACCGGGACTTCGTCTCCCGGTCGAGACGTCGGAACAGGCGGCAGGCCATGAACGTCCTGCTGCAGTGGACCACGTACGCGACGATCACTGGTGCGGCCGGTTACGCCGCATGGAAGTACCTGCCCCTGTCCGATTGGTTGCGGACGGTAAGGCGTTAGGCGCACATATACCTTGTTGGACTTAAAAATGATTTGGGTCTGCATTGTTTAGCCCCATTTGCCTGGTTACGGGTCATTCCTGTTTAGACTGGATTGGCAGATATGACATTTCGACGTCCGGCCTCATGTGGCTATTGTACATAGGAGCTCTTTACGCATTATGGAGACAGAGATATAGAGGGTGCCTTTTCTCATGGTTCGAGGAAAACCGCGGTAGATCTAATAGAGGATGATGTCATGGCGTTACAGGTTGACTGGCGGATGATATTATCAACAAAGCGCGGGTCGTCGATCGAGAGGGGGTCCTCCAAAATAGGAAAGCAGTTAGAGTCTCTTGCAATACACTTTTCAATCAAACGATGTGACGTGCTACAGGATCACTGGCACCTCAAGGCACAATCTACAATTCTAAAATGTATGAAACCCTCATGCCGTAAGGAAGATTACGTTATCTATGCCAGATAGGAAGGCTGTAAGGCGACTAAAGGAATTTTTGGAACATGATGGTGCCATTTCTCTCACCCCGCCACTAGCCACACACTCTCATCGCTAGGGTTGCTTGTCGCAGATAAAACAAGTATACACTAATTCGTCTTGGCTTAATTACTTCTAAACCCATGTTCCATGCGTACCGGCACGGCAGGATGGGGTAATGAGAATTACACATATGGATCTATACAGGTGGTCATAACTTTTGTACCCGGGACCAACGCGGTAGCCAACGTCGATAGCGGGGTGCGAAGCAGGTCGACCAGATCGCCCACCCACACATTCCCAGGGTTGTTAAGAAACAGAAGCCGAACAGCAGGCTGAAGAAGTTATTGCCCGTGTCTACGATGCGGGAATCATTTGTGGCCCATGGCTGATGGCGCGCATGTTAGAAACGGATATTCTAGAAAGAGGGAGGGCTGCGATGGGTACTAACCTGACCGACTTCTGTACTATTTAGCGGTTCGCTGACCCCTAGTATGTTGGATCTGGAGTCTTTGGCGACGAGGCGCAGGTAAGTAGGGTACCAATATTTCATCTCGAAGCTAGTTTCGAACCCTTTCTTCAGGGCGGTATCGAGGTTCTGCCAGTATTCCTGGGTGTCGTTGAGCCCCTTTGAGCCTTGAAGAACCCATTTCCTGACCTCCGTCGCCCCGTTCCAGCTCACATACGCGTTCCACTTACGCGTTGTATCCTGTGCCAGTACCGCGTCAGGCTTGGTCGTGGGCCACCCGTGCCACTCGTACTTGTACACGCGGTAGGACTCCACGTCCGACTTCGTGTAGCGGCTCTCGGGCGCGAAGTGCGTGTCGCAGAGCGGGACTCCGTCGTGGGTGAACTCGGTGAACGCCGCCGAGTCTCCGTAACCGAGCAGAACGTTCCCGTTGGGCAGTTCCTGTAGGGAGCCCTGCGACTTGGCGGGGAACTGATGAGGGTTGATGTATTCGGTCACCAGCTTGACCGTCATGTTCTTCTCGTCGACCTGGATCCGGAGACCACGAGTTATCAGACCCTCCTCAAGATTCCAGTCGTCGACCTTGTTGTCGAACATAGTTATCGTCTTCTCGTCTGGCGACCACCGCGCATCGTGCTGCAGCTGGAAGCTGGTCGCGTTTCCACCCGAAAGATCTTTGAACATGTTCATCTTGCCACCGAGAATCCAGATAACATCACCGGTAGTACCGTTGATGTACGTCAGGCTGTGCATGTATCGGCTCGAGACCAGGTAGTTGCCCCTGGAGTCCTTATCGACGCTGTTGATATGAAAGTAATCCCAGCCCATCTTCTTGTCGTCATCCACCTCTTTGAAGCTCGCTCCGAGAGGGTAGGTCAGCATGGCACGCCACTCGAAGAGGGCTTCCCCCGTGTCCAAGTCGACCTCCTGGATTATACAGTCCCATACTGGCGCCTCGCGGTCCTGCCCGAGTTCGGTGAGGTTGCGGTCGTAAAGCTCGTAGATGGTAAGCAAGGCGGTGCCGTCTTTGGTGATCCGGAAATCGTGGAGATCGAGATCGCGCCCGTTCGCCGCATTAACCATCCTAAAAATATTGTAGTTCTTGTCGAGCTACGCGGTTGTTACTACGATATACCAATCAGAGCAGGTGTACAGCGGACGAACCATGTATGCCTTCCCCGCGCCATGACCCCCGACCGTATCGTCGCCCGCCCAAAATGTTAAGTATTTCTCACCCCTGTATTCTTGAACCATCAAGTTGTAGAGTTGCTGTTCTTTCCAGGGCATTGTCCAGACGAGATTACCTTCGGGGTCCAGGATCGTGACCTGCGGCTTTTGCGTCTGCCCGCCTCGGGGGGCCATCATGGTGTAGAGCGATTTGTCGCATTGTGGCTCGTACTGTATGATGTTGAGTAGAGGAACTTCGGCATCGATGGTCCTGTACTTTTGCATCGGGTGCAGGCCGTACGCCTCCTGATCAAATCCGTAATCGTTGACCAACGCAGGCCGGTCGCTGAGGACGCCTCGCGGGCCGGCGACCACTACTAGGGAGAGGCAGAGTAGCCATGATAAGGCCATATTGTTCCTTGCCGCTACATTAACAACCGCGACGATCGTCTTCGCATCTTGTTGAAGAGCACACGCGCCGACGGGACGGGAAAAAGAACTTTGGTGGGACAATGCAAGCCAAGACATGGACAACCGCCACAGGCTCACAGCAAACCGAACGAGGAGTCCCATGCCACACTGGCGCCGCCTTCGCGGTCCTTAGCTGTCGACCCCTGCAAGGTGGCTTTTCTTTAACGTTCCCCTCACGCGAGACACTGCAACTGAGATTGGCCTGCTCATCTGGGGCTGAGGAGCTGCCAAGGCAAAGGCTTATTGACCTTACCTATTCGGAAGAGACAGCGCACCCCCCCTTATAGTACTGAAAAATATTTCAAATATAACGTATCAAGCGGCATTATACGCGTACATACCATAGCCTACCTTTCGGCCTGCCAGCTTGTTGAACGGGGGTTGTGGCGATATGTACATCATCTATGATCCCGTCTAATCCACCTGTTACCTGTACGCGTGGGCTTGTTCCGGCAACATCAGCGACGCTGTCAGTTCCACTGCCTTCCGGAAATGGAGGAGCACCAGGGGTCTGGGACGACTAGCGCTGCGTGTCCCATTTCGTCCACTGGCTCATCCACTTTTAAACAGCATCGCTGATATTCAGAAGGACACCCAGCACGAATCGATAACAGTGAATATTCGCTATTCAGGATCAGCTGGTCTGTAAGCCCTAGCCTTTCAGACCCGCCACCGATCCCATCTTGGTCCCGAAGATTGGATGATCGGTGAAGAGTTTCTTAGAAGTACCACGAGGCTCGCCCAGTACCTGAAAATTGTCATAACACGCATCTCCCCATTCATTTAATTTCTTACGGTCATGTCTGTTCTCTCACAATCTTCGATAGCTTCTCTGTCCGGTTAAGCATACACGTCACCTCCCCACTCGGGAAAATAAATCCCGTTCAGAGTATGGCTGGTGGGATGCGCATTATGCATCTTCCGTGCAAGTGGGTGGCATGCTATTACACTGTATCATAAGTTCCCTGACTTTCTCTAGTGTCCCCCGCGGCTCCATATTGAGCGGGAGCAAGGTAAAGCTTTAATTTTGTCACTGGATAAAGTCCTGCCGTGCCCACTCAGCTGGGCTGTGTGTATCGAAGCCACCTCCAAAATTATTCCCGAACGTATCTCATTACACGGGGAAAATGGTACATTCAGCAAACAGATGAAAGAGCAGTTTAGACTTCGTCTATGAACTAGTCCTCTGAGCACTGTAGAATCCCCTTTAAACGATGGCGGGTTCTGCGAGCATGTCATGGGCGGTAACAAGCAAGCCAGCAATATTATATACAAATAAGCCAAGAAACTAATTAACCCTTGACGCCACTGGCTGTTGGGTGCATCCATACTTCGCGAAGGTGGAGTACATAGTGTGACGTACTGGCTCAGGCGAAGTACATATTCGTCGACAGCCGCCCGTGAGGAGAGCGATAGCCGAAGTGGCTCTCTCTGACTATACTTTGTCGTAGGGCGTTCGCTATTCTTGGAACAATCGATGCTTACCTCGGACTGACTCTCGCCAGGTAATCATTGCAGTTTTCTTTCCCCTTCTTTCCATATATCCACTCGCTGCTTGTTCTTCTGTTGTGGGAATTCCCGTTTCAGGACCGCTCACATACCTTTTGGCTCTCTTTGCCGTCCCCTCGCTACGCCATTAGCCTCTTATGTTAAGGCACTGCCTGCTTACTTGCACTTTGATTCGATGTTACTATTTTTACCCTTGAGCCGTTCCTTCTTGTATACTTAATAACTACCTCGTGTACGCTATGCAGAAGTCATCCAGTGGGTTGAGCCGTGGCACTAGTTCAACACACATCCGTCGTACCTCCCAAGGAAAACAGAACTGGATGCCTCCCCAGCCGACCGACAGTGATCTTAGCAGTGACGATGGGTACGATAGCGAGTCGCTTAAGTCCAAGGCGGAGCCCAGGAGAGATGGCCCGGTTACGTGGATGTCGCTTCCCCGGAAGGACCAGCTCTTGATTCTCTTCATCAGCCGTGTCGTCGACTTCTTACAGGTGGCATCCCTGCAGGCGTTCGTCTTCTACCAGCTCAAACACCTCAACCGCAACCTCTCCGACGCCGAGATCTCGACCCAGGCCGGATGGCTCCAGGGCGCCTTCACCGGTGCCCAGGTCTTGACGGCGATGTTGTGGGGCAAGGCCGCGGACGCTACTTGGGGTGGAAGGAAGAAGGTGTTGTTCATTGGGCTTTTCGGCACGGCCATCTCGTGTATGGGATATGGCTTCGCGACCAGCTTTTCTTGGCTAGTGTTCTGGCGCATGTTCGGTGGTGCCATCAACGGCACTGTCGGAATAATGTGAGTCTGCAACCTGCATCCCCTCGTTGGATGTCGTATGCTGACTTCGTGACCTCCCAGACGTACGATGGTCGCGGAGATCACAGTAGAGAAGAAGTATCAGTCGAGAGCTTTCTTGATTCTCCCCATTAGCTTCAACGTTGCTGGTTTGTTGGGACCTCGTAAGTATCGACCGGACCCCGGAGCCGTCATGTTCAACTCGAAGGCTAACAGTCCGTACAGTTATGGGTGGGTTCCTAGCCGACCCTGCTACACACCTCCCCGGTATCTTCGGCCCGGATGCCATTTTCGGGTTTGACTGGATTCGACATTACCCTTACGCGCTGCCCAGTCTCATAAACGCTTTCTTCCTAGCCACCGCAGGTTGGACAGTATTCTTTCTTTTGGAGGAGACGTCGCCGTCCAGAAGGGGGAAGTTCGACATTGGTCTCTATCTTGCTGCCCGGTTCAAGAGTTTCCTTCTCCGAAGACAGGAGACCGAAGGTTATTCTAAACTCCATATGAACGAGTCATGGGACTCCACAGAGTCCTCGTTCGAGTTGGTGGAGGAGAAACCCCACGTTGTGGTGTCGCAGGTAAAGAGGCGGTCATCGAGGAAACTCCCGTTCCATCGTCTTTTCACCAAGAATGTCATCTTCACGCTCGTTACGGAGGCCTTCTACGATTTCCACCTCGGTGCTTTCCAGAACTTGTGGACCCTTTTCCTGTCGACGCCGCGATCCCTGCCCGAGCAGAATAACGCCCGACGACTTCCGTTCATATTTACGGGAGGCTTGGGTATGCCCGCTGCCACGGTGGGATTCGCCACGTCGATCCTGGGGGTTCTCGGGATGCTCCTCCAGGTCTTCCTCTACCCTCCGGTTCAGGCGCGACTCGGTACCCTGCGCGGCTTTCAAATCTTCCTCGCCCTGTTCCCGCTCGCGTACTTCATCGCCCCATACCTCGCCGTGCTGCCGTCCAGCAGCCCGGCGCCCGAGCCTGCCAGCGGCATTCTCATCTGGATCGGTATCGTTCTCGTTCTTTTGTTTCAAGTCACCGGAAGGACCATCACGCTGCCGGCCAGTATCATCCTTCTGAACAACTGCAGTCCGCACCCGACCGTGCTGGGGACGATCCACGGTCTCGGGCAGAGTGTGTCCGCCGGCTTCCGAACGGTCGGCCCCATCGTCGGCGGGTGGTGGTACGGATCCGGTTTGGAGCTCGGCATGGTCGGCGCAAGCTGGTGGGGCATCGCCGGCATGTCCGCGCTGGGATGCGCGGCGGCCACCTGTATATATGAGGGAAGTGGGCATGAGATCTTCCTCGACGAGGAGGAGCAAGAGACGATGGCTCTGAAGATGGAAGAGCTCCGGAAATGAGTATGCACATATGGTGCATTTATATTCGCACATAACACCTAGACCATGTATATAAGCCATACGTCTATGGTTGGATATTTGGGGGTTACATGGACTCGGCGTTCGCTCCAGGCTTCTTAGATATGGGTTGGAGGCATGTGCTGACTCCTATCAGCCGAGGGTTATGGTTTTCTGGGTAGATCTTGGGACGGCCCTAGATGGCACAAGTCGAGTTATTACTATAGCATTCATGACGACTTAATGCAATATTTGTACTTCACTCTAGCACCCTCCAACGTCCACTGGGCAATGCTTCTACTGGACAGTGGTTGGGGACAGTTGGCGTGTTGGATCCAATTAACTCCTAAATGACCAGCATGGGTCTAATAACTCGCGCACATAAAGGAGTCGGATTGGAAGGCTAACCACATATACCTGTACATAGCAGGGACGCATAAAGATTAGAACCCCTATACTTCTGGCTCAGATCTCTATACCACAAGTAGATAACTCTCCGTTCTACATCCGAAAGCAATTCGGGCAACACCTGACTTCCGTATCACTAGGCTCTTTTGCGCATCTCAGGGGGCATCTAAGACTCCTCCTTTCCTTATCCCTTCCAGGAGTTTATACGTCCCTCCATCAAGGAGGCGGCATCTCACTGGCTTGCAGATTCAATGGGGACTGTTGTACGCTACCTAAGAGCCGCATAGCCGCCCAGCGATGTTAGTGGTATGCATACGTTCCTAGGCGTGTACATGAACATCGAGACGACCTCCGCCTGAATCTTATGCCAGAGACATGCAACAATCGAGAAACAAGCAACTCCCAATGAGCAGCGGCAGCTTTAGGCTACTCTGAAGAGATTCTGAGTGACGGCTTGTGGCCTTCCGTAGGATAGGGGGACAGTACTATAGGAAGGGACGGAAGGATGCTCTCCAGAAAAGACGCAAGAACCATTACGGCTAACAATGATAGCGACAGGGCCATAATACTATTCCTGAGAGGAAGTCTAATGTACCGGCTTGTGTACTTATGTATGGTATTAAGACAGGGGAGGGGAAATGACAGGAGTGAAACGGAGGAGTCCGGCATGCCTAACCACATGCATTTCCTATCCCCGTTCCCCTCAACCATGCATTTCTAGGTAACCGAGGGGAAAAATCAAACTAAATCCATAAGGTATTGTACTTGGTCGGTCATGTAATAGTTGAATTATATGACGATAACGCATATACACATTCTATTTAGCCTCACTCTATGGTTTATATAGTGCGTCATGAACATGAGGAGTATACGTCTGCCGCCCAAAAGCCATATGTTATCCGAAGTGGTACATATCCCTAGCCTGGGCATGACGAATTTAAGCACCGTTGCCATTGTAGAGCTAATTTGCGTCATGTCAGCAGTCATTCATTCAGGACTTCTATTCCAGATGCTCCGACTTACGTGTAAGTTCGGACTGCCTTTGGTGTCCTTGATAGCGCCAGGGGTAGCGAGCTCCAGGATGCGGCCGGTGATCGCAGCGGCGTCGCCGCCCTCGAGCGCCTTGAGATAGAGCGCGACACCGGCGACGTGGGGGCAGGCCATCGAGGTCCCGGAGTCGGTGAAATAGGCGTCGTCAGAGTTGTGGTAGGCGGAGCGGATGGCGGCGCCCGGGGCGAAGATGTCGAGGACGGAGCCGTAGTTCGAGAACGTCGCGCGATTCCGGGCGGAGTCGGTGGCGCCGACCGTGATGGCATCGGCGGCCGATGCGGGCGACCACGACCCCGCGTCCTGGTTTGAGTTTCCGGCGGAGACGACGGACAGGACACCAGCCTTGAAGGCGCTATTGACAGCGTTGTTGAATGTGTTCGAGATACCACCACCTTTACGCACGTCATTAGGCTTGAGATCACTAGAGCTGGTCGGCTAGCGAACCTGGTCATGGATACTCACCAAGAGACATGACGACAACGGCCTTGTCCTGTCGGTCATTGCTGATGATGTCATCCACGGCCCAATTGAACGCATCCAGGACGTTCGTCATGCCGGTCCGGACACCGGGCTCGAAAGCTTTGATACCGATGACGTTCGCGCGCTTCGCGACACCGACGGTGGCGCCGGCCACCGTACCAGCAACGTGGGTGCCGTGGCCGGCGTTGTCGGCGTCGTCGACGCCCGGCAAAGCAACATAGCCCATACTAGCGCGCCCGCCGAACTCGCGGTGAGAGACGCGAATGCCGCTGTCGATAACGTAGGCGTAGGTGCCGGCACCGGCGGAGTCGTCGTAGATGTACTGCGAGCTCCCGTTGGTGCGGTGCGATATCGAGGCCAGGCCCCAGATCGCGCCATCCTGGGTCACCAGTGCGCGCTTGTTTTCCGCGTGGGTGGCGGGC
Organism: Monosporascus sp. GIB2; assembly: GCA_004155935.1. NCBI lineage: Eukaryota > Fungi > Ascomycota > Sordariomycetes > Xylariales > Monosporascus > Monosporascus sp. GIB2. Next base: position 53,681 of record QJNV01000174.1, read on the forward strand.
GCGTCGAAAAGGGTCCAGATCTGGTCCTCCTCGATCTCGAGAACCTAACACACGGGCTCGTTAGCCAGGACGAAGCGAGGCGGAGTGGAGTGGGTTGGGGGCTCCAGGAACTTGCATCTGGGTTGCTTCTGATCAGCTCGAGAGTCTCCTCGTCGAACTCGCCCGCATAGGCGTTGAAGTCCTTGATGTGGAAAGTCTTCTCCACGCCCTGCACATCGCGGCTGCCCAGGCTGCGCTTGTGGGCGTCGCGGACCCAGCCGACGTGAGACTCGATGTCGCGAGCGCTTATCCCGCCCTTGAGGGTGACGACGTACCTGCCCGGGATGACCTGCTTAGTAGGGGCGGCTCGGGCGGCGGCTCGTAGCGCGCTGAGCAAAAGCGCAAAGCTGCGGAGGCTGACCATTGTAACTAAGAATGAGTTACCGGCAGACAGAAGACAGTTGGCGCTCGTGTCAGTCGTTGCATCTACGAGTTATGCGCGAAGGTACGCAGGACGGGCCATCCCTTTGTGTACATTCTAGAGCCAGGGGACTTCGGATCCCGCGTCGACGCGATCCCTAGGCACGAGACGCAACATGGCGCTATCATCACATGTAAACCGGGGCCTTCCAGGGCGAAGAATCGGAATAGCCTCCAAAAGGCGCTTAGCCTCATGGAAATCCTTCTTGTGCGGGGCGAGGCCCGTTGTACTAATCAGAATATGGCAGGAGATGAGTGCTTGGTTAAACTACCGGGTATCGTATTAATACCGTAAGAGTTATTCATGCTCCCAAGGGAATTCTGAACACGAACCCAAAGCGGTCTGCCTAATGTTTTATACGGGTAAGAGTCCTCATCGTTTATCATTTACCTTATAATTTCGAGTAGTTCCTTACGCGTCGGGAATTCCACTGTCTTTAGGGCTAGGAAGCGGGACCCGCCGTTATCGATCTCTTACGAAGAGATCCTATTTCCACCTTAGGAGAGTTGCCGTCCTGTGGAATTAGATCGGATTCGGCACGGAGGTGGGCAAAGAAGATTATGAATGTGTACAAAGATGCACACACGTCTCAGAGTCTATCGGATTCCTAGAGGCTCGATCAATGCCGAAATGATACGGGGGTACCAGCAGTCGCTGAGCAACTTATGGCGGCCAGGCCGTGGGCCCGGGGAGACACCGAGGACTCAAACCCAGCGCCCAGAGTCTTTTGAGCCTCATATGTAAGCTCGTCTACACAGCGGAGAACCACGTCAAATATATTGAGGGTCTTGCTACCACGCAATCCCATTGATGGCGCGATATCGTCATCTCCAGGATTTGGATCCGAGCTCGGTTGGTCTCTAGCAGCCACGGCCTATGCAGTTTGGTGTTCGGTCGTATCTTCCTCCGGACAACACACCTTCCCCAATGCGCCGCGGATGAAGTAGAGACTGTAGTGGAGTCGGTTCTTCTGCTGCCTGTGGGGAATGCGGACCTAGCAACACGGCACAGGAGATACAGCGAGCGCAGAACGTGCGGCATGTGTCTCGCGAATGCGAGGCAGAGAATGGTTGTTACCGAAACCTACCAGGTAAGGTCCAGAGGCCATTGTCAGGGGGTTTCGACGATGCCAACACGAGCGGGATCTGTGCCATGTAGAGTCGTAGATCGTCCACGAGGTCGGCAGGCGCCTCTGGATAGCAGTGACTAAAAGTCTGCCAGAGAGCAGCGTCTGGAGGCGCACTAGGTTACTCGGGGAAGAAGTCAAGCACAGCCACGAGTGCACAGCTAGTGAAGAGCATCGACCGATGGCCCTTGTCCGCGAGCTAGTAGCCGATGGCCAAGGCCATCTGGGGATACCGACGTCGTGCTCAAGCTCCTGACAAAATTATGCGCCCCCCCGCTCCGGGTCCCCACTCGGAGGCACTGATCCGTCTCGTAGGGAGTGGTCATATCTTGGGCTCCGGAGAGCGCGCCCGGAGGCAACGGAGCTCGGAGGCTTTGTTCTGTGGATATGCAGCATTGACCCCCGAGCGGGACAGCTATGGTGTGCTGCCTTTGCGTCCTTGAGTCTAATACTCGGTTTAGCATGAGGCCGAATAATAAGTACCTTGCCAGGATCAAGGCCATCCACGTGATATCCTGCTGTCGAGGGAAACGCGATAAACCGTTCGGACAACGCTTCCATACCGCTTTACAGCCTTTGATTTGAAGAATCGCGTTTCGCCATGAGTGGCAGCTTAGGCGCAAAGGGACATCCTCCTAGCCCGTCTTGGAAGGTTGTAAAGGCCCATACGTAACAGTCCCTTTTACAAGCTCGACTCCAGAAGTCATTGATCTACCAATGTGAGCGTCATAACTCTGTCTCATGCGAGCACGGAGGCAGTTGTTTGATCCGAATTGTGTTCTGGCAGCGTTGGCATTGTTTCTTCATCAATCTTCCTGGGAGCCATTGAAGGCTTGGGTATCAAAATAGACATGTCCTCAAATGGTACTGGGACCTTAGAATCTATCGGTGTTATCTAGCACTCACCATTAGGGACCATGTGTGGGAGCCGCAAGGCTCCATGCTCCATGATGAGAGTTGTCACCAAGCTCCTATTCTGCAGGAGTCGCGGGCTCTGTTACAGAACCGCACATATTCACCAGTATCACTCTAGATGGGATTTTCTAAATCAGTGACGTTTCCCGAAGCCTCTTCTGCATGTTGCGTGTCCTTTCTTTCTTCTTCGTAAGTGCAGATATCACGGAGAACTCGACATAGGACCGTACAACGTGGTTATGCAAACCTTAGGACTTGGGATACCCCCCTCAAATGAGTCTTCACCATTGAGATCTTGGGCTGTAGAGAAATGAGCGAGATTGACCATTGCGGAATGCCGACCGATGTATATAAGGGTAGAGCGTATTCTCAGGTAGACATTTAGGGAACCAAATGGCCATCTAGCTGCCATCCAAGTCGGGAGGGTGGCACGAGGCAGAATGCATTGACAGCATTCTCTCATATGGAATAGCCGCAGTGGAAGCAAGGCCATTGTTACGATCAAGTGAGAGAAAGCAATACTCCTGGATGCTTTAACACATGATCATTTTCTGGATACATCGATGAATGTGCTTGTGGTGAGGTAGGTAGCTTACAGGGACAGCTGATGTGGGGTAGTGACATAATATGCCTCTATGCGTTCCCCTCATGGCTAGGTACAAATCGGGTCCACTTAGTTTCCGAACACCCTATTATTAATCGAAATAATGTTATAAACCCACAACGCCTGAATAAAAATACTTATAAAAATGGCACAATATATAATATTACCGTGCGAATCGATTAAATTAATAAAATTTTAGTTTTCTATATTATTTACATATACAAATATGTGTAAATATTAAATAATTTAATATAGTTAATAAATTTTAAGGAACATTCTTAAAATTTAATGGTTATTGAAAATATAATCCCGGTAAATTAAATAACGGATAAAGATGTAAATGGTTTATAAGTTTCGTTAAATTTGAATATAATCTAATATTTTTTATATTTAATTAAAAATAAAGTATTAAAACTTATATTATAAAATAAAATAAAAATAACTTACCGAAACCTTTTCAGATTTTAATGAAATTTTGTAAGATGCTTTACCTTATCGTAAGGCATTTATTTCCAAAGTTTGGTAACTATAGCTATTCACATAATAAAGTTGTATTTTTTAACCTTCATTTTTGAAATATTAATTTAAAATAAATATTATAACATTACAACAAAGGTAAAAGTAAATTAGTTATTACTTTTTATAATATAATCGAATAATAATATGAATTTTATCTTAGCGAGTTTAGTTTCATAATAATTATATATTTTAAAGAGTATATAATTATATACATTCGTAACTAAATTTTAAAAAATGATAATAAGCATATTTTGAAATAATTATAGCATTTTCGTTATATTTATATTTATAGTTACTTATATTTTTAATTTTAATGTAATACGACGCATGGGTGTTGTGTTTTTACCTTTTTATATCATTTATCGTGATTAAATTTGCTGTTCGGAAACTAAGTGGATCCGATTTGTACCTAGCGGTTACCCGTTTGGAACGGAATAGTGAATTTTAGCACGCTAAGAGGCAAGTGGGACACTGCTAGCACTTCCTTTGCTGACCCAAATCGGACAATTACTGCTTTATGATGTTCGATACAGCATTCTGCGATAGTACCCATTCCATAATATCACCAAGTCTTTGCCGTTTTCTTAACAGTGACGATCATATAGAAGGAAACAAACGGACGCGTCGTTGTTGAAGCAGCTTGGACCAGCTTCTAAAGTCTTAGCCTGATATACGACCAATAGAAGTGCCACAATAACCTTGGCGTAGTATTTGACGCGTCGCGGAACACCGGAAGAATACTTATCATTATCAAGGATATGAATCGTTTTTGTAATCTCGAGATCTGTATCGGCGCCATATATTAGACAATGGCTCTAGCGGAGAAGGATCCAGACTTCCGCTCGCTCGTGGACGCGGCGGCAGCAAACTGGTACTCGCAGCGCAGCATCTCCCCGGGAGCGAGCCAGCCTCGCCCGAGCTGTGAGTTGATTCCCCACTCATACCCATCCCTTTCCTGGTAGCCAATCAGCTCACGTATCTACCAGTCAGCGATCCCCAGAGGCAGAGCCCGCACATGCACGCAGACGGGGGAGGAGTAGGAATGGGAGGAGAACAGCCCTCAAACGGTGCCAGTAGCATCGGCAGCGACATCACGGCCTGGCAGACGGCGCTGCAGAGCTTGCCGGAGGAGTTCCGGAGCAGCCCGTTACCCGTGCACCCGCTGGCGCAGTCGCTGGCGGTGCAGCCGACACTGCGGCAGATCGAGTGGAACCAGTACCGGCAGTACGGGGGCTTCGTGCCGCGCACGCCGCACGACTTCAGCTCGCTGATGATCTACGCTTCGGGCCAGGTGAACCCGAACCCGTGCCGACGGTGCATCCTCAAGAACGGGCCCTTCGCGCGTTGCATCGTGTCCCCGCCGTCGGTGCTCGCGCAGAGCACCCTCAGACACGCCTGCGCCAATTGCACCTACCAGAACCAGTACAAGAAGTGCACCAACGAGCCCGTCACCGAGGAGGAGCTGGTTCGCAGCCGGGCGCAGCGGGCTGCAGCGAGGCCGCCGCCGACGCTGCTCAATGACAATAACAAAAACAGCAACACGCCGCCCACGGTCCGGAGGCCCAAGGTCAACAGCGCCGTGCGCAAGTACCACAAAGACAGCCGCCTCAAAAAGAAGCTCGCGGCGGCGGCGGCGGCGGCGGACGGCCACGCCCTCGGCTACGGCTACGTGGTACATGATCAGCAGGACAGGCCAACGGCGCAGAGCATCTCGGCCGATTCGTTCGCCGACAAGCTGCGCCGCGCGCGGGCCTGGTCGCCCCGTTCGCGGCGCCGCGTCAGGGCCGAGGCGATGCAGTGGCAGGCGGCGATCGCGACAGTCGAGGCCGAGAAGACGCGAACGACCGGCGTCAGCACCGACACTGCTGCCACTCCCGTGCCACCTCCGAGGTCAACTCAGATCACGGACAGCGCGGCGGTTGCGCCTCAGGCTAGTGTCAATGCTAATGTTGCGGGGCTGACCTTCCCGGCGCCTGCTTCTGCTGTTGCTGCTACGCCCTCGTCGTCGATGTTTGCGCCTCTACCGTCAAGTTTTGCGCCTCACTCGGCGTTCGCGCCGCCCGCGCCGACAATGGATGAGTCTATGCACGATATGGAGGACGAGGGGGGTCAGTTTGATGATGAGGACGATGAGGAGCTGGACGACGACGAGAGCGAGGGTGAGGGTGAGGGCGAAGAGAATGACTTCGATGGCGAAGGACCTTCATGGGTCGGTTTTGATGATACCGGCCCGCCTTTGAAGCCTCCGCTCTAGGAAACTAATTAGGGGAGTTGAATGCTGGCTAGCAATGCGTCGTGAAGAAAGTTCTGAGGCCATAACTATCCCAAGTCCTCAATTTCCCACATTACCCTTCACACACTTCCTGGTTACATCAGAGCGTTCCTGGCATGATTTGAGTCGCGTTATCTGTTACTCCCAGGCCTTTCTTTGAAGTTAGCCCGTCTACATCCAGCGGTAGGCCCGCATCTACAGCCGCACGTATACCTGTCGAATTTGTCATAGCGCTTCGATTGTTTGTCTAAGAACAGCTACGCTAAACCATAATACAAGAACATGTAATGGATATGACTTCACTCGTCCGGCCACTCCGGCTCGTCCGTGCCCCGCAAGCAGCTGCCACGGTTATAGAAGAGCTTGGTAGTTTCATAACTGACAGCAGGCCCGACAAACGTCATCATCTCGTCGGCTACGCCCAGTTCGGCTTTCAAGGTCATGAAGTACTTCGGGTTGAGCAGTTCCGGCACCCGTTCCAGGAGGCTGGCTCTTAACTATTAGGTGTCAGCATCTTTTTTTGCTTGTTCGCGTAGAAGGGAGTGCGTGTGTGTGCATGAATGGTGTGGCGACTCACCACTGGCATCTGCCGATGCAGGTCGTCGTAATACCGGAATCTCATGTCCGGCCACCGCTCCCGCAGGGCCCGCTGCGTCTCCGGGCCGTGCGTGCCGAGCGAGATTAGGAAGCGGTTGAGTTGGCTGAGCGACGTGGACACGAGGTAGTTGCCACCTCTCCTCGCGCGCCTGTCGAGCGCGTTCATGATGGCCACGCAGCCCACGATGCCGGTCTGGAAGTCCGAGTTGGGGAGAAACGGCATCACGGGCTCGACGAGGTCCCACATGCGCCCGAACAGCCACCCGATGCCCGTCACGGCATCGCTGACCTGCTGCCATCCGCTGCGATGCCTCCACGGCCCCTTCCAGCCGTGGCAGTTCTCCCGCGCGTACACGATTCCCTTTCCCCGCTTCTTGGCTACCTCGTGGACGAAGGTCGGGCCGAACCCCAGCCTCTCCAGCACCCCCGGCCGGTAGCCGTCAAGCACTACGTCTGCGTCCTCGACAAGGCTGAGGAGGGCTTTCCGTCCCTCTTCGGTCTTTAGATCGACGTGCGCGTCCCGTTTTCCGAGGTTGCTCTCGAAGAGCACGATCCCCAGGTCCGGCAGTTCGGTGTTCGAGACCCGCACGACGGTAGCCCCGAAGAGGGCTGCGAGTCTCGCGATGGTAGGGCCGGCAATGGCCCTGGTAATGTCGACGAACTTGATACCCTCGAGCGGCCGGTATGTCGTTGTCTTCACTTCCGGCCACGGTACGGGCGGGAGCCGGTCGCTTGAAGACCCCTCAATCGAATACAAACCGTCGTTAGCAATGGCCTTCCCCTGTTCGCTGGCCTGGAATTCCTCGGGCGTGAGACAGATTCCGCCGGCCTGCCGCCAATGCTCGTTTGCCTCTATGTCCAGCCAATCTGCGTCAAATCGCTGCACCCTCTCGGAGATCCGTTTGATAACTTCCATCTCATCGGAGAGAGTCTCATGAGAGGGCAGCCCAAGCATTTTCAGGCTTTTCGTGGAGTCCATTCCACCGTGTAAGTGGAAGTACCGCCCATCCTTGGTCGGATAGACGGTCGTAGCCAGCCGCCGCCAGGGCGTCATCTGCTGTTTGGTGTCGTATATGCTGTACCGCTTGATGATTTCGGGGTCAGACATCGGCCTGTCCCCGACTGTGAGGAACATGAAGGAAAACAAGAACATCGTCGCCACATCGCTGCTCACGACGGCCTTCTGCTGCAAGCCGTATCTCTGCTTGGCGATGGCGCTGCCGAAGGCGGCCAGCAGAGCCCATAGAGCTGTGCTGGACTCGGTGCATTTGACTGGTGCCGGGAGAAAGGCGGTCTGCACTGCGGATTCGTCGAAGACTACCCGTGATGCTGCCTCTTTGACCTCGTCTGGGATTCCCAGGCGCTCATCCTTCAGAAGAACCTCGTGCAAGATGCGCGATGCCTCCTTTTGAATCGTGTAATCCCCCATCTCGGAGGTAAAGAGGATATTGGCACCAAAACTCTAAATGCTGCTCAAGACTCGTAACTTCGATAAAGCAATGCGTTTGATTTAGGACTCTTAGTTTTGCAGGAACATGGCTGGTGTCTTGGAGATCCTCGTCGGCCAATGAAGTCGCGTCCCGTTTTACAGGCTGTACCCCTAGTCCAACTGCGGGGGAGCACCTCCGGCAGAATAGCTATGCTTCTTATCTGCACCGGAACCGGCACTTCTCGTGTATTAGAGCAGAGTTCTGATGCGGGTCACCGTGCGCATCGGTCTCGACCAAGAGCGAAACCGCCCTTCGGCCGACCCCTAGATCTAGGAGCTTTTACAGTTGCATAGTTGTCGGAGGGCCGGTCGCGGGCGTTGGCGTTTGCTAATTTATTACAGAGAGTGCACGACAGCTCGACTCGCGTCATTGTAAAGTACCAGCAGACTCAGATCTCCGTAGGGTCGATAGCAGACAGAGCGATGACTCTTTCTAGGGCATCGGTGCGGGAGCCGGGCCCGCCGGCTGTACAGACGGAGATGTAGACGATGTTCTTAAGGAGACGCGTTTGAGATATTCGGACGGTGCGCTGCCTCTGGCCCGATGACGACAGACTTGCTTTGCTTGTCTGTTGCTGCTCTACCGAAGAAGAAGACTTCGCAGTCAATAAATTCTCTAGATGGAAGGCTTTAGCTTGTCGCTCAGGACCGGGCCCGGAGTCGTTCCCCCGCCATCAGTTCCATAACGTCCTCATCGACGTAACCGACCATGCGAGACATGATATAGTCGTCTATCTCGTTGAAGTTCAGGATGATCTTGGAGGATGATCTCGGTCCCTCCTGTTCAAATCTACGCCTGAGTTAGGGGCTTGGCAGCTCCTTCGGGCGGAAAGATCTTTCATAGCATCGTTCGCAACCGGATTGTTGAAGTCAGTGCTAGCATGTTTCAGTAAAAACCTGCAACAATCGAAGTTGGTATTAACCCGCTTTAAACGGTTTCACGGGTTCGGGGAGCTTTGGGTCATGCTTGAGAGCTAGACGTCCGAGGTAGGCCATTATTCAGGAATCTTTATGCTCCTAAGCATTCCGCAGGGGAAATATCTTGCGGGCGTAAGGGGGAATGCTTACCAATTTCCTGGGCCGAGAGCCCACCGAATATTGGAAGGACTCGCTCACGCGAGAAGTAACGTAGAGTGAACTGGGAAGTTTGCGTCGAGGATTGACCCAATGCATCGAGCGGGCCTAACAGAATCGTGTACCCGTACCGCAGTGTCGCTTGAACAATCCTGTTGCTCAGTCCTCCATTGATCCCATCGAGCTGGACTCTGGACGGAAGACTGTCAGGGAAAAGGGTGCAACAGCGTGAATGGCAGGAAGGAGCAGTCTCGCACGAAGGTAGCAGTATATAGATTAGGCCAGTAACGCCTGCCCCCTCCAATATATGGGAGGAAAGCGGCCCTGTATATGCACATACAACCCCTGCATAGCCCCTTTCTAGCACGTGACAAAGACCATCCACGTCCGCCCCTGGAGTATTGGATTCATCATACGCATGATGGTCGCAGACTTGCGCATCTAATGCCGACATAACTTGCAATAGATGGCACGGCCCCTGTAACTTTTGAATCCTTGATAGGTTCCGCTAGTGTAGGCTCTTTAGGCTCTTCCGAGCGAACAGTATCTAAGCTGCCCTCAGCTTTATCGTTTGCCGAGAAGACGACCTGCCTCGCCGTGGCCCGAAGCTTCCACAGGAGATTTTTATTAAGATGTGCATACTCGGACTGCAAGATAGCGTCAAGAAGGCCACGGAAGGCCGAGACTATCCGCACGACCCCAGTCTCTAAGCTCTCGTAATCTGCCTGGCCTGTTTCCGGATCCGAAACACGTGCTGGGCCTGCCTATTGCGCTCCCGGCGTGCCTGGAAAAGGGGACTGGGGTCGGCAGCAGCAGCAAAGCGCCGCGATCGCTAATGACATAGACCCACTCAGAGACCATGGATACCATCTGCAGAGTCTTACCCTGGTTGATGGTGAATCCGGCGGGCCAGCAGCGTCTTTCCGCGGCTCATGGTTGCGGCTTTGCTTAAGGGGGGTCAGTGTCCATAGTGGTTTCCTGAACTTCAAAGATACGCCTGGTGATGCCTCTTAGCAATGGTAACCAAACCATTTCGGAGGGGACAATCTCTAGCACCGAGGGATGAAGATGAAGATGGCAGAGATTGAGATAACGAACGATGCGTAAGCTCCGGCCTTTGCAACCGACGCCGAGAAGCCGCATACTCGAGCTTAACGGCTGCTGCACACAGAGCGCGTGTAAGCCTCTGATTCGATCCTAGGAATTTCTGGGAATCTTACGCAAATGCAGTGACGAGGATGGCGGAAAGGCGGGCATACCCCGCTGAGACTGATCAATGCCAGATGAAAATAAAAGGAGTGATAAGCATTGCAGCATCTCATGCAGACTGAACGGGTGGCGCCATGTCGGAGCGTGCCTCGGCGTCACTGGTCTGGCCGTGCTCAACTCTGTCTGGACGCAAGTCGGCTCACAATCAGTGGTCCCAATATAGAAGGGAGCGACTACTATATTGCAGATACGGGGCGAGCCTCCCTGGTTGGCTGGAAAGTACCGTATAAAAATGTGCCTCTCATCGCCTCACTTCTTCCCATGGCTCTCTTCACCTTATAGGAACTATGATTCGCTGGTCTGCTGGAACTGCCGTCAAGCCTCGAGGGCTCGATGTTTCACGGCAATGATGGTATCCGCCCGACCCAACTTTACATGGTGAAAATGCGTCCACTTGACAAAAGTTTGCTCCTTTTTGACGGAGCCTAAAGAAGCTTTGAGCTCTGTATCTGGAATCTCCTTATTACAGTATATAAATAAGTTACTTTAATTAATGAATGAATTAATCTTCCTCGGAGGATGCGGAAAATATACATTAAACTATAATAATTTGGCTCTTTGAAACGCCCTCTGCATGTAGCTTGCAGAATCCGTTCTGATTCATGTCAAAGCTGAAGCCCCCATCGTACTCGCCTAACCTCAAAGGAAACCGCCCTACCCTCTTAAAGATTCGCAAAATTAATGACACAGGCTGAAGAATCAACCCATACATGAACGAAGCTTGACCAGGAGATACCCTAAGCTGGTAAGTTAGAGGCATATAATACAAAGAAACTCCATCCTCGAAATCAATATCTGAGTGATCTGGAAAGATAATTGCGAGTTTATTACACCCAGGAATTTTGGGGTAACAAAGGTGAGTTTCTTCCCAGCCAGGGGAACCTGGTGGTACGAAGTTCCCACGAAAAAGATACCCTTCAGCGGTGATGGTAGCGCCGAGAACTTGGCCAGCACTATCGGACCTAGCTAATTTCACTTCGGTGGATAAAGCAGATATTAGGGGAATGTCAGATTCTGTTTTGGGCACATGGAAATAGCCGCGTTAACAGAGGCCCAGGATCAGAATGGCGCATAATAGTTCGTGGGCATTGGACTTGGACTCTTAACGTACCAATCCAGAGATTCTGGAAGGCGGGATTTCCAGTGTCCAGAAAGATAGGTTTCGAGTTCTCCTAACCGCTCCAGGAAGAGATGTGTTGTGCCAGACAATGCGATTAACCTGTGCCCGGGTTTTGTTGACCCACAACTTGAATAATATTGTATAATATTGCTCCAGCAGCCGAAAGCCTCGTATGACATAACGCATCCGTGGAGTGGCCCCGGCTGGTCATTGGAGAACAGAGCATCAAGGTTCTTGAAAGGGGAATAAAAGGGCAAGCCTTCGCGAAATCCTTCGCATCGAAAATCTGTCCCACACTCCTAGAAAATTTGCGTCTTAGTAAAGTGGGAGTGTCCTTGGCGCAAGAAGTCGCTCTTGGAGAACCCAGCCTCGCGTATGTAGACATGTTTTTGAGACTTGGTGGGCAGCATAATATTTATCTCATATCCAATACTCACTCTCTGGGCAGCTATCTTAGCTAGCTCGTACTAGGCTCGGATTAACGTCCGAAGGAGCTCTGGATCGAAATAAACCACCATATGGGTTCTCTGATACTACAGCAGCGATGTTACACGCCGAACTGGCAAAAACCTCTCGCATCTTTGTAGACCCCCGCACCCAATCTTCTTGCCTGCGAGTCCTGCCAGATACATAGAGCGTCAATCCAAAGATACCCAATGGAAAATATACGACAAAGCGTAACTGCATTTCCGAAGATGGTTGGAAGATCTTTAACACGTTGTCCATTGAGAAATGGGCTCATTGTTGACTCAGTCAGCGTAAGGAACGGACGTGGACCCCAACGATAGCTGGGTGTCATATATTCTGACTGCTGAATGCCATCTTTTCGAGGTAAAACAAGCTTCCACTGGGGATCTTTGTTAAGTCCAACATCGGTCAGTCTTGTGGGATACCATTTAGAAGATTTCCCCAGACTTTTAGAGCTGGCGTGGTACTGTCGACATGTGGTAAGCCACGAATAGGCAGAGCCAATGCTCTGAGCTGACGAGGTTGAGGCCGTAATTGCGCACTGAGGTACAATTTTCGGAGACAAAGGACCTATGCGGAGACTTAGCTTGTGTACATTCTACAACTAGTCGTGCATCTCCAAAGAACTTACTGGTTCGCGATACCAGATGGAATTCATGTGTCTTGAAGACCTATGTAATAGACCGTAACCATTGTATTTCTATACCAGTTGGTGTAAGAGGCTTGGCCACAGTGAGACTATTTCTATCATCGTGGGAAACCGTGTATGTGAGAACGGGGGGCTAGGGTTTACAATGGGTGCCCAACTGGGTGCCCATCAGTACCCCCGGATGATATTTTCAATTATAGATAAATAATAAACTTTTGTAAACAATGCAGAATTATTTTTATAGAATTTCTTTCTGGGAAACCGTAAGTATTAAGCTTTTGTGACGTGTGAATTTAGGTCGTGGGTAATTAGTGATGGGTGCCCATTTGGGCACCCATTGCAAACCCTATTTGTCTGTACTCATACTGGGGAGAGAGCTCAGCGAAGAATGCAAGTTAGGGTGCGGCTTTGCCTATAGTTTTCATGGATCCTCTTTCTTGTCCTCGCTGCGGAGCCGTTTCCGGTACCCAGATATCGGAACTCGCTCCTCTTCTGAGACCCTGTTCTAGTTAGTATACGCGACTTCTCTTCACATGGAGTCAGTAAGTTCATATACTATCAGACGGTGTAGGATCATCAATGCCACACGCTACAGGTCTTTGCAGATTGTGCTCCCAATTAGCATGCTTCGAATCCTCTATAGTCCTGTTGGCTCTGAATCTCATTGCGTTGACATCCACCGTGTATAAATATTGAGAGTAGGTCTTCAGCGCGATGCTCATCATCGCCCTCTGGCCGGACTTCTTTTTCACCCCCACCCGGAGTATTGCGGGAAACAAGCCAGAAGAGCGTAATAGTGCATTGCCAAACTTCTCATTGCGGCGGTTATAGGCTATGGTCTTGGTAACGCTGTCACTGCCGTTGCGGCAGACAAATGACAGCGGCGGGAATCACTTCAGGCGCTGACGAAATGCGCCCCTACCTTGATATCTGTACGGTTGGGTCTCAATTGGCTCTACTTTGGTCTTCATACGGATGCAAAACTATTGCCGAGAGAATCGGGGAGAAGTTGACCAAACAAGCCTGCAATTGCACACATCTCTGCCCCGCATAGGGGACGTGAATCCAGTTACCGACAGGCGCTGGGCTACTACGATGTCTCTGTTTCTGGGCCCTTTCCCCGGCCAGACGGGTATGCTGCCGAGCATAGTGGGCATCAGATAATACCTTGTCAAGCCAGCTCTTGGGGATGACCTGATAGATCCTGTCTGTCCTGCAGTGGGTGTCTTTAATCGGCCGGGCCCGGGCTCTTTTCAGAGCTCCTTCAATCGGCAAGAACGACCTGAAGTTAAAGCACTTGATACTTGCGGCGCTTGCATGTTTTAACAGGAGCAAAGGCGGCAACGCCCTTGGCCTGGGAAGCACGGAGGCGCTTGCCGTAGCATTCTACTTTGATGTTGCAGTTTCCATTCTCACGGAAAACATAAGGGCACACTTCCATTCTGCTCCCTTCCCAAGAGGCACGTATTGTCCTTAAAGACTTCCGAAGTCCCAAAACACCGCAGGAAGATGTCGCTGCACTTCCCACTATACCGTTATTCTGCTTCTTGATCACGCCACTCTCTCACTTATCTTTAACCAATTGACTCTAGTCTGCTATCAATGTCCACACGTGTAGGGTAGAGAGTAGGTCAGGGCAGCGGCAACAGCTCTCAAAGGCCGTCGCTACCTTCAGGTCTCTTTTGCTTCGTTACATGCGTTCAAGGGTATCCATGTCATTCTTATCTGGATACCTTAGGTACTTACTAGGTATGTAACCTGCCAGATTGGTATCTTGCCTCCTGACTTACTTTAAGTAGGTACAACTGGCTGGCAGGTCAGCGTCGAGACCATATACCTATGTTCAAAACATCGAGGCATCGCTCCCTTGTTTACGCCCCAACCTACATGGCTCTTTGAGGTAAAAGCGTTTCATCCTGCTCTTTTTTGGACTTGTTCTCTTATACTTCCTGTATTTTCATGCTGTCAAATGACTTCTGTTAGGTTTCAGTTTCAGAGCTCCCCGGAGAACTCTTCCGTCCGTTCGCACTCACCTGATCATGAGACAGGCCTTACCTCTCCTAGTCTTCGAACTCCTCCGTTTCATATCCCTTCGCGGAAGAAGGAGTCTGGGTTAGGTCATGGTATTGATATTGCAGAGCCGAACCTAGGTCAAGCTAGAAGCTCCTCTCAATCTTCGGCTCCCTCAAGACTTCCAAACCCCCTCCGCACATCGGGAGAATCATATCATCCTCCACTAAAGCACAAGTTTGCGTCTCCAAAGCTCAGTGAACTCGTTTCTAAATTTGAGGCGCGAGAAGCAGAAAGCAACGTCCTAAGATTCAACCCTCAATCCTCGCAGTCATTATCTAAGGGGAAGGAAAGGGAAGTCCTTCTACCACTAGGTACGCATCAAGCAGACTATCAGTCCAGAGAACCTCGGCCTCCTTTAGCTTCACTGCCTGTGGATAGTGCCACGGGGACCACACCGGACGATTCCCCACAGCGCATGATGTCGAGCCCTTCTAGTAGGAAATCAATGCTCCCAGTCAGTACCCGAGCAAAATTCCCAGGCGTACAGGATAACTCTCCTGGCTGTGCTAGTGGACACGCCGACTCTGACCGCGGTACGCTCAATGACGAGCATTCCGAAGGCAAAAGCTTGTATTCAGCTGCACATGCCCCAGACTGTCGATGTGCAGAGACCGGCTACCCGGCTCGTGCCGTGGCTTCTCCGGTAAGTGGACGACCTGGATAGGATCCTAGACTTGTTCCAGATCGGAAGAAGCTGTTTGAGAAGCAAGACGGTGAGTACCGCATACAATCTCTCCTCTGGTTGCGATTAGCATCGTTCCTAATCACTCTCGACGTGTTAGCTTCAATGTCCTTTAAGTCGCTACTGGACCCTGCCGCGTTCAAGATAGTACCGCCTACCACGGATTTCAAAACTCCGTCGCCGAGGCGTTTGACCAAATCGCAATCAGCCCAGCAGATCACGACAACGCCGAGTAGGGTCCGGATCTCACCTCACAATGATGCACCAAGGAATTCATCCGAGAAGAGGTCCCGGAACATGGATGAAAAATTTTCGGAGAATGCCACTGCTCTTCATTGTGGCCAACCCCCTATTCCACAGAGGTCTCTACGGCACCAGAAACCTAGCGTCGCCGACCTTCGCAAATCATTTGAGCAGAACGCAGGCCAAGGGGGTTCTCCTCATCTATTACAGACGCCCAAGAACTCGAATTCGAGGGTTGAGGAAACCCCCCAACGTCTACATAGAGAGAGTGGAGATCAGCAACAATCCTCGTCCTCCATGCGTCACTCCAAGTCTTTTGCGGGCGATACTCCGAATCGACAGACGTGTGCCACCTCTGCTACGCCGCCGAGTGCTAGAGCACGAGCACATAGAAACGAGTTAAAGGGAGAGAGATCGCAACAGTTCTCACCCACGCCCCGGACAACAGCCACTCAAGGGGAAAATCCCATTGTCTCAATGGTAATGCGCGACCGGTCTGGCCGACAGCAGGATGATATACTGGAACCACCAATGCTCCACGCCCCTTTACGGATTCTGTTGGAAGTTGGAACGGCAGAGCGTGTCCCAGTGGAGTTAGCTTCGCCCGCATCTCTTACCGAGGCCACGCAAACAAGCCGCCGTAAGGCTCTCCCGAAGTCAAGCTCCGTCTCCTCATTTTTCTCTCGCCGAAGCCAACCCCATCTGCGCGCAACTAATATGGAGACAGTTGAGTTGCCTGCGGACACAATTCCAGTCAAGAGCGCTCAGTTGCCAAAGTCAGTCTCCAGACCCGAGATACCGCCACGACGTATGGGTAAAGTCTGTGATCTCCGAAGGCAATTCGATCCGGCTTTGGCCAAAAGCCCTTCGCTTAGGCCGTCCCTGTCTTTCAATGGAAATCGCTATAGCGGTCCGGTATATATCAAGGCAGGAGGTTTCACCCAGTTAGAGGGACAGCCTGGGTTGCCGGTCTCGCTATCTAAGACGAGCTGTGCTCCTTCGTTGACAACTCATATCTTTACCGACGACTTCTCGTGTGACTTCTCGGAGCGGCCCCATGAGATAAGATCATCAAATTCAAAGGTAATGCTTGCCGGCCCAAAGACGCCAGAAGTCTTTGATAGCGCCCAGAAGTCGAAGACATCCATCCCACCGGACTCGCCAATCAAGGACCGAATCGAGCACTTTGAAAGCTTGGGACAGGACTCTTCTCCACGGGGGACCATCTCAGGGGGTCGTGCTAAGTCGCACGATGCCAACCTTCAGTCGACGTCTAAACGCAACGGAGAAACGGAAAACAAGGGAAAAGCCTCCGGAGGCTGGCGGCCGATTCAGGAGAGAGGCGTCCAAATGTGGCGGCGGATTTCCCAATCTCTCTCTCACACCACGGATAACGGGGACGGCGATAATGATGACAGCAGCGAACATCCCGCCTCGCACGCCGATCACAATGCCGGCCGTACTTACTCTAGAGCGTCGGGCTTCACATTTCGTACCCGCCACTCGATTGCATACCACTTCTACCGTTCATTTGATATTCGGCGGTCATCAAGGGCTTTTTCATCGCAACGAAGTTCCAGCGGCGACATCGACGAGACGCTAGTCACAACTCTGGAGAGCAGCATGCCCTACCTGACCTACGTCCGCCGTCCTCGTCGGTTGTCACCACCGCCATGGCGATTGCATCGTCAACGACAAGTATCCCTGCGGCAGGGCTTGCCCTTTCTGGCGCGCAAGCCAAGGAATCCGGAAAACTACACATCGGGAGACTTCGCTAGTCTCGTTGCCTTTGGCTTCGACGGGAATGTCGAAAGCAAGCATCCGCGACGCGATCGCCACCATCAATCTATGTCCGGATCGGCTGATGAGATGGTCGCCGAGTCGTCAAATAATAATAAAAATCTTCACGACCCGGCAAACTTGCGCTACGTGTCGCCGCGACCGGCGACGCCGCAAGGGGATCCAGGCGCGCTCGAGAAGGTACGCTCACAGCAGGAAAGCTCCAGGGAGGCGCGGCGGCGGTCTCGGCACGACCAGAAGAAGAGGGAACGTGAGCTAAAGGCAGATACGAAGCTGTTCCGGCGTGAGCAGCGGGAAAATGAGCACGGAATCGGCCTAAGTTTTCTTGATTCTTCCCGGTCACTTCCACTTGCGCTCTCGCTTCCATCCATACACCACCACAGAGATAGGGACAAGGGGAAGGGAAAAGGGAAGGCCGCCTCTGCTATCCCCGAGGAGGGGCCCGGTGACCGCGCCGATACGCCGAGCAGCAGGGTCACGGCGGAAACCACGAGCGCCACGGAAGACAGGAGATACCGAAAATTCAAAAGTGAGAAAGCGGGCAAGACGAAGAAGAGGTGGATACGGAGGGACCACAGCTGGGGCAAGAAGACGGACTCCGGATTCGTCGTGCGTCAGGCCAGGGTAGAGAAGATCCGGCAGCCGACGCCGAGGCGGCCGGAACAGGTGAAGAAGCTCGTCAGCATGGACAAGGACAAGACGACCAGTAGCGGTACGCTGAGTAACCTGGGTGGCGGCACGGGCGCCGCCAGCGGCTCGGCCGGTGCTCCCGGTGTCGCTGGCGGTAATAGTAAGGAGTGCTAGGGGTGCGTGTCGAGGGCGTGTTTCTGAGGATCCTGAAGGCTGGGGAGCAGGTAATGATGAGGAGCTAATGGGTCAGAGAAAGCAAGAAAAGAAACGGAGAGTATTATCATGGCGTGGGGTGGATGGGCGGGACTTATCACGAGCAGATGCTAACACCGCTTGGACGGTCAAGATAGACAGCCTTTCCCTTTTGCTACCATCTCTATAGGCTAACTGAGGAACGTGAGAATGGCGGCATGGATTCTGTATGGGTAGTGGAGTAAGTAGGATAACAAAACAACAAGCTTAATCAGTCTATCAACCAGCCCGACTGCTACTCTAGCTGGGTCTTATCGAGTAGGTCTCTGGAGGATGTCCAGTTACCCTCTCGTCCCATCATACCTATTTGGTCTTTGAGTCGACCAAATAGGTAGGCGATCATACTACGTGGTTTGTTCTTGGCTCGATCTGCCGGGGATCAGAACAGTGTCGTGCTGAGTAACGTAAGGAGAAAGCATCAGAAGAGAGAATAGGTAGGCAGGGACGAAGAAAATAGCGCCAGGATGCAGGGTAGAAGCTGACAGAGGTCGATGGGCTGCTAGTACAGTACTATTGATGTGAGCTTTTCAATGAAGTAGGAGGCAGCACGGAACTATCTCACAACTCTTTTGCTGTCTTGGTCTCGATATTGTCATTCATTCATCCTTGCTATAGATCAGCTGGGTGACTGCTGGGCGGTGGCATACATGCATACCCGTAGGCACGGTAAGAAGATGCATGTGCGACGTCCTGTCCATTCATTTATCGCGCCCTGTCTGTGTCGTCGCCGCGTCGTGTTTACATGTACCCGTGCCATCCATACCTTACCCTTTAGTCCCTCGCTTCGCCCTCCCTCACCCCTACATACTGCTTCCTCCCCGGCACGTCACGTGTGCGTGTCTTCCCGTCAGGTCTTCACGAACATGGTCGTCTACCCACTTCCACAGACCCTCACTTAGCCGACAAGCCCCATGCCCCTCCCGATCTTCCGCACGAGCGCCTTCTTGAGGTACCACTCCCTGGCGAGGCTCCGCGTGGTCTTGGCGAAGACGGCAGGCCCGATCCGGCCCTTCTCGACGGCGCGGCCGAGCACGAAGATGGCGTCGCCGAGCGCGCGCTCCTCGGCGACGGCGTCGTACAGCTGGTTGGCGACGACGGTGGGCGCCACGAGCAGGGCGTCGATGTCCGGGGGCGGCAGCGCGCGGCTGCCCTCGATCACGCCATCGGCGTCGCGGATGCTCTGGCGCAGGATCGCCGCGTTGCTCTGGAGCGTCGCGGATAGGGGCCCCAGGGCCGCGGTGTCGGACTGCAGTTTTGTTAGGGCCGTCTGCATCGCGGAGCGCTGCGCCGCGAGGCCCGCGAGGAGCGAGGCGTTCTGGTCGCGCGCGCGCTGGCGCAGCGTGAATAAGGTGCTGCCGAGCTGCCGCAGGAGCGCGTCCTTCTCGGGGTTCGGCGGGATCGGGGGCGGGGGTGCGTTGGAGGGGGATGGGAGGGTCAGGGTTAGGGGTTCGTCCATGATGTCTGGAGGTGGCGGGGGTTTGGGTTTGGGCTGGGCTGGTGGCGGGTGGTGTGGTTGTTGCTGTTGCCAGTTCGGAGTTGGACTGGTGTATGGTGGCCCAGGAGGTCCGGGTACTGCTGCTGCGTTGTAAGGTATTGTCGGAGCCACTATGGATGTGCGGCGGGAATCTATAGGTGGAAATCCCCCTCCTGGTGGTGCGGGGCCCCCCGGGGGGTATGGTTGCTGTGGTTGTTGCTGCTGCTGTTGGGGATGGTACTGGACGGGCGGAGACGGCTGTTGATGGTAAGCTGGCACCGGTTGGTGTTGTTGACCCTGCGGTTGAGGGGGCAGAGGGGGTGCCGTTTCGTATCTGGAAAGTCGATTCGGTTGATGCATTGGAGCCGGATGAGGATGCGGGCTATGTTGTGGAGTCTCGCGGCGGACTCCTGGTGGTAGGGGAGGGGGAGGCGGTCCCGTGGCCACGGTAGACGGACCAGACACCACTTGGGGGAGGTCATGTCCTTTAGGGGGTGGCGGTGGTGGACGGTCGCCATCGGTCTGTTGCGGAGTCGGGTGTCGTATGGATGTCTCTCTTGACACGTCCGGAGGCAGAGGGGGGACCGGCGGTGGTGGATTGGGAGACGGTGTATGTTGCGGTGGCGGTGGGCGAGCTTGCTGCTTCGATACGACAGGAGGCTCCTTCGCGAAGATATCTCGTAGTATGACCAGGAAATCCAGCAGGGATGATTTCTGCCGGAGTCGTGTAAGCACCAATTTGCGGACCATTGCAATGTCCTGCTACTCACATCCCAGAACTCGGGCCAAGCTGCCAGGTAAGGGTGGTATATCCTCCCTTGGGGGTCAACATGCTGACCTGGCCGTACCATCATGTTCTCGGTAGGCGTGACGTATGCCAAAGGCGCCTCGCGGGGGTAGGCGTGAGGCACCCATATCGATATGGGGAACCTGTACGTGGTGCCTCTGAAGACTACCGGGATGGTGCCCGAGAGGTGTAAGAGTAGGGCGGAGACGCCGTTGTCGAAAGCTAACAAGAGAGATCCGGGGTCAGACTTCAAGGCTCACGGGTCAGGAGAGATAGAGGTGTTCAACCGTACTGTGGACATCCGTTCTCGGGGACAGAGAAGGGTACTGGGATAACGCCTGAGCTACATCGTTGTAGGTCCGGTTCACATCGTGGTATTCCTAGGGACAAGCGTCTGATAAGCAACCATGAAGCACGAAGAGAAGGTTCAACTTAAGGATAAGTAAGATACGATGGCACTTACGCTGGTGAGAACGCTATAGAGCCAGTTCAAGACGTGCTGCTGGACAGGCATCCCGAGAGACCATCGCCAACTTCACCGTGGATATAGAGGCGCGGGCGGATGCATTCGTTGGCATTACGTGCGTTTGGAGAGTGGGATATCGTTATCGGCCGTACTGAGTAGGAGGCCGAATATTAACATCCTTGTCAAGTACCCCCTAGCGGTAGAACCAATGATATCGCTATATTGAAGTTTGAATTCATACAAGCGTTTGCGTTATCGGAGTTAACTAATGTCTCAAATCTTTATATAAAAGAGTTACTATATAAAAAATTGATTTAAAACAGTGATAAAAATTTAGCTATAGTTAACTAATGAAAATACCTAACTATGATGTTAAACTTACCCCTACGACGTAGTATGCACCCACGCAATAGACCCCATACGTACCTCGTACTAGGTAGCATGTGCTGAAATGCGATGCGAATGTGATTGGCTCGGCTAAGAGAGCCTGGTAGGTACGAAGTACATGGGTACCTATGTACTCGAAGTCGGCTAGATCAGCCTGCTTATTCCGATGCTTCCTCCCTTGCAGCTCAAAGGTGGGGTGGGTATTCAAGAAACTCTGAATTCTAGCGCGACATATTTGCCGCAACCTCAACCTCGCGGAGCCGTCCTTAGCAATTCCCTCATAATCGATGATGGCCTGGAAACCCACAATGCTACAGTCCAAGCCCCCTCCTTATTACGTATGTACCGATTGACTAGGACAAAGAGCCCTGGGCAAATTCACTTCGAGACTCGGGATGAAAATGGCCGAAGTCGGCCTCTTTCTCTTTGCAATGCTTTTGCCGCCCGGGTTTCAGAATTGCCAAATCATGTGCCCTTTGCTAAGGTTTCATACCTTGATGGCAGTATTTGCAATAAATACAATGCGGAATGGACGGCGTAATTATCGTCCGCAAAGCCTGACAGTCGCATTGTTCTTTGTCGACTCGGTTCTGGGGACTAACAATACCGAGATATCATCATATGGCGGCTTTATAGCATCATACCGTAGTTACTAACATTGCTTGAATATCCTTCTGACACCTGCATGGCGGTAGAATGATGGCTGACAAACTTGAAGGGTTGACTAACTTTCTCTACTAGCCGCTTCCAAATGACTCCACGCCTTACCTTGCCGAGGCCGCGGCCTTCGTCGAAACTTTAAACTGTTTAAAAAGACTCTTAGTTCCGGGCCTTTCTTAGTTGCCACCTGAGTTCTTTCCTTTCTCAACTTCCAACAATTGCCAACAACAATAAGAGTTGCCAGAACAACTTCATGCTTACGACCACACGGGGTTTTCGCACGGCTGAGGAGTATCACAGGACTACATCTGTATACTCCTTGCGTCAGGACTTCGTAACTTGAAATCACTCTATCTTGAAGACCATTTACCTCACTTCATTTCCAGGACGAGATCATCCGCTGTTGCCGCCTGGTTTGTATCGGACTACTCGAGTTGGGAGTTATCGTTGCCACCAAGACAACAAGGAACTCGGACGCAACAGACATCATCGTCATGAAGCCTCGCATCCCAAACTTGGCTGACTATGGAATCTCGCCAACCCATGGCTTCCTGCCGGACGTCCTGCCCCTGACGAGACTCCCAGATCCCTACTACAATAAGTGGGAGGCCATTGCCGCCAACCTTCAGAACCTCATCCTCAGCAAGCGGCTTCGAGGAGTCATTGACCGCCTTCCCGTCCTCTCCACCGTCGGTCTGGAACATGACGCAGAATGGAGGAGAGCCTATATGCTCCTCACCTTCTTCGCTCATGGCTACATCTGGGGAGGTGACACTCCCTGCGATCGTGTGCCCCCGAGCATCTCCGTCCCGCTGCTGGACATCTGCAAGCACCTCGAGGTGCCTCCGGTGTCTACCTACGCCGCCTCCGTTCTTTGGAACTTCAAGCCGCTCTTTATGGACGAGGATATCGACGACCTGGATAACCTCGCCACCCTGGTAACCTTTACCGGATCGCTCGACGAGTCTTGGTTTTACCTTGTCTCCGTCGCTATCGAGGCCCGAGGTGGTCCCATAATCACCCTCATGCTGGATGCCGTCGCCGCGGCTCGGCGGGGTGACAGTGCGACCGTGACACGTCGCCTGTGTACCTTCGCCGAGCGCCTCGACGATCTTGGCGCACTGCTTCGTCGCATGCATGAGAGCTGCGACCCCGGCTATTTCTACAGCCGCATTCGTACGTTCCTTGCTGGTAGCAAGAACATGGCCGAGGCCGGTCTGCCTCATGGTGTCATGTGGGATGACGGCACCGGCAAGTCCGAGTATGTCCAGTACAGCGGACCCAGCAACGCCCAGAGCAGCCTCATCCAGTTCTTCGACATCATCCTCGGCATCGAGCACCGCCCGACGGGCGAGAAGGCGGACGCGTCGTCCGAGACCGAACACGGGAGGCTCGGCTCGGTGCCAAAGCACAACTTCATTCGGGACATGCGCCGCTACATGCCCGGCCCGCACGCCCGCTTCCTCAACGACGTCGGCGAGGTGGCCAACATCCGCGAGTTTGTCGAGGCCCGCAGCGCGACGGACCGGCCGCTCGCCATCGCCTACGACGCCTGCCTGTCGATGCTGCGCGCATTCCGCGACATCCACATCGCCATCGTGACGCGGTACATCGTACTGCCGTCGCGAGCGAACCGGGCGCGCAGCCGCTCCCGCAGCCCCGAGGTCGTCCGCAAGTCTCGGCCGCAGCAGCAGCAGAACCTCGCCACGGCCTCCCGCAACGCCGACCACAAGAAGGTCAAGGGCACCGGCGGCACGGCGCTGATCCCTTTCCTCAAGCAGGCGCGTGACGAGACGGGCGAGCCCGCCGTCGGCGAGTGGACCCGCCGCTTCATGAGCCGCCAGGTCAAAACATCGGGCAGCAACGACTTCTTCCTTGGCAAGCCTGAGGTGGTCGTCGAGGAGGAGCCCGTCGTCGAGCACGGGCTCGCTGGGTCCTGGACCATAGACGACGATGTCGGCGGTATCTGCCATTATTGAGGCGATGAGATCTGCTCTTGTGCGTGAGGGGTGGGTGGTCTATCTAGTTATCTAGTTATGCGATATAATAGCGTGTAAAGGGAGATAGTTTATATCGTTTAGCTCATTGAATAGATTACCATCCTATCTCTCAACTATTTGCCCCTTCCACGCCCTCAATTAGGCTGATGATTGTATCCCCGTATGCTCGATCTTTTACGTCGGTACTGCGTTTAGATCGCAACTCGGACCATACGCAACCGTGATATCATCATCCCGTCCTGCTAATCCGTGCTCGCCTACCGGTGCTTCTCGAACTCGCCGCCCTCTCTGGTGATGCCCCACTTCCTCCAACTCCCGAAGTCGTGCGAGCATCGCATCCAGTTTCGATCGATCATCGGGCGCGGTGCTCCCGAAGTACGTCGTCCTGTGGAAAACCAACTCCAGCGAACTGTTAGCTAGAGCCACACCTAACGCGACGAACGCGATGACTCCCTCGGCTGCTAAGGGACCCTTGTGATGAATATCCAGGGCAAGGGTGACAATGGCTCCCTCGCTCAGACAAGAGCGCCGCCAGCCGGACACCTTAGCCGCACGGAGAGGTGTCTGGGCTCGGAGTCCATACGTACCAAGCAGGACTTCTCTGCCCCTGGTTCATCGTCATTTTTAGAGGGCTGGTCCCGGCACGGTTGGTTGCCTCCTTTGAGTCCGGTGGCCCAGCCAATAACTGGCGGCTGCTCTCTCGGCGACTGGGAACAGCGTAGCCGATTCGGAAGAACGAGGGGCAGGGCGCCTGGGTAACTCTTGGGATGGAGGAGCCACGCGGAATGGGTGACCGGGAATGCGACCAAGATTGCGAAGGTGCGCCTGACGAATGCGGCCGCTGGTTTCGTGAGATGCTGTCGGAAGGTGTATGCGACACGGGATTTTGTCTAGAAGAGCTTCGGTACATCCCGCTCGCTCACCCTACCAACTAGCTCCCTGGCCCCCCTTCCCCCTTTACGCCTTACTCGCTTCTTCACGTCTGCTGTGTTCTTTTTCATCATTTTTGCTCGGTTCTAGTATTGGACGATCACTCATGCTACCATACAACCGCCGCGTATATTTCCAGGGGAGGATCGAATTCCCCGACCAACTCCTCAGCCGACTCTTCGGCGCGGTGCCGCTATTTCAGCAGGGTCTCTAGTGCAGCATGGCAAATTGAGAATTACGTATAAACAAGTGAGCAGGCCGATTTAGTAGACGCGCCTCTCCTCGTCTCTTGCCGTTGACTGTGGGCTGTGTGGGGGAGTAAGAGGCAAGAGAATAGGATACGTGCGTTTATCTGCGTGGGTCAGCGGAGGCGGTAGAGACGGGCGCCTCCTTAAAACGAGTTCCGTATTAGACGGATGTAGAATATCTGCTGTGGTTCTACGGCCGATAAACAACACAATCAAGGTTGTTACGTCTTTTCTCGGCCATTTTTCGATGCGGGAGAAGAATCAGTTGAAGATAGAAACCCATGGAATGGAACGTTGGTATCGCTGGGAAGAGAGGGAGAACGAGTGTGCCTGGCAAGTTGAGAGTGTTAATACCATATGGTTGCATAAGTTAGCATCCGTTTTATTTGTACGGATGCTTGTCTGTTACTGCGCACGTGAGGTTTAGAGAAACGGGCGGAGAACTATACCCACCAAATCCAATGCTGTAACCATTTCGCTATCACACGTATTGCGGTCTCTAGGTGGCATGGGCTTGGAGCCGCTTCTTCAGCCGCAGTGAGTGGTGGAGATCTTCGCCGCCGACTGATGCTAAGGGAGGTCGAAACGGGCTTACTTCCAGCATCCGAGGAAGAGACCGTTATCCATGAAGATGCGGGCCAACCGTTGGAGAAGTACTAATTATGTCAGGAGTCCGGTATCCTTTGGCAGATCATTAGCTTCGCTAAACGAAGTTCCTTGCGTATCTGGCTAGTAGGCCTCCGTACGCAGCTCTTGCGCCGTGTCAGTGAGGATGCTCTGGCGTCGTGGGCTTCTCTACAAGACTCGGAAACTCGCTCCAGACCGCATCCTGGACCTTCTCCGTGACGACCTGGGCGGCAGGGGCCCTGCCGGTGGAGTGGAATGTTTGCCTGAATCCCTTTCGATCACGCCGTCTGTGTCGGGTTCCACGTGGGGTGGTTGCCGTGCGATGCTTCGGTGGCGCCGCTGACAGATACTCGTTGCTTCGGCGACGCTAGTGCGTGAGATAGCCGTGTTGAGCCATATAGCCAAGATCGGGGGGAGGTAAAGATAAAGGAAGGTGGAAAGGTGGGAGAAAGGGGCTGATGGGCTTGAGATCTCTAACATAAGCGCGTCATGAGAGGGTGATGGGTTTTCAGGGATTCACGATGAATTCTGTCGCCGGTGCAACGTGTTCAGGACAGATTCTGTAAGCGTGAAACATCTCGGATCTAACGCTTATGGCATAAGTATGCAGTACTACCTTAAGCGAGGATGGGGAAAGCAGGTTTTCGAAGATGGACAAGGATGCAACGGAAGGAGAGTGGCGGGTTCCTCTGTTGTAACCCCAACGCACTGGCTGACCAGCACGAACAAGCTCTTTGTATGTGGGGATAGTCCTCGCCGCTTTGGCAGTGCGTAACTCCCATAGCAAGTCGGAACAACGTTAATAATCTCAGGGGCAATAGTGCAATGACAGTGGCTCCTGATGGGAAGTGTATGGTCGTGGAGCTTCGAATGTCGCAGTGCAAGATCGACTATTTACAGCATGAGATATGTATGGTGACTATCTTTAGCGGATCGACGACACTAAAAGCATGAGCCAGGTCAACAATGTGAGGCAGCAGGTACTTATTAGTAAGAAGCACAAGCCATCCTTAACCTGAAAGGTAGCAGTAGAAGGTCGTCAACATTGGGTACAGGCAAGATCAATAGGGAATGTAAAGGAAAGTATAATGTCGGCGATTTAACGATGCAAGAAGTCAACAGAGAGATCAAGGCGGAAAAGCATACATAACAACCCTGTCAAAGGAAAGGAGACGAAAGGCTTAATAGATGACTAGTATATACATGCTCAAATACAAATAAAATAGGAAAAAGAAATGGCCTAGGCAGGAGTTGAACCTGCGATCTTTCCAAGCTGCCTTAGCTACCCCTGTATCCAAGTCTATCGTACATCCAAAGAATGTCCTCCTCTTTGATACAAGACAGAGCCATAGGATTGGAATGCACTAACCACTATGCTACTAGGCCGATGTTGAGAAACTGGGAATCTATTGGTAATCATGAGAGCGGGACCGTGATGCCGTAGTTATGGTTAACAGGGTGCCGAGAGGAACTATGCGAGTGGTGGGTGTTATATGCGCTAACTGCACGCCCAATGCGAGTAAAGAACATAGGAGAAGGGCGTACATAATGAGCCATGTTTAAGGGGTATAGGAAACGGGGTGAAGGGTTTGGGCTTTAGTGTCGAGTTGAGACACCAACAAGAGCTACCACGTAAGAAGAAAAGGACTCCCAATTCGAAAATGTGCTTGCCGCATCTCAGATGGCATGGTTACGGCTTTCTCCCTTTGGGTCTCGTTGTTCATCAGAGATGTTATATAGGGACAAGATCCGACGACGGCTGCAGTAACTGAATGTGATGAAATAGCTGACCATCTAGAGAACGGCCGCAGAAATGTACAGTGGCAACACTATCGCCAACTAAGAAGTTTAACCCTAACAGTTCAAAGGCAGGGAGTAAAGGCAGGCGGCTGGTCGTAGGAAGTACACGGAGGGCGAACTGGGCAGGACACAGATGTTCAACGATTTGGCGAAGGAGGCTGATATTGACAATTTAAGGTAGCTACAACGTTGATGATTTTAGTCAGGAGGTAGAAGGCCGTTAAAATTTGGGACAGGAGGCAAATGTTGCTGACGTAAAGAAAATATCCGGTCAACAACCTCAAGTAGGAGTGGAAATAAGTCTAAAGATTATGGAATATGTAGAAGACTGACGGGCTTGGGCAAGAGTTAACAAGTCGTCGGTTAAGGGGTAAGGGGCGGAAGTTGGCGATAGGAAGGGAGGGGTTGAGCCAGTGGGGAGGATGAGAATACAGCAATTATTTATTGGTGGTATGGTCTTAAAAACTGTTGATATATCACTCGCTAACTCGCAAGCAAACAGACTTAGCTAATCTCTCTGGTGTGCAAAAACGTGTTCTGGACTGGGTAAGGGTCTATGGTCTTGGCAGGGAAGTCTACTTATTCCTTATCGTTATATATTTTGTGTTCACGCTGAGCTCCTAAATTTTTGCTTGTGTATTTGTTCCAATACAGTTTTTTTTCCGGTCAAGGATAGCAGCCGTCAGCCCAGGACGGCACTGCTTAATGGTTGAATTCTCGCTAAAATGCTCTTTGTTGATGGTATCTCCACCGGTGGACGGAACGCTCATATAGGCATTCCCAGGTAACATGATTTTCTATAGACCTTCCCGCCAGTACAAGGGGGTCCTGCCATTATTCTAAATGCTGTCTTTTCATATGTTAATTATAACCCGGCTACGACGGTAAAGCTCGTAACGACTACCTGTTAGAACTTAGAATGGAACTTCTTCATACTTGGACGATACAAGACGCCGCAATCTCTATAACCACGGAGACTATAAAAGACCATACTACGACTAGAAAGCTCCTTATTAACGTACTACTTAGGTACAGAACGTGGAGAGGTCAGGGCGAGGGAATAGGGGTCCGTGGGTCCACCATAAACACCTACGCTATATTGGGTGACCGATGGGCCACCGACTGACTCCAATACTTATAGGTCACCCGTGGGTATTTTGACCTACCCATCTATTCCCACGCCGACAGGTGCGCCGACAACGACGATAACAATTATGCCGGTAATTATATTAATACGTATGTCGATAATTATATCGACTATTACGTTTATATGATTATATTTTCTATTACCTTAGAGCTAAAAACATACTAAACATATAATAATTACTTATATGTTTGCCCGTAGGCATTCGGCGTCACCGATAGGACCCGGGTCCGTGGGTAAAGTGTATGGGTGGTTATTCCATCGCCCTAGGAGAGGTAGTTATATAGACGATCAATCTTTGTGTAGGGCCGTCAAACTCGACGGACCCTAGGTGTGTATGTGGTCGGCTCAATATCTCCTCAAGTACTAAAACGGAAACGAAACCCCTCGAAGCATAGTTCATCACGCATGGGCTCATCTGTATCCACACCTGGCTCGGAACAGGTGCTTGGAGTATGGGTCGGAGACATAATGACTTGGCGACCTAATAACCCAAGTGGAGTGGCCGCGGGCTCGGATCAACCATTATGAAGCTGGACATAAAGCCGCAAGGTGTGCATTAAGTCCGCTTAGGAGCCTGGCTTCCCGGACTTAATGCACGCCTCGGATAAATGTTGACATCTAGCCGCTTGCGGCTAGTGGACGAGACGAAGCGATTATGTATGGGGACCCTGCCTACACGCCACAGAGAAGATGCGGAACATTATTCAGGACCCAGACTCTCTAGTGATTGGCTTTACTGTCAGCTTGAGGCAAGACACTAGTCTGCCTGGCATAACTTCTTTGAGAGACATGGTAGAGTCCACCACATTTGTGGGGCCTGACATTGTCCGGCACTACAGGTTTAACATGCTTACACCTCCAGGCCGAATATAAAAGACAGCACTGCCCCTTCTCTCTTCCACTCTAAGTGAGAACATTCTTCATTCCATATTTACACGACGTTTTCGTTATTACCACAAGTTATTGACTTTAAGATGTCTCCGCCGAGAGTTCTCCCAACCCGCCAGCTGGGCGCAAATGGTCCGAGAGTCCCAAAACTCGGCTTCGGCTTGATGGGACTGAGCGTTGGGTACGGAGAAGTAGCGTGCGTTTCAAGACTTCGGATACTATTTGTGATCAAGACTAATACGTTCCAAGTTCCGACGAGGAGCGCTTTAAAGTCCTTGACAGTGCCTGGCAGCTAGGTGAGGTGTTCTGGGATACGGCATCGGTTTATGGGGACAGTGAGGACCTTATCGGCAAGTGGTTCAGGCTGCATCCTGAGCGCCGAGGGGATATCTTCTTGGCGACCAAATTCGCCATGAAGCTTTCTTTTACCGACTCTAGCTTTCAAGCTGTTCTCGACAGCTCGCCGGAATACTGCCGCGAGTCCTGTGAGACGTCCTTGAAGCGGCTTGGCGTTGACTGCATCGATCTCTTCTACTGTCACAGATTCGACGACGTAACTCCCGTCGAGAAGACGGTGGAAGCCATGGTAGAGCTGAAAAGGTAAGATGTGGTTGCTTCTATGCAGTTGGAATACGACAGGGCTTACTCTGTTGAATAGAGAAGGGAAAATCAAGTATCTTGGCCTGTCTGAGTGCTCTTCTGATACTCTCCGACGAGCTCACGCGGTACATCCCATTACGGCTGTCCAGGTCGAGTACAATCCATGGACTCTGGACATCGAAGAGGCGTCCGGAACACATCTACTCCAGACCTGTCGAGAACTGGGTGTCGCGGTAGTGGCTTATTCGCCCCTTGGTCGGGGCTTTTTGAGCGGCCGGTACAAGTCGCCCGACGACTTCGAACCGACAGACTCCCGGCGCACGTACCCGCGCTTCAGTCCCGAGAACTTCCCGAAGAACCTGGAGCTGGTCAAGAAGTTCGAGGCGTTCGCTGAGAAGAAGGGCCATACGCCGGCCCAGGTAGTGCTTGCGTGGATCATGTCTCAGGGTGATGACTTCTTCCCCATTCCTGGGACGAAGTCGATCGCTTTGCTCGAACAGAATCTCGGTTCTCTGGATGTAAAGATCACGCCCGACGAGGACAAGCAGATTAGGGACTTGATCAAAAGCATGGGAGTTGCTGGTGGTCGACATTCTACCCATTCTGGCATACCAAACAAGAGCTATCAAGATACGCCACCTTTATCGTGAGAGGCCGGGTTTTAGCGTGCTCTTTGAAAAATCTCTTCTCCATAAAAGTATAGCGAAGCGGTAGAGATAGGGTCAATATCCGTTAGATCCGACATTAGTTGATCAAAATGGAAGCAAGTGGACCATACGACTCTATAAACGCGGAGGAGTGGGTCGTCTAATTACCCCTATTCTAGCCCCTATTCCTCCAACGACACCTTTTGTGTTATGTTATTCATGGTCGGCTAACCGGATGGAAACACATCCGCATATCGACTTCTGGTTCAGCCTAAGCAGATCCTTTACAGACTTGTGTTACGCCTGCCACCATATCATTGACCCTTTCAGCACCGCATGACGTTTTAATCCGCTATTACTACTCATTTACTTCGTCCCTAGAGTAGACTCGTCGGAGTATTACTTCCTATCCCTGTTCCCAATTACATACAAGAAAACCAACAATCTCCATTCAGGAAAGCATATCTGGTCAAGGAAGTGCGGTGCCTAAATCATACCCTCCTTCCATCACTGCTGAATCATCAATTTGCAGAGGGGCTGCGCATCGGATTCA
Source organism: Monosporascus sp. GIB2 (assembly GCA_004155935.1). NCBI lineage: Eukaryota > Fungi > Ascomycota > Sordariomycetes > Xylariales > Monosporascus > Monosporascus sp. GIB2. The sequence continues at coordinate 85,137 of QJNV01000174.1, forward strand.
CTACATAGGTAGGCACCTAAGACATTCTACATATTCAATTGTAACATTCACAGGAGTAATTGAGTGTCATTCGCGCCACATATAGGCGGCTATTCGGGCGCTAACGATTGGCACAGATTGGTGTCTTGCCCTCTGGCATGACGCAAGAGACGCGATGTTGTGGCGGTGATAATGTATTCTGAGTATGTGGGCTTGTGGTACGGTACGGTTGGACCAAGGTTGCGTGTATGCGCGTTTGAGACAAGAGGGGAAAATTGTTTGCGCAAAGCCCAGGATGTGCCATTCTTAAGGTTCGAATTCCCGCAATTCCACCCCCTGCCGGCAACATTACCTTTCCAAAGTATTGATTGAAACATTATCTTGGACTATCCGGAAGCGCTCGGTCTGTACGAAAGACGACTTTCAACTATCATGTCGCCCAGTTCTCGTCTCTTGTCCACGCTTAACAGCAGTCGTGAGGAACTGCCTGAGGCCCTTTGGCTCCTAAAGCGCCTATTCAAAACACAGGGCACGACTCGGCAACCAGACCCCATACGTCCGTCTTTGACCAGCCTGGGACATGGCGTTATAGTCATGATTATTGATCACATCCGAGTTACCAGCCCTTGCACCTCGTCCTCTATCGCCCTTATCAACTCGTACTATAACCAACTGGCCCGGTATAGTCAGAACAAGCAGCTCGCAATTGACCTCGGGAAAGACAGCGATTCAAAGATCCGCAGGCGACTCGAATATATTGAGAGAAACGGATTACTCCCAGCCATTCGACATGTCGAAGTCTCTTATACATGGACCAATGAAGAGAGCCAAACCCGGGCCGGCGGCAGGGAGCCACGTGCCACAGATCTTCTACCTAAACTCTATGAACTTATTCCTGATATGACAGGTCTAGTGGACTTCACCTGGACAGTCGGCGCCGTGCCGGAGAAGCTTCTCAGTACCCTCCAAGGCCAGCCCCAAAATACGCCTACACATGAATATCAGCTACAAGTCTTGCTATAACCCGTCAGAGTTATTCCCACCAGAAGAGATTGATCGACTACAGAACAACCCGAACCTCACCTCACTGGGTATCGAAGGTATTTACTGGAGAGCCAGGGGTCGCACCAGATACACGCATTCAGTGGGGCGCGTTCTTCAATCTTGTCCCAACCTTCGGAATTTAAAGATTGACATATCTCAAAACGTGGACGCCCTCGGTACATACCCCATCCCTTCGGAGTGTATGGGTTTTAGATTTGCCGAAGGCTAGCGACTAGTGCCCCTCCGGGAACTGGAGCTACTTGAGTATCCGTTTAGACCTTTCGGCAACGAAATGGATGAGGAGCAGGCTTATTGGGCAAACGATTTCGAGTGGCCTCAATTAGAACTTCTGAAGACGCGTTACGTGTCTCTTGCGTTGAGAATTATGCCAAACCTGATATCCATCCGCGAGGTCGACTTTAGCACAACCTTGCTTAAAGCGGGAACTAAAGCGGAGGTTGAAGCTGAAGCTAGGACTTTCTTCCAGCAGGTACTGGCATTGCTAGAAAGCATCGCGGTCCCGAGTTTGACGGCCATCGGCATGGGAGGCCTGCGAAGACACGGCCCGAACTTGAAGAAGCTCGAGATCCACCGAGAAGGATCTTTTGGCCTCGGGTGGCGACTGGCGGCCGTCGACGTCGAGAGGATGAGATGGATCCGTGACGCGTGCCCGCGCCTCGAGGAACTGGGTATAAATGTATCTCGCGACGGTGCGTGGCCGTATGATGTATTCGACGTCATAGCCAGCTTGCCGCGCCTGCGCTCCCTCACGATCTGGTTCGAGCTGGACCTCCGCAGTCTAAGTAACATAGCGCGGCCGTACGTTACCTTCTCGGAAGCTGGCAAGATCTTTAAGTATCTGCACGAACGTGCTGCCCGGAATGGTTCACGACTGCAGGAGCTGGAAATTGTGTCAGGCTCGCGGCCCTCCCCAAGTTCTGGCCTGTCCACGAGTTTCAAGTGCTTGCTCTCCGAGCGCGACGATGAGGCCTCAAAGGGAAGGTTCTCGGTTGAGTGTCTCCAGCTCAGCACGGAGGAGAACGAGCGCTTACGTAAGCTCGAGGAGATGGACGGCATGACCTCCCTCGCGGATCCGGTGGTAGCGGGGCCCGTTTCTCCAGCCTTCGAATGGGCTCGATACGGCATGGAGCCTCTAAGCGTGCCTGACGGAAGTACGGATGACATGGCACCAGCGCATCCATTAAGAGTGCAAGAGCTCCCTAACGTTCAATTACTGGTATATGTGTTAGATAGGTTGAATATCCGTTGATTCCATACCGAGTGATCACAATTTAGCTGGGAGCATGACTATATCTATAAACACAACTGGTATAGGTCGTTATACCCCTTTGATTCTAACATTTCCTTTCGAGCCATGGTGTTACGCTCTCTCTGTTGTGGGAGACAGCTCCCTCTTGCTCTTTCTTACTTGAGACATGACGTCTCATGACGTCCTGTAACGTCTTCAGGCAGCCATATGTAAATAGACGTAGGTAGACGTCTAGAGACGATTCCTCTCGGAGAATCAATCAATCGGGATATGCTCTGACACATGGTATGAGGGTAATCTTTATAAATGTAACCCTCTCTGGATGTTGTAATATAAGCAGGTACAATAAAACGAAATAATAATAATAATAGATTTAAATCTTCATTTATCTTTGTCATAGAACTTAGTAATTATATTTAAATTTAATATTAGTGGCGATTATACTAAAACCCTGGTGTATATCGTATAGGAAAAGTATATTTAAAATTTATTATAAAATAAACACAATATAAAAGTTGTTTAAATAGCCTAAGATTAACATATTAAGTAAGTCGTTTATTGTTTATATTTAAATATAAATACGTTAACATACTTTTTACATTTTTATTAAATAAAATCTATATCATGATATATTAGAGGGTTTTTCTTCACATTATTTATTATAAAAAGACATTTTCACTATTTAATAATTGTTATAGTTAGGCTAATTCCGGAAAGAAGTTGTATAAAATATAATGCCATGCTATCACCGAGCCAGTCCTCTAGAAACGGTCTTTAAAAAAGATAAGTAGGTCAAGTTGTTAGATATAAGGGACATTAGTTGTTGTTGTATTTAGTGATTAGTTGCAGCTGCTCTAGAACGGGCACTATATTTTAAGGTAATTTAGTCCCGGAATATATATGTTTCGATTAAAGGGATTTTTTAGTATATGGGGTGCTAACGTATTTTTATTAGCCGATATACCCCTTTAATGCTTTGGAGTATTTACGGCGTTAATCGTTATTATTCTTAAAGTAATAACTTTTTATTTTATCTTTTTTTCGGGGATTAAGTTTTTCTGATTAGTTAATTCCTTTTTGAAATTATTTGTAAGGTATTTCTCCGTTAATCGAAAGTTTTCGTAATATTTATTAATTTTAACTGCTTTTTAAAATGTCGAAAGAGCTACGTAATGAGGTTTTAATTAATCCGTTAGTTAGCATATTGCTTGTAGGCGTATAATTTATTCTGATTGGGGTTTTTTTTTGCAGTTTTTTGTGATTAATAGTTATATGTATTTATATATTGCAGTTTCGTTATTAATAAGGCGATAACGGCGTTAATAAATTGAATAGTTTATTAATTGTTATAATTTATATTTAATAGTTTTATATTTAAATTAAATTTTCAATTTTCAATTAATCGAAAGTTAAATAAGGTTTTTTTAATAATTTACGTAAAAAATAATAATCCCCTTTTTGTTATACAAGTAATTTTTAATTTTTTGTTTGTTCGTTTGTTATTTTTATTACTTTTTCGAATAATTTTATAACTTAAGCTTAAAATTTTTTTCAGTTAATCGTATTATTTGCGAAGGAAGTGTTGTTTTAGATATTTAAAAAATTTTTATCCCTAAATTGTAACGTTAGCATTTTAGTTCCGATTAGGTATAATATAATTTAGTCGGTAGTTTTATAATATACGTTGTTAGGATTTAGGTTAAATCGGGTAAGTCGGAATATCGTAAAGGATATATTGGGTCGCGTATTAATTCCTACGAAAAGGATGGAACCGATTTTTTTTTTTTAGTATTTATTAATGAAATTTGGATAAGTTAAATTAGGATTTAGTAGTAGTTTAACGTTAGTTATAGGCGTTTTTGGGAGGTTATTTAGATTTTTTTGAGGATTAAGTTAGTTAGTTTATTTATAAAGTCGGATTAAAATAATTAAATTTTCCTATTAAATTTGTTTTTAATTATTTTAATACCGAGATATTATTGTAAGTTTTTATTTTAATAAGAGTATACCGTCTCCATATTATTAAATTAATTAATCGACGAAATCTTAATTTTTTTCTCAATATACTATAATAATATCGTCTATAAAAAAAGATAAATACTTTTGAACGAATAAAATAATAAGGTTCGTAAAAAACGGGGGTAGGTTTTCACTTTTTAAACGTTTTAATAAATTTTTTCTGCTATAATAGAAATAAATTCTTTAATTTATATAACATCTTCCTATTTAAAATAGTTTTATTACGTTACGGATATTTTAAAGACATTTTTATATATAATTCGTAAAGTAAGCTAGTATTTATAAATATATTTATAATATTATATTATTTAAGTTTTAAATTAAATTTAACCGTAATAACGATTAAAATTTAAAACGACTTTTTAGCGAATATGGTTACGTATATATCGCTATAAGCGTTTTTAAGTTATTAATCACTTTATAGGATAAAACGGGCCTTATACTTTTAGAGTTAATTATGTTTATCGAAGTTGTAAACGTATACTTATATATACCTTAGAACTTATTTCCTTTTAGAAAAAATTTAATTAACGGTTTCCTAAAATCCTATATTTTTATAGCTTTATATATAAGCCTTTTCGGCTTTACGAAATATTTTCTTTAACGGGTATATATTTAACTTTTTATGGCTTTACAGCGGTGACGGCAGGTTATGTTTATGCACCCAGTTTTTGCGAATTAAAAGTTTTATATATTTTCGTATTAAAACTTTTCCGATTACGGTGGCGCGTATTTCCGGTAATTATTTTCCTTAACTTTCCGTAACTTACCGGCCGATTATCGATTATATTAATAAAGTAAGTTAATTATCCTATATTAAACGCGGCTTTTTATATTTTATAATCGTATCGATAACTATCTTTTTGATACGGAATATACGGGAAATTTACGTTTATAACTTATAGCGTACCTTTGTTTTTTACCGTTATTTTAAGTTAAATAAAACAATAAGAATTTAAAATTACCTTTTTTATTTCCGTTAACGTAATAATTGTAATAACTATTAAGGTAAACGTTAATAAAAAGAATGGGTTAAGGGACGGAAATAATTCGAATATAATAGTTATATAAAAATAAATAATTTTATACGAATAGGTTTATTTTTCTCTATTTCGTACATTTCGTACGTTTATATTATTTTAGTGTTACATTTTTTAACTAACCGGTAGTTAAATTATTCCCCTTAGGTTTTCGTTTTTTCTTATGTTTTTATATTTAAATGCCTTAGGATTTAATTAAGTAGTTTTACCTATCGTAAAAACTTTTATATTTTTTTTATAATATGTAAAAAGTCGTTTTTTAAGATTTTAAGATTACTTAAAATGGTAGCTTTTTTATTAAATTATACGTTTTCAATAACGATAACCTTATTAATTAACGAGTTTTAAATTTGGTAAATATTTGGAGGTTTATAACAAACGAAATAGTTAATTTAAGTTTTAGGATTTAGCTTTTAAAATTTTTATTTTTTTATTACTATAATTGCTATAACGTAGGTTATATAGTTATATACTCGTAAGTGAGTTTATTAAGGGTTCCGATTAAATATTATAATACCATATTTATACGTTAAGTAAATGTAATAAATTTCGTATAAAATTTACTAATAAAGTGCGTATTTGGGGGTACGGTTATATAAATATATTACTGTTTTGAAAATTTATGTAATTAGAAACGAAGGTAATTTAACACCATTTCGTATTGTAGTCGTTTTTTTTAAATTATATCTCTTAAACGTTTTGTACCTCCGTTTTAGGTCTAGGTATACGATGTTAAGGGTTTAAGTCTAATGCTAAAAGGAGGCGATTAAAGCATATTTCGAAATTGGTGATTTTTCAAAATTTCGTTATCGTATTCGAATATTTATAAGAAAACCTTATTTTAATTTTTTAAAGATTTTAGAGAATATTAAAACGTTATAATTAATATATTTTACTTTCGATTTTTAAGATCAAGATCCTAAATAAAGTCTAAGTACCTATCGGTAATAAATATAACGTATTTGTATCCTTTAGAGTTTTTTTTAAAAATTTATGAAATCGATAACGACTCGTTATCCTAATTGGGAAATTCTTTTTTTAAATTCGTAGTATATTTACCTTTTAGTTTTCGTCTTACTATATATTTAATATTCTATTGTTTTCGGATTTTTAAGCATATTTTTTTTGTATATTATAACTAGGTGATTACTTTAAGCCTTAGGTATTTTAGCTTTAAGTACTAACCTTGGACCACACCTAATACATAAACCTAGCAATATATAAGGATTTCTGCTAAAAGTCTCGATATATAATATTTAATAATAAAACAAAAGTTATATATATATAAAGCGCGTTATAGTTCACTAAGAAAATAGGGTTTATACTATATAATTACTTTCTAAATATTTTTTAAACATTTTACAAATATTAGAAAATACCTATAAATTTAGAAATTTATTAAAATATTAACTTTACAAAGTTTAGAAACGTAATCTTTATAATCGTGGAATATAGTAAATTAATTTTAAATTTATAAAGAGTTTAAGCTTATAATTGCTTTAAATCATAAGTACTTTAAGGTTAAGATATAATATAATATACAAATATTCTATTTTTAAAACTTTAAAGCTAGTATAAATTTAAACAAAACTTTATAAAGTTATAGGTTTAATTATAGAAAATATAATATTTCATTAATAAGAGATTTGACCGCGTTTTTGTACATTAATATGATATTAATTCTGTATAGTATATATTAGAACATAAAGTTATTATATACAAAGTATATACCTTACGATTTCTGGAATGATTATATAAGTATAAATAAAGTAAAGGAGGGCTTATATAATTTAAACAACTATGTCCTAATTCAGATTTTAATTAATATTTTTTTATTTTTTTTATAACTTTTATAACCTAATTTTAAATAATTATAAATATTAAAAAGTGATTATGAAATGTTAATAAAAGTATAAAGATGGAAGGTGAAAGATAAAAATAAAAAAAGTAAATATACATATTTGTTATAATTATTAACGTTAACAAATAAAAGATTGAAATAATTTTAAAAATTTGAATTTGTACTTTAATTTTGGAACCTAATAATATATAACAAAATAAGGCAATTACGTATGATTTTCTCTTAATTATATCTAATATAAATTAAATTTTCATTTCATAATATATTTTATATGAATAATTCCTATTATAAATAAATTATTTATAAAATTTTATATATATTATCACTTTAAATAAATATTAAAATATATAAGGTTATAAGTAATCCTAAGCTTAGTTATATAATATAAGTACCTTATATGTATAAATAAGATAAGACCTTTTATAAATTTTAAACCCGTTTTATTTTATCTTTTTTTGTTATTTTATTATTAGTTTTTGTATATCGCTGGTTTTAGTGGAAATCCTTATGCATTGCTAGGTCTATGCATTAGGTGGGGTCCAAGGTTAAATGGTACCGTTACCGGCTTAAGGTAGTTTCGTTTTTTATAAGTTAGCGTTTCGTTTATAAGTAATTAAGGTTGTATAAAGTATTATTACACTAATATTTTCGATAACGAATTAATTAAATTTATTTATTAACGTAATAATAACCTAATTATACTTATTTCGAATGTAATTATTAATCTTTTTATTATTTTATTAATACTTTTTCGTTTTGGAATTACCGGAAAGATATTAAGTTTTATACGAAGTTCTTATAATAGGTTACGTCGTATAAATGAAACGTTTTAAGACTTTTAGAGTTTTTAAGTAATATATTTACTTTTTCATATTTATTAATCGGAATGAAACAGTTTTTTATGTATATACTATCGCTTTAAATCGTTATCTTATAATTTAAAAATCTAGTAATTAGGCTAAAAATATATATTATAAAACTTAAGTTTAAAAGAGCCGGATATTGTAAGGAGTAAAATGCGACGTTTATAATATTATATTAATTAAAAATTAAGAAATACCTAAGAATTCGTTTTATTCTTTTCAGGAAGTAATCTGGCTTTTGAGTAATTAATTCTTTTATAGTTTTTAATAAACGGTTAATTTTTTCCTTTAAAAATTAATCGGAGGTGATCCGGCTTTAAATTAGTACCGTAACTACCTTCTTTGGGGTGAATTTTTTAAAGCTTTATTAGAGAATGCGTAATAATATTAAGGTAACGTATGTACCGGGTTTAAGTACGTTTTATACTTAATTCCTTATGCGTCCGATTCGTTACGCTTTCGCCGTCCGATTTGTTACGCTTTCGCTTATTGTTACTGTTATTTCGGCCCGCTTGGGAACTTTTACGATTACCTTGTTTCGATTTTTTCTTAAAGGTTTTATTACGTAATTAATTATTAATAGTTTTAGTTTTTTCTTAATTAGACTCGTTTTAATTAAGAGAATTTGTTAATATTTCGTAAAACGTTAAAAACGTTACTTTAACGTTCCTTAATAACTGTTATAAATTAATTATAATTTAATAATTCAAAAAGTTAATTAACGTACAACGCCACCGAACGAGATACACTACCAAGCAAGACACTTTTTTAGCTATTCCAACTACATATCTTCAATTGCCCTTTTTTTAACAACCATAATATGAAACGCCTTACAAAAAATCGAAAATAAACCTAACTATTTAAGCTAAAAAAAAACTCGAAACTTAGTTATAAAAAACTTAGTTCTATTAATAAGGTTTCACTTTTTATCTTAAAATACCATTTTAATGGTAAATACGCCCAAACTAATATTACCTTTAATTTGTAAAAATTAACGCCAACCGAAAAAAACAATCGATTATCGACCGAATTTTTAATCTAAATATACGAATATTTCCCATCCGACCCTAACATATTAATATTATAGCAAATTTATTACTTATTTAATATATTACGAAACGCCTCGAAATCAATTAAGAAACGAAATTTATTAAACGGTAAAAAATTTTTAAACGCGTTTAAATCGAAATATCGATTATTAACGAGTATTATACGAAAATCTAGAGATATTTCGTAAATAATTCGAACTTGTTCGGATTATTATTATTAAATACGGTATTATAAAAAAGAAATTTATAATTTTAACGACACAGGATTTTTAATAAAATTTCTTATGATAACGGGCATAATAATTATTAATATCGAAAAACGTAAAAAAACTTAAATAAAGTAAATAAAAAAAATAAAAAATAAAGTATAACTGTATAAATTATTAATTTTTCAAGTTAAATAATAACATTATTTATTATTATAAGAAGAAAAAATTACTTCAAAACTTAATATCGTAACAACTTACCGTTAATAACTAATTAAAAAATTATATTAAATAATAATAATCATATAATAAACGAATTAAGTTTAACATAAATTTAATATTTCGATTAATATATTCGAATACGTATAAAAAAATTAAAACGTTTTTTTAATTTCGATAGTTATAAAAATTCTTAATAAAATTCGAAAAATATTACGCGAATTATAATATTATTATACTTTATATACCCGCGCATTTTTCGTATAAATTTTAACCTTTTAATATATTTAATTTTTTTCTTTTAAAACGCGCTTATTTATTTTATATCGAAAGTTTAATACGATATTATTATACTTATATTACCAAAAAGAATTTCCTTACCGGTTTTTATAACGCGTTTGAAATTATTATAACATTTAACAACATTAAATCCGGATTTGCAAAAATTGGTTTTATTTCATTCGATCTTAATATCGTTTTTTCCGAATTCGAAATTCTTTCAATTTTACTTACGCCAACCGTTTTTCCATTAACCTCCGCCGGTTTTATTTTCCCGCTTATAAAAAGCCCTAAAATATTTAAATAATAATAGAATAACAATGTTACTTATAAAAAAATAAAAATTATTAAAGGAATTTACCGATAAAAATAATTAAATCAGTTAATTTTCTAACCAAAAATTAAATAATATTTTAATATAAAGTTATTTTTAAATAAAAAACTACCTAATTACGCAAAACTAAATATATTATAAAGAAATGTTAAAAAATTAAAAATAAACGTTTCCAAAAAAAAAGATACTTATTATATAGAAAGGATAAACTTTTTTAGCCGAAAAGAAAAGGGGTGGTAAAAAAATACAGCTTATAACGGCTAAATGGTCGTCGTAAAAAAGTTAAACCAAGGAACGGAAATATGGCATTTACAACAAATTCGAACATAATACGCGTACTTATAATAAAGTTGTAAAAATGTCTAACGATAAAAAATTAAATTAATTTTAATTAATACGATATGTTATTATTAAGTTGTGTAAATTTGTTATTACGAGGTGCTAAAAAGTGTCTCGCTCGGTGATATGTTTCGCTCGATAGTGTTGTACGTTATTACTTTTTAATAACTAATTATTATCGATTTCCATTTTTTTAATTATTTAGAAAGTAATTATCTAAGTTTTAATAATAGGAGTTAATATTATATTTAAATTATTACCTTATATTATCGTCGTTTTCGTTTTCGGAACATTATATCGCTATTTTTAGGTTATAATTCTTTGTTATTTTATATTTTAATTATTTAATTTTTTTTTATTAATTTCGAGGTTTTCTTTAACCGTTCGCGGTATTTCCGTTAGGTGTTAATTAAAAGCTTGCTGTCGTATATTTTACCGGATTTGGCCAGGCAGGCGTACTATTTCCGTAAGTTCTTTCTTAAAAAGAGATTTATTTTTTTAATTACTGAAGATACCGACTTTAAAACTTATTTCGTAAAGCTCTTAATATTTTTGCAAAACCTGTCGTACTCTTTATCCTTATATATATATGCCGTAAAGTTTTAATTATAAATTTTTTATTTTCGATAATTTTTCCAAAAGATATAAATATGGATAAAAATAGGGTATTAGTTCGCATCGTGTAACGAATTCCCTTTTTTTTTTTTTTTTTTTTTTTTGCGTAGTTAAAAGGTTATATCGGGTTTGATAGGTTTAATAAGTTACGAAAGGTTTTAATTAAGATCGATATAATTCCAAGTATTAAGTGCGTAAGCTTTAAATTAGAATTCGTTTTTAAAATAATTTTAATTGTTAAGTTTTCTATAAATAACGGAAAGACGTTAACGGTATGGTTGCTATTTTCGTTATTAGTGTATTTAGGTAATTATAATTAATATACAGCTTATATCGTCTTAGAAATATTTATTTAGTTAATATATGTCTAAATTAAACGAATAAAATTTTTTATTATTAGATATAAGGGATATCAGTCGTTGTTGCATTTAGTAATTAGTTGCAGCTGTTTTAAAACGCGTACTGCATTTAAGATAATCTAGTCCCGGAATATATATATTCCGATCAGAGGGATTCTTCAGTATATAGGGTGCTAACGCACCTCTGCTAGCCGACACAAGTTACGTAATATGGATCCGGATGGATTCCCTGGATCTAAGGAAATTTAAATGTAATTAATAAATATAGATTTGGAAAAATCCGTCGGAGTTAAAAAATGTAGATTTTAAAATATATATTACGTAATCTATAATCAACGTACGACATAAGCGAAGCGAATATATAAGTAAAGGTAATAACTATTAATACGGTATAATAACTAATTTAAATAACTTAATTACTAATATATTAAATTAATTTACGTTAATTGTATTCTTTATCCCTAACCGTATATATAACTTTAGAACAAATGTACGTATTATATTTAGGTTTATTACCGACCTTATATTATTATTTCTTTCTCCTAATTTGTCTGCGACGGTTATTATTAACAGTTATTAATAACCTGTTTTTATTATCACTTTTTTTACTGGCTAAAAAAACTTGTTTATCGTATATAGCAAATGTTCAAGTTTTATCTTTATTTTAACATATAATTACTTAAGTTGTTTTAGCGGCAGATGTGTTGCACTTGATGTCTGGGTTGGTATCTTGATTCCTGTCTGACTACTTATCTGCAACGAGTAGGGAGAGCAGCCACATATAGCTGCTTCCTGCTTTGTTCCTTGCAATCCTAGGGCCACTCTAAGCCCTTTGTTTCTAACAACAAATCCACCGTATCTGCTCACAGTTTTATTATATAAGATATAGCTAGGTTTAAGCTATATTTTTCAGGCTAAGCCAAATATATAAAAATTATTATACGATATAATTCGTACGATAAATATTATACTAAATATGTTAAAATAAGATGATTAATTGGTGGTTTTACGATTTAGGATAAATTATATACTTTAATTCCGTAAAGCCTTATTTTTTACTGGGGCCCCGTAAGTACGTAATTTTTTAACTAATTTCGGCTTGAGAGGTTTACATATGTAGTTGCTGATAACCTTTAACCCTGATAAATTTTATGCCCGTTATCTAGGTCGGCATGGTTAATATAACTTAGAAGACGTAAAACTTTACGCGGTAAATCTTAAAAATAAACCTTAAATACGAATAGAAAGTTCTACGAGTTTTCGCCAGTTTTACGATTAGAAATGGTAAATATTAGCTAGTAAAAAGTTTAAAAACTTTAATTTTAATCGTTTTACGGTTTTCGAGTTACCATTATTATCATAGCTTAACATATTACGAAATGTGTCGGCTAGCTAAATGGCAAGGTTGTTATGATAGATGAAATTGTAAAGAAAATTATCTTTTAGCCCCGTTACCTTTACCACCTTAGTATTAAACGATTAATTTAAATTATTAAAAGGTTTACAAAGATAAACCTAAATTTTAACAATATGAAATTACTTTTTAATATAACTTACAATAAGGGAAAAATATAAAAAATATTGTTTATTAACTTATAAAAAAATAACCAACGTAAAAGAGATAATTAAGTATAATATAAAAACTGTTAAACTTATTAATATTAAAATTAACAGCTTTTTCAAATTTACTATAAACGATTTGTTAGGTTATAAAAATACTATTTATTTATAATTAAAAATAAAGTATAATAAAACTTATATATTTATATTACTCAGATATCTAAGCGTTTAATAATAGTTAAAAACAAGAAAGTATAAATTTTACACCTTAATAATAGTAAGAAGTTTGGTATAATTATCGTTAAAAAATTACGTAATAGAAGGTATTATGTTAGTATTTTCTAACGTTTATAATTAAGATTAAACCGGATTTACGAAACGCGGTATATAGTTTCTTTAAAATAAAACATACGTAATTATGACGTATACCGGAACTAAGATGAGAAAATAAATAGTAAAAAAATGATATTAATTAAATACTTCGAGAACGCATTCGAATTTGATAGGTTTTATAAGTTTAATAATAACTACTTATAAATTCATAGAATAGAGATAAAATATTAATTAATAAAAATTATAAAATTAAGTTAAAAAAGTTGGCAACTCGTAAAATAAAAGGAATATTATTAAGTTATTAAGAGATATATAACTATAAGATATAGCTATTAAAGGGGGGTAAATTATTAATAATATTATGTGTTATTTTTTATAAGGATTTGGAAAAGTTAAGATAACTTTTTAATCTAAAAAATCTTTTCGGTTATTTCTGCAACCAGTATAAAAACGTTTAAAAATACCGTTAGAAATAAGGCGTTAAAATAAATAATAAGGACTATAACGTAGTTTTAAAGAATAATACGGACTAGGGAATAAATTAAATTAAGTATAAAAGGGGACGCCTGAAAAAGATAGTTTCCGAGTTATATACCTTAAAGGCCCCGGATAAGGCCTTAAAACTAATACGTAAGTTAAATCTAGTTTTACTCTAAAAAAGCAATAATTTAAACAATTACAACCTAAATAATGACAATCCGTACCCGTACCTTTTCTATTTTTACTTTTATTCATTAATGTCGACAAATAAAACAGTTATAACTTATACGTTATAATGGACTACGACCCGTTATTAAAAGAAGTAATAAAAAGTTTTAATCGCGAAATATTACTTTAAATTTTTTATTAAAATTAAAGAAAACCTTTCGCGCGGAACTTTTTATTTATTATTAGATAATAAGGGTTACGAGTATTTAATAAATGTAAAATAAATGTTAATAAAAAAAATCACACGTTTATTTAAAATTAAGAAAATATTAAACCCGTATTTATATTAAAGAATTTACTTAACGGAAAGGAATTAATTGTAACGAAATAATAATAAGCATTATAAGGGCTATATATTAAAAAATCCTATTAACGTTAATTGTAACCTTAAGTTGGCATATATTTAATATTAATTTTATCGTTTCTTACTTACATAATAATTTAAAAAAGGATACTTATATAAAGTAATCCCTTATATTGAAGAAATATTTTAATACGTATCTAATAGATTAAAAAGAATATTAATTCTATCTTAAGAAAGGTATTAAATTGATAAACAATTTATATAGCTTAAAGTAAATCGGAGTTACCTACTAAGAAGAAATTAAAAGAATTTTTACAAAATATGATATTCGTTTATTAATTTCGAATAACGCGATTTACTATAACAATAAATTAAAAGATATTATTAATTCGTACGTTAACGATTTCCTATTTATAAGCCTTAATTTATAATGCTTAAACATATTATTAATAGAATCGTTAAGGATATATTTATCAAAAACTTAAAAAATATAAATTAGTACCTAAGCGTACAAATTATCCGTTTATTACCTAACGTCTCATATAAGCGATTAGCGCACACCAGCAAACGGCGCATTTTTTAGCACTTCTCGGCACTTCTTCACAACTAATTTAATATAATTAACTATAACGTAATAAATTAATTCAAATTAATCGGATTTTTCGTTGTTAAACGTTTTTATATTTTTCTTACAAATATACGCATTATATCCGGGCTTGTCATAAATGCTATATTTCCTTTTTTCCGCCTAAATTCTTTTACGACGATTGCTTTCAACTACTACTAACTGCGATTCTTTATTATTACTTTTTTTTTCGTAATTATAAAGTCTTATATTTCCTTTTTAATAAATGTCATTTTTTTTGAAAAAGTTTAGTTTTAATTTTCCGGCGTTTATTAAAAATGTAATTCGTTTCGCGTTATAAGCCGTACTTTTTCTAAAAAACGCTTTTATATAATAATAGTAAGTTAGTTTTTATTAAAAAATTAACGGATTTAATTATTTTTATTAATAAGTTATTTTAGTAATTTTAATCTTTTTTTACAAATAACGCTTTTATTTAATCGTTTTGGTAATATTTTTAAAAGTTTTTATAAATAGGGAAATAACAAAGTTAATAACAGTAAATAAAAAAAAGGTGGGTATGAATATAATTAACTTTTATAATTTGGAAAAAACGTAATTTAAATCGAATAAAATAAATTCTGTTTTTGCGAATCCTGATATAATTTTATCGGTTAATATAATAATTTTAAAGGTATCGTAGAAATTAATAATAAAACTCTCTTTAGTAAAATAAGTAATATAACGTTATATAAAACTTTTAATCTATGATAAATAAACGCGTTTTAATAAAAGAAAAAAGATATGTCGAAAAGTTAAAGAAATACGAAAAATGCGCGGGTATATAAAATATAATAATGTCGTAATTAGCGTAATATTTTTTAAATTTTATCAAATAATAACTTTCGTAACAGTCGAAAATAAAAAACCTTTTCGATATTTTTATACGCGTTTAAATATGTTGTTACGATTCAACTAGTGAAGGTCGCGGAAACGGTCGCACTAGGACCGAAACAGGATCCAAGTGGATCGATTACAGGAATAATATGCATTTAAACAAAAAGATCCGAGCTGCTCCGTCGGATCGCAACGGATTAAAATATATTTAAAAAAAAGTATCCGAACTGCTCCGTCGGATCGTAACGGAGCAACAAAAGGATATATACGCCCATAATTTTATAACTTAAATAACAACAGCTTGTAATATAACTTCGTTACCCAAAATACTTTTAATATTATAAAACGTAATTAAATTATTTTAATTACTTTATTGCTTAATTTTTTATAATACTTTACTAATATAAACCCGTCGATTTAGGTTTAATAATTAGTTAATTAATTTAGCCGTTATACGTTACAAGTTTTTATTTAATAATACCGTTAAATTTTAAGTAATATTCCGATAAAATATTTATAAATAAATAACCCGTTTACGAAATTCTTAAAAATACTAATATAAATTTAAATGAAAAAAAATTAATTATTTTTTTTAATTAAGGAAAGAATTTTTTAACCTTTGGATTTTATGAATTAACGTATTAACCAATTTAAGCAAAATAATTCGGAACTTATATCGACATTTTAAATTATTTAAACTTTCTTAAAATATTTACAATAAATACCTAGCGAAAAACTTATTAATATAAAGTAAGTTATTTTGGTAATATTTAGCAAGAAGTTAGGAAAAATATTAAAATTTTTTAAGCTAGAATTTTTTGATAAAATATTTATTAAATTATAATTATTTTCTACGTAATATCGATTTTATTTCAGATATTTCCTAATACGTTTTATTACGTTAATTGTATAAGTTAAGTTTGCCGCCGGATAATTTTTAGAATACGCCGTTATGTAGTTTAAACCTGTAATAAAAAAATATATTACGATACTTTTAAAGCAGTAAAAGCCGAAGGTAATATAGATTTATAACGATTATGAAAAATTCGAACAAATCTTTTTAAAAACTTTCGGAATAGTAAATAAAAAAAACCAAGGTAAAAATTAAAATTTAACAATTACGATAAAGAGAATCTGCCTTTAATTATGGTAACGAATTAATTTAACTTTTTTCAAAATTTAATTAAGGATAAAAAGTATTAATAACCTGATTTTTTAACGGTTTAAAAAGAAAAATCTAAAAAAAGTTGTTTATAGAAGATCGACCAAAATGTTTAACCAATTATATTGTAATGGTAGTAAAAATTAATAGTCGACAGTATACCTAACGAATTTATAACGTTAAAAAATATAATAATAAATAACGTTATAATGTTAATACTAACGTATTTTAACGATAGAACATATTTTATGGGATTAAACTTGGACTCATAAAAATTAGTATAATTTAATAACAAAATAAATGACGGATTAAGTATTAAAATTACGGCAAAATAAGTTATAAAACTTTTAAATGTAAATCGCTTAACAAACCTTAACAGAATAAATTATAAACTTTAATACTTATCGAATAATCGTCGAATAATAAGAAAGGAAAAACTCTTACTATAATACGATAAGGGGAAAGCCTTATAGGATTTTCTAGTTAAAAGATATAGTAAGGATAAAAAGAAATTAAAAGATTTTCGCAAATCGGAGTATAATAACATTTTAAATAATTATAGCGATTAGAGTTTACGTAATTAATTTTATGAACATAATAAAAAAGGAATCGACGACGATTATTTTGGATAATAAAGAAATAGTTAGAAAAATAATATTATAACGAATTCCTTTTTGCTATTATAAATAATGTACGTATAATCCAGAAAACGAAGTAATTTTGGAAAGATTTAATTTAGCTATACGATCATAAATTGCCGAGTTTTATTTTTAAATAATTGTTATTATAAACCCTAAAAAAGAGAAAAAAATTTAGTAAATTTCGTTTAGCTTACGAAAAACTTGTAGGGAAACGATAAAAATACCTTTATATGGAATATAATTTATATTATAGAAAAATAGTTTACATAATAGGATTAAGAAATACGGTAACAAACGGAAAAAGTATTTCGGATAACAAAAACCGTAGAATTATAAAAAGTCCGGATAATATAATTCCGTAACGAAATAAAAAAATACGAAGCGCGTATTTATTAATAAAAAAACAGACGGAGTAATAACGATATAATATCGGATAATTACGGAATTAAATAAACGATTTCAAAAAACGAATATGTTAATTTAAGTAATACCTAAACAAAGCTAATTACTTATAAAAAAGCCGTAATTTAGTAAAGGCTTTAATAGTAATAAGAAATAATAATAATCTTAATACTTTAAGGATATGCATTAAAACATATTAATATATCGTTATAATAAATAATAAAGTTCTAAAAAATAATTATATTATATCTAAGGTAATTGACTAACTTAAATTATTATAAAAATATAGAAAGAATTTTTATATTGTAAATACCGCTAAAAGTTAATCCTTTTTATACGATAATGGAAAAATTACGTACGAAACTAATTATTTCAACATTTTTAGTTTAAGAAAATATATAATTATGAATTTCGATATTATACCGTTAAGGAAGTACGATATAATTTTAAGAATAATATAATTACGCCAATATAACCCTTGAATTAACTGGGTAATTAGTTAGGTAAAATTCGTTTTATAACTTAATAATAAATATAAAAGAAAATAATAAAAATGGCCATAAATGCCGATATAAGGAAACGATACAAACTTCACTACTTATAGAAATACGATATAAAAAAGAAAATAAATACCATAAACAAATACGACGTATTATTATTGTTATTAAAAAAATTATAATAACTAAATAACAACTTATAATAACTAACCCAAAAATTAAATAACTTAATTAATATATTATTATAATATTACAAATATAAACGTTGATTTCGAAAAAAGCTCGAAACGAAATTACTAAAATATAACGAATAAAATTATAAAATTCTCCTAAAAGAAAAAATATTAATTAAGTTTTACCGTATTTATAACCTTAAGGAAATAAAATTATACGTATTTAGAAAATACCTAAAAACCCAACTTAAAAAAATAAATTCGATTATCCAAATTACTGATTAAATACCTCATATTTTTCGTATCAAAAAAATGAAAAATTTCGATTAATCGTAAATTACCAACAACTTAACAATATTACTATTAAAAACCAAATACCATTACTTTTTATCAGCAAAATAAAAAATCGCTTCGACAAAATTTAATAATTTACTATTTTCGACTTTAAAAATGGATAAAACTTAATTTAAGTTAAAAAAACCATAAATAAAAACAACGTTTCGAATTAAATACGGCTTTTACGAATACCTTATTACCTTTATAAAACTTATTAACGTACCTATTACGTTTTAACACATAATTAATTACGTCTTTAAAAAACATTTCGATATTTTTATAATATGTTATTTCGACGACATCCTTATTTTTTTAAAAACTAAAAAATAATACGAAAAACATATTTACAAAATATTATAATTATTTTAAAACGCTAACTTACTAATTAATACGGAAAAATAATTAATTCCACATACAAAAAATTAAATATTTCAACCATATTATTATTCTCGGATATATTAAAATAAATCCTAAAAAAATCGTTATAATACGAAATTAAGTACGGCCCATTATAATTAAAAAAATATAAACTTTCCTCGGATTTGCTAATTATTATTAAAAATTTATCAAAAACTTTAATCGGATAATAATATCTCTAAATAAAATTATTCGAAAAAAATTTTTTAATAAACGTTAAAAAAATATTTTAACAATTTAAAAAAACAATTACAAATTAATTAATATTAATTATATACGGCCCAAATTGCCGAATAAAATTAAAAACCGACACGTCAAATTATATTTTAAACGTAATCGAATAAGGTAATAATTAAAAAGTATTATACCTTATAATTTTTTTTTTTATAAATTACAAAAACCAAAATTACGTTACGTTATTCCCGATAAAAAATTTTTAGTTATTATCAAAATATTTCGCGAATTTAAATATTTTCATAAAAATAATTAATATTAAATTAAAATTTATACGGATTATAAAGCTTTTACACGATTTACTACGACCAAAAATTTTACAATACGATAATTTCGTTATATAGAAAAATTAACAAAATATAATTTTATTATCATTTATAAAAAAAACTTAAAAAACGGGAAAACCGATATATTTAATAAACGGCCAAACCTTAAAGAAAAAACGGTTAAAATTAATTATACAATTTTTAATAGTATTACCGAAAGATATTTACGTTTACGACAAATTAAGACAATACGGGTAATACCTTAAAACATATACCAAAAAATTAATATATATAACGATAATTTACTTAAAAAAATAATAAATTACAAATCTTAAAACAATATTAGAAAAACTTAACACGAAAAATACATAAATATCCGTTATACGGATACCCAGGGATTCATAAAACCCTAAAACGTTTTTAGCGCATATATAATTTCTTTAAAATAAAAAATGTAATTTAAAAAATCAAACAATAATATAACGTTTACGCCAAAACGAAAATACGCCGATATAAACCTTACGGAGAATTACAACCATTACTAATCGTAAACTAACCATAAATTTTTATTACGATAAACTTTATTACTAAACTTTTTTTATTAAAAAACCTAACTACGAACCTATATTACGATAATATTTTTGTAATTATCGACCGATTTATAAAATTTTCTTATTTTTTTCCTTATAATGAAAATATTAATATCGAATAAATAATATACATCTTTTTTAAAAACATTTTTAATATATATAAATTTTTATACGAAATTAATTTAAACTACAAATTATCTAACGTATTTCGACCCTAAACGGGTAAGTAAACCGAACGACAAAACCAAATACTCGAAATATATTTGCGATATTACATTAATTACGAACAAAATAACTAAATTAAAAAAATACTAATAACGCAAATAACTTATAATACTAATTACCATAAACACATTAAAACAATACCGTTTACAGTTAATTTTAGTTTTATCCCAGAAATTTACAAAAAAAACCTAAAAAAAACCCACTTATTATTAAAACAATTCTTACGTCGGAATAATTTAAATAAATATACCAGAAAATAAAAATAAAACTCGAATTAATACGTAATCAAATAAAAAAATATTATAACTAAAAACGATTAAAAAAATTAACCTTTTCAAAAAGAAAAATATTTTACCTAACTACCAAAAACATCTAAACAAAACGTTTAAACCATAAACTCGATTTTAAATATATTAATTTTTGCAAAATTATCAGAAAAATCTCAAAAAATAATTACTAATTAAAATTACTATTTAAAATCAAACTTTACCTAATTTTTACGTATCTTTACTTAAATTAATAGTAAATACTATCAAAATACGCATTAAACAAACCGATATAAAAAAAATACAAAACTACGAAATAGAAAAAATCTGAAATATACGAAAAATTAATAAACTTACCCAATATCTAATTAAATAAAAAAATTATTTAAACTCAAAAACTTCCTAAAAACCCGTTAAAAATTTAATCGGTACCTAACGTTTACTAAAAAATTTCCACCAACAACAATATTACGCAAAAAGAAAAATCTTAATTAAAGTCGGAAAAAAATCCCTCGGACAATAATTAATCGGGGTTAAAAACAAACAAAAAAATCTTAAAACGTTATTTTTCAACCGCTAACTTTTTCGCCTTTTCTTACTCCTTTAACTTATCCAAAAATTAAAACCCTCGGTTAACTATATTAATCCCTTTTTTACGAAAAAACTCTTATTACGTACGAAAATAGTCCGAACGGGATAAAATTTCGTTTAAACGCCGCGAAATAACCTCCAGCTCCTTATAAATATCGCGTAATTACTAACGAACTAATAATTTTTCTAATTTAAAACGTTCCATTTTTTTATTAATATTATTTAACGAAAATAACGGAACGCCGGAACTATCGTAATATCGCTTCTTAAAAATATAATTATCGTAACGAAATACGCTTTCGGATATAACGCATTTATCTTTAACGCGGAAATAAGAAATATACGGCATAACTTCGAAACTAAGGTTAATAACGAAACGAATAAATGCCTATCTTTTTTCCTTTTAATCGCGTTCCGATACCGCCTTTTCCTTTCGAATACGATATTTACGAAACCTGCTAATATAACCGGACATAATAAAATAAAAAACACTTACTTTAAGTAATAATTTTCGGGACGAAAATTTAAAAAAAAGGAAATCGTATTACGATTTAACTAATAAAGGTCGCGGAAACGGTCGTACTAAAACCAAAACAAAATCCAAATAAATTGATTACGGAAACAATATACATTTAAACAAAAAAATCCGAACTGTTCCGTCGGATCGTAACGGATCAAAATGTATTTAAATAAAAAAAATCCGAACTATTCCATTAAATCGTAACGAAACAGCAAAAAGATATATACGCTTATAACTTCATAACTTAAATAACGATAGTTTACAATATAACTTCGTTATCTAAAACACTTTTGGTATTACGAAACGTAACTAAATTATCTTAATTACTTTATTACTCAGTTTCTCATAGTACTTTGCCAACATAAACCCGTCGACTTAGGTTTAATAGTTGGTTAATTAGCTTAGCCGTCATATATATTAATCGAAATATTAAATTTATTTTGAACTTAATTTATTTATTATTTAACCGCTATTTTTTATAATAATTTTTAAGCAGATAAAAATACGTTATTTATAGATTAAAAAAATTGATTTTTCTTAGTAAAAACAATAAATAAGGTTAAGACCTAATTTTAAAAGTTAACAATTTATATTTTTATATATTATTCTCCATTATTTTATTAAATTTATTTAAATATTTTACGTTTTTTACTATTAGTAATAGTTATGTTAATTATTATAAAAAACTTTATTAAAAGTTTGATTGCGTCGAAGTTATAAATATCCTTTTTCGTAATACCGTATTTTGCAATTATAGCTTAAAAAATCTAAATTATTTATGAAATATTTTAAAATTTTTATATAAAATCGTTTAATAATATATTTTTCGATTTAAACGTATTTCGAATTTTTATTACCGTTAATAAAATTAAATACTTAGGTAACCCTAATACGTTCTGTAACGCGTTACGTAAATAATAAAATCGTTATATTTTTAATATGCTAATACCAGATAAAAAACGTTCGCCTCTTTAGGTTAAGGATTTATTCGATAATCGATTTTTTTTTTTCAGTTAGCGTTAAATTTTACGAATTAGGGATAATGTCGGTTCGAACGCGTTCACTATAATATTAAGCTTTAAGGGTAATGTCGGTAACGTTGTATATAAAATTAAGATTTTTATAACTAAGTTTTAGGTTTTATTTTTTTAACCTAAAAGCTAGATTTATCTTAAATTGTTTTTAAAACGTTGTATTACGTTAATGTTATATAATAAATAAATAAAGTTAGGTAATTAAAATGTTGACAAAAATGCGCCGCTCGCTTATGGTCGTCGTTCGCTTATGTAAAACGTTATTAAAAAACTAATATTAAACCAGTAATAATATATTAAGAAATTATTGAAATTATTATTATTAGCTATTTTAGGAAAATAATTTCCGTTATTTATTAAGAACTATTTATAATACGCTGTAAAAAATATAAAAAATAAAATTAATAAAAGAAATATAAGGTATTATCTAAGCGAGCTATATACTTATTTTATTATTTACACTTTTTAATTTTAATTATTTACTTTTTAATAATTATTATATAAAACGGCTTATAAAAAGAAAAATAAACTTAGCCGTTTAAGGTAAAAAACGAAAGCCGAAATTTAATTATTAAAAGCTTAGTTTTATTAATAGTATTTTATTCATTATTTTAACAACGCGAATTAACGGTAAATACCCTTAACGCGATACCGTTCATAATTTGCGAAAATTAACATTAACCGAAAAAAAAATCAATTATCGAATAAATTCTTAAGTTAAATACGCGAACGTGTTTCGTATAACGTTAATATATTAAAGATATAACGAATTTAATATTTATGTAACGTATCACAAAATATGTCAGAATTAATTAAGTACTTAACTTTATTAAACGGTGGAAAAAAAATTAAAACGCGATTAATTCGAAAAATAAATTATCAAAAAATTTTAACTTATTATATAAGCGAACCGTTTACATAAGCGAACCGCTCGTTTTTTGGCACTTCGTAATAACTAATCTAAATAACTTAACTATAATATATTTATTTGATTTAAATTAACCGTATTCTTTATCGCTAACCGTATATATAGCTTTAGAATAAATGTACGTATTATATAAGGTTTGTTGCGGACGCTATATTGCTATTCCTTCCTGCTAACCTATATGCGACCGAGCTCCCCCCGACGTATATAGGCTAATATTACCCCTATTTCGACAGTATTAAAACCGACCGACAGAAATACGATTACTGACCGAATTCCCGATCCGTATACGCAAACGTTTTTTATACAGCTTTAATACGTGGAAGATATTCGCAAAATAAAATGCTATAAGGCTTTGTTGAAAAACGCGTTGCAAGGTTGCGGGGCAAGGCTGTAGGGCTTGTTATGGGGCGCGTCGGAGGGCTGTCGAGGGCGCGTCGGAGGGCTGTCGAGGGCGCGTCGCGGTATTATAAGATTTGTCGAACAATTCGATCCTACGTATATATAATTATTAAAATAAAGAATTTTAATAAAAAAAGATACTTATTATATTAAATAAATAATTTTTCTAGCTAGCAAAAAAGGTTATGACAAAAAATTACTATAAATAATTGCTAAAAGTAGTCGGTCGCATATAAGTTAATAGGAGGGAATGGCAATATACGTCCGTAATAAGGCTTAATATAATGCGTGCACTTATTTAAAACCTGTAGATATAGTTAGCGAAAAAGAATACTATCGATTAAATTAATTAAAACTGTTATGGTTAAGGTATTTAAATTAGTTGTTGCGAGGTGCAAAAAAACGAGCGGTTCGCTTATATGGTACGTTATGCGAAAATTCGAAAGTATTTCGTAAATAATTTAAGCTTATTTAGGTTATAATTGTAAAATACGGTATCGTAAAAAAGAATATTAATAATTTTTATAAATAAAGTTTTTAATAAGGTTTTTTATATTAGTTAATATAATTATTATTAATATTACAATACGTAAAAAAATTAAAAAAGTTTAATTAAAAAAATGGGATTAATTTATAATAATATAAATTATTAACTTTTAAAGTTAAGCCTTACTTTTATGTAAAATACTAATAGGTTTAAGCTATATTCTTTAGGCTAAGCCAAATATACGAAAATTATTATACGATATAATCGTACGATAAATATTATACCTAATATCTTAGAATACGGTAACTACTTAGTGGTTTTTACGATTTAGGATAAATTATATACCTTAGTCCCGTAAAGCCTTATTTTGTAAAGCGTAATTACCGGCAAGCTTCGACCCTAATAAACCTTATACCCGTTAGTTCCACGGCTTAATATAATTATATAATATAACTCAGAAAACGTAAGGTTTTACGCGGTAAACCTTAAGAATAAACTTTAAATACATATGAAAACCTAACTTTTACAAATTTTCGTTAATTTTACGGCTTAATTATTTTACGGTTTTCGAATTACCATTACTATTACAATTTAATATATGACAAAATTCGTACATAATATCGGTAATCCGTACCAACAAAATCTTTAACGAAACCGTTACGTTTAAAATCGTTAAATTTTATAAAATAATAAAACGAACGAAAAATATTAATAATTGTATCAACTTAAATAATATTTCTCAAAAAAATCGTATTTAATTATTAATTTTCGGATACGATTTAATTTTCAAAAGTAATACTAGTTAATCGTTATTCGAACTTATGGCGAAAAATATGGCAATTATAAAGAAACTATTAAAGAAATTAAAAAGGGAAAAAAAAAACGGCTAACGAATATTGAATTTCAAATTTTGGAACGTTATAAACTGGAGTATAACCGATAGTTTGCCCGGCTGCTCCGGGTAGCGAAATTATTTTAGAACACCGACGCGAATCGACGTAAATAGGAGCTGCGGGATAAGGCAGCCTGCGAGAGGGATCGGTTTAGTGAAGCCTAGGAATTGAGGTGTCAATCTATCATTTTATCCAATTTTGTCTATACGATCACGTCTCCTCAAGGGAGAGGGCCTTACTTTTATATATTATTTTTGCCGGAAAAAACTATTTTCTTCGTTAGTTCGCCGATAACCTACTTTTATTCGATTAATAGATTACTATAAGTTAAAACGGTTAAATAATAAATAAATTAAGTTTAAAATAAATTAAATATTTCGACAAATATATTAAAATACGTATTACAAGTCTGAAAATTTTTTTTAACAGTTATAAAAGCCATTAATTAATTAAATTCGAAAATTATTATAAAAATAACAATATTATTATATTTTATATACCTATTTATTTTTCTTATCAGCTTTAATTTTTTAACGTGTTTTATTTTTCCGTATTAAAACGCGCTTATTTGTTATATATTAAGGGTTTTATACGATATTACGTTACTTATATTACTAAAGAAAATTTCATCGCCGGTTTTCGCGATACGTTTAAAGTTGTTATAACAACTGATAATATTAAATCCGGATTTGTAAAAACAGGATTTGTTTTATTTAAGTTTAAATTCCCTTTTTTCCGAATTAAAAGTTTTAATTATATTTATATCGACCGTTTTTCTACTAACCTTTATTAACTTCGTTATTTTCTCACTTACGAAAACTTTTAAAAATATTGCTAAAGCGATTTAACGGGAATATTATTTATAAAGAAAAAGCAGAAATTATTAGAGTAACTCGTTAATAAAAATAATTAAAGCGGTTAATTATTTAATAAAAAATAACTTAATACTTTTATACGAAAACGTGCTTTTTTAAGAAAAGAACGTTTACTTTTGCGAAACGAACTAAGTCCTTAATAAACGTCCCAAAATCAAAAACATACGTTTTTTTTTAAAACAAAAAGAAATACTTATTATAAAGAAGATAAGGGCTTTTATAGCTAAAAGTAATTATAATAAAAGGGTTTAAATGAAAAAATAGAAATATAGTATTTACGATAAGCCCGGACATAATACGCGCATTTGTAAAGGAAATTATAAAAACGTTTAATGATAAAAAATCCGAATAATTTAAATTAATTTAATATGTTATGGTTATTCAATTCGAATTTATTGTCGCGACGTAGCATAAAGTGTATAGCTCGCTTGTGTAGTACGTTATACGAACACGTAAGCTTTATAGGAAAATTTAACTTCTTTAATAATACTAATAAATTAGATTTATAAGTAATTTAACTTTAAAATATTAGGAATATATTAGCCGATTATCGCGGTAATTAAACGGTATAATATATTTATTTATTCGGTAACGAAAATTCAACGAAAACTACCTGTATTAGAAAAATATTAACTTAAAACTATTCGGAGTAATAAATATAGGCTTAATAAATGATAACGAATCGGTTAAATCCATAAAAAGTTACATATTTCTTATAACTAGAATATCCGTTTTATAACTTTTAAAATTATAAAATATTATTACTAAATATATTATTAAAATAAAATACGTAAAAGCGGACATAACTGTAATAAAAGTAACTAGGATTAGGGATTATGTAATTAAGTTAAAGTTTATATTTAAAAGTTTTATTATTATTTTATAAAAAAATTAAATATGTTAAAATAAGTGATAGAAATATAAATATCTTAAAAAAAACCGCTATATTTGATATAAATATTAGTATGTATAATAAAAAGTATAAAAAGAAAATATTTATTATTAATACGTGAAAAGTAAGGATAACTTAGTAAATAAGGTTTTAAAGCTATTAGATAAAGTTAATTTCGAATAATTCGTAGCGTATTTAAAAATAAAAAATATATATATAAAACCAATCACAATATATTTAAAATTATTAAAAATAAGAATTTAATTTTTTAATAAATTAAAAATTTAAAATCCGAAATTACTTCAAGCAAAAACGCGTATTGGTAATTAATGTTTTAAGGTGTTTACGGTTAATGAGCTAGGTTATAAGATGCAACCTGGGATACCTTTTGTTATGAAAAACCTTTTTAAGTATGGATTTATATATGTAAGAGGAGTTTGGCCCAGACGTTTTCAGTCTAGTTCAATGTCAACATATAGTTTGCGCCAGTGCCCTGCATTTGATCACTGTGATTGCTGACAGTTGCTATTATTATTGTTGTATTGTTGTTAAAGGATTATACGCGTTTTGAAGGGGCCCATACAAAAAAGGTGTATGATTCAAAAGCTAAGTGGGGCCCCGACACTCTGATTCGAAATGACAGTATCAAATAACTTACACTATTCCCTTGGAACAGGATCAACATGTGATGACTCTGACATAAGATATGTTCTCACAGGGCAGAGACTGTGGCTTTGTGGAACCCAGTGAAACATCGAGATGCAGCACAATACGTCATTATTGACCGCGTCGCACTTTTGAGTGGGGGTAAGACGGAACGTCGGCTGGGTATGCTGCGGTACCTGGAGCTTGCTATAGTTATATATTTCCCCTTGACCGATGAGGTACGCAGACCTATTTTCCAGAGTCCGACATCTCATTGCACGCCACACCTAGATTCCCCACTGGCATTATGTCTCCCTACCCGGTCTGTTGTACTGCCGAAGTGCCCACTGAAGTAAGTGATTACCGTCGCATTTTAACACGATATGTCTGATCAATCCCGCCCATTCAGGTGGTGGAGAGATTCTTGAACGATGCACATGCTGGAGCTGAGCGGTTGGTGCCGAATACCCCACGCTGCCTAGCGGTCGTAACCAGCGTCGATGGCACGGCATCAATCCCTACTACTGCTTCAGAACCGCCCTTGCAACCATTCACTTCCCCATTTATTGGCCAGTCTGCAGAGGAGGTCTATAACCACGTAAACGGAGCAAACTATCTTGCTATACTCGACCAACAATCTATCGAGGATGGCACGGCAGTCCTCGTCGCTCGCCGGCCGGGCGGCATCCAGACTGTCCGAACTACCTTCGAGTCGGCGCAACATCTACTTACGGGCCTTGAAATCGCCACTCTCGGCTTTGATGAGATTCAGCAAGTAGCAGGCTCGTCTGGGGGGGTCTACGGAGCCAGTCGTAACGAGCCTCAGAGAGGTGGCCCGGCTCCTAGGCGGAGGCTCGGGGGAAATTAGCGAAGTTACAGAGAATCCGATGGTCAGTATAAGGCGGGCCAGCCATTGTTTGAGCAGTGCCTACGGGGATGCTAGGTCGCATGGACAAGAAGTCATAATAGACATGACACGCGCTCGTATATTATCCCGCCACATCATCTCCGCGGTTTGACCTATATATCTCCATTCCCTCTCATTAAGATACTGCACAGCTTCACAAGAGTGGATGAGTCGAGCCTTGAACGTTAGAATAGAATCCTCCGAGTAACTCCTCCTCTCTTAGATAAGGCCTGTAGAGATGGGATTTGTCATCTACGGAACGCAAACGCTGTTTTCGTACAACACCATCTCCATACTCTATGCTATCAAGCAAAATCCCCCTCGCAGTTTGACCACCATCACACCAAAACATAACATACTGCCTTCCCAATCGGTACACGTCCTCTAATTCAGATCTCTCATATCTACTAATTTCTAACGCCACGAGGCTGAAGGATTCTTACGTTGGCTTCTTAGTGCTTTCAACGCTTGCAGCATGAACTCCGGAGACGATGGACCATTGAGCTGTCTCACCTCAGCGCTGGCTTGTAGTTGGAAATACACTCCTGGACATCCATCTACTATCATCATCTCAACTGCTAGAAGCATGTTTCGAATGAACAAATAGATCCTGCTGCTTCGTCATCTCTCCGCGGCCGCTTCCGCGTATCATCCCTCCGGACGTCCATCTGCGGCCCAGCTTAGGGGTGCTATTGGCCTAGAGTCAGAAGCTCCGAGCTATGCACCAGTTCATCTGCATACTGTCGATCGGGAAGGAACGCGCGCGCATGAATATGTTTTGTTTCATGGCGTCCTGCTTATGGTGGGAGACCTATTTTTGCTTCCGCATACCGTGACGGCCACTTTTCTTTGCAAGGATTAGCGTCACAGCCGAAACATCGCAAAGAGGGAAAGGGGGGGTGGAAACATGATGGGAACAAGTATAAAAGACTGGCTCGTAGTCGGTCCAGAAGGACTATATCACGACAAGCAAGCATCGCCAGTTCACAAAAGAGCTAGAAGCAAGCAGCGCTAGAAAATGCATTCCTATTCCCTCATCGTATTTGCTACTGTGGCCCTCGCCCAGACCGCTACCTTCGAGTGGGACTGCACGAACTCGCTGGGTCCTTGCAACAACGCCTGCTATGCCGTAAACCACGGCCTATCCCCAAGCCTTCTGACGTACGACTCGGATGAAGCGAACCGCGACCCTCGCCGAACGGCCTCGGGCTGTAACAGGACGCCCTGTACCAACACGAATTACGGGCAATGGGGGAACTCCTGTGACGAGTACCCTTTTGCGAGCACTTCCGAGGGTGGCCAGAACGCGATCCTTCGATGCGTTGATGGTTCCGAGAATAGCAGTAAGATATCAAAGACGCTACTCTTATCGCTTACGGACACTAGCTGACAAAGGCATCTTCTTCCTTGTACAGGCGAGGGGGGACAACTGAGCAACTTTTATCGTGGTATGACCAGCGGAACTCAGTTCAGTATAGTCGTCCGAAACTATGGTGGCGCGTATGTGTAGACCATTCCATCGGCAGACTTTGTAGGTGATTGACTGTCGAAATAGTTTTTACTGCGAGAACGCCGGTGCTGCAAACGACGGCAGCGAGTTCCGCCTTGTTAACGGGGCTTTCCAGAATGCCAAGATGCGCCGTGGTGAGTACCTACCGATCTCAAAGTAGTTGAGCCAAGCTGACGGTAGATAGACTACGGCTTCGCGGACGCCGAACCCCGGGGTCCGCCCAAGAAGCTGCGCGAGTTCGAGGACGAGAACGGGGAAAAGCTTTTGAGCCTCAATCCTGACATGAATGGCACGCTCGTGGGTACTACGATCTCTAGCAGAGGGCGGCTCGTCAAGGTCGTCAGGGAAATTTAAGAAGAGTGTCACACGTAAAAGGTAGTTGAGAAAACGCTCTGGTTTCTTTTGTGGCTTTCGTTCCCGGTGGGTCGACCGAGGATAGGATGGCTCGACACACACCGCGACCAGAATTCATTCTTTAAGGGAATACGGACAGACGTTTCGTTTAGAAAGGAATCAGGAAGTTTAGGATAGTTTACCACTCTCGTTAACTAGAATCCAAATAAGGATGCCCGCACTTGTTTAGCCTCTCTTATTTACGCGCCATTTTATATCCGAGTCACGTTTAAATAATTTACAGATATATTTCATTATATAAGACGATTTCCTGATTCATTATATAAACTAGAACTTTATATAATACCTTAAAATTTGAATAGTCGCCTATTTAAAACTTAATTCCGTTCAGCTTAAAATAGTACCTAAACCTCTTATAAAAAGTCTTATAAATTACGCACGAAAGATATTATTTAATTTACAATAATAATCCTAAATCTATAATAAAAATAAAACCGTATAATATAAGTTATTACTATAAAACCTAACGGTTTATAACATTTAAGATTTAAAACTAATATATTATAAGTATTACAAATATAAAAGCGTTAAGTATTAATTGGAACGTATATTATAAACAAGTCGGCTATTTTATAGCACTTTTTAACGACAGATTTAAATAAAATAACTATAATATAATAATTTAATTCAAAATAATCGGACTTTTCGTCGTTAAACGCCTTTACATCCTCCTTATAAATACGCGCATTATATTTAGGCTTGCTATAAACGTTACATGTCCGTTTTTTCGCTTAAACCCTTTTAGAACAACCCCTTTTGGCCGTTACCAGTTGCGGTGATTTACCATTATCTTCCTTCGTAGCTGTAAAAGTTTGAAAATATGTTCTTAAAAAAATCATAAGTTAACAAAGTATACAACAGCAAATTAATATATTTTTGATATTAAATTCAAGTATCTAAAATGTTTAAAGAATAATAAGTGGTAATGCCTTAAGGTGAAATCTATATCGAAAAGAAACTCCTTAATATACATACATCAAAGATCCGGACAAACTGATCAACCGAATCGGAAAATAGTCTTAATACTCTGCCCTATTCTAATACGTTTAACAGAAAAAAATTCGATTAATTTAAATTTGTTACTATAAAATGCTAAAAGTATCTAACAAGCTTATATGTCCAGCGAGCTCATAGAGTACGTTAAGAAATTTATATTAAATGCTAGTATTTTTCAAAAAAACAAATATATATAATTATGATTAAGTCTGTTTACACTCGAAATTCTTTTTAAATTTAGTGCTTTTAAAGGATCTAAATTATAACAATCCGTTTAAGTTTATATATACTTTTAAATTAACGTTATATAATTTCTATTTAAGTTAAAAGACTTAAATTTAATTTCGACTATCTCTTTTGAACTTTTTACTATTACGCTATAACTTAAAAATTTTTTTAAAAAATACTTTTAATTAAGGAAAAACTATGAACAGTTTTAAATATCTAACAAGCAATACTATATATATATATATATAGTAATTTAAGAAAAGTAACAATTTAGGCAGCTAAAGAATTTAATAATTTTAATATCGTAGATGCTATTTTATATTAAAATTATAAACACTAAATTATTAAATAAGAATTAAATTAAACCGTTACAAATTTATTAAATATTTAATCGGTTAAAGATAACATTATTAAAGGCTTAAAACTTATAAATGCCAACGATTATGTTGTATTTTATCCTGATATTAAAAAACATGTTATAGCGTTATTAAATGCTTTTAAATCTTGATAGTTATTATTAATTTGTATGCATTTTCGCTATCCATTGGTAGGGCAATTTATTAGGTGGGGTCACTGGTTAGGTATTCCTAAGCGTTCTGTATTTTGCTAATCCAAGGCCTCATAATGGAAATACCACTGTATAACAATTGATGATTAGATATACTTACTTTTTAACTCCCAGGGTAATTTTTGTCCGTTACCTCCCCGTACCACCTCTTTTCCTTACAGGCTAGTATCTAGCTCCATAATATCTATATGGAAATCTACCTGTTTCTAGTATATGTAAGTCGTCACCATAACCCGTATGCAGCGTTCCATTACTCTACTAACAACTGTATTTGGTTCAAGTTAAGGCCTTTTCCAGACTTCCAATGGACTTAAAAGCCTAGCTTCGATGTATCAAGAGACAACGCATTCACGAAACGTCGCCGTCAATTGAAGCTACCAAATACCTCAAGAAGTGGGATAGGATGAAGGGCTCCATCGAGAGTGGAAACGACAAAGGAATTGGTTGGGGTAATTTTCGATGCAAAATATATGGGGGCGGTGGAGGTAACTAACAAAAATACTCTTATGAGATGTCTGCCGATTTACACATCTCTAGTCCCGCGGAGGAGGACAATAGCGCCTAGATGCCGGCGCATAGCGACCACCATTATGCTTACGTCAAAGCTTGGCATTCGTAATTCTCGGTCGTCCCTCATGCTTGAACATAACATTACAAGACTCCTTTCCTCTTTACAACTGCCTAACACCTGCTTGATGCCCCTTTAAGAGTCCATACCGTCATGTCTCAATTCGCTACTTATCCGAGCCTTCGGGCCAAGTCGGTGTTGATCACCGGCGCCGCTGAGGGGATCGGTGCGGCATCGGTGGAGCTATTCTGCCGACAGGGGTCGAGCGTCGTCTTCCTGGATTACAATGAGGAGTCGGCGCGGAAGCTGATTGATAAGATTGCGGGCATTCCGGGCGCGACGACGCCGACCTTCATGCACTGCGACGTAACGGACCTCGACCGGCTAAAAGAGTGTGCCGAGAAGGCCGCCGCTGCCAGCCCCGGCGGCGCTATCGACGTGCTCGTCAACAACGCTGGGGCCGCGCCTAAGACCTCGCGCGTCCCCACCGCCGAGATCACGCCCGAGATCTGGGAGCGCGACGTCAACGTCAATCTCCGCAGCCAGTTCTTCCTGACACAGGCCGTCGTGCCGGCCATGCAGAAGAAGGGTTCCGGCTCCATCATCAACCTCGGGTCTATCACCTGGCGGATCCCAGCCGTTGGGATACCGGTCTATACCGCGTGCAAGGCCGCCGTTATGGGCATGACCAGGACGCATAGCAAGGAGTTCGGCAAGGATGGCAGTAAGCTGACCCTACGTTCTTACACTCACTAGAATAACATGTCTCAGGCCCTTCTTGGGATACCTGGATATGAATAATCGTTATGCGGAATAGTTGCTGACGATCCATGGTACAGTTCGGGTCAACAGTATTATGCCTGGAGCTATTGCAACACAGAGGCAGATCGAGGAAGTTCTTACCAAAGAGTACAGGGCCGAAGTCATGGCTGCTCAGAGCTTGAAGCGAGACCTCATGCCCGAGGAGGTGGCGAGGTTGATCTTGTTCCTTGCGTCGGATGACTCTAGTGCCATTACTGGATCCAGTTATGTGGTGGATGGTGGCTGGGTGAGCGACCCCTGAGGTCAAACTTTCGGATCATGTCACTCTTTTTCGTAGATTTACTCTTTCAACCTGTCGCGACAGAACCGGCCCTGAAGACTCTTGAATACGCTGGTGCTATAGGGGAGGACCCTAATAGGCTCGAACCTCTAGTCTCTATTGGCTGTCTAATTCATGTGAGATATATCCCCTCCATACGCATAAACCCTCCGTTTGCCAAAATCCAGGCGCCGCCGCCTATGTATCAAGCGGAGACCGGGGGGGGAGTTGAGGCGGTATTTAGGTGACCGGTGAAGCTATAAAGCTTGGGGCCGCACCTATCAAGAACTCGCGCATGGCTCCCACACCTCCTTCCCATTCTGTCATTTGATAATCGGGATGAACCTGCCAGCCGCTTACGGAAACTATGGTGGAATGCAACCATATATAGCTAAATAAGCTCGAACGAGCAACAATTCGAGCGCCCACGTTTTGGAGTTCAACAAACTACTCTTCTCCTCCGATCTTCACAATGCGTAATACAGGCAAGTCCATCGGCAACTTCTGCACCGCCACCTGGATGATCTTCTGGAACCAGTCCGACCTTAAGACAAGCAACGTGCTTGTCGTTGTGAACTCACCGTCCATGAATCTAAACTCGAGCTCGTCGGCGCTGACGAACATCGTTTCCAAGATGTTCGCCGGTATATGCATCCTAGACTTGTTCCAGAACAGCTCCCTAGCCTATTGCAACCATCGGGCGCCGTGACGGCCGTCAAGGCGCTCACTAGTGTGAGTTTTGGCCTGCTGGCCACGGGGTCTGACCGGGCCCTTGGAGGACGCTTGATGCATGACCGCATGGCATCGGCGGTGGGATAATGAGCTTGCGGCAACGAGAGCTGAAGTAGATCGCTTGCGGCGTACGCTGTTGGCACTGGGCGATCGTGGCTGCGAAGAACTGGTTAAGGTAGGTCAGCAACTCACGGTTCGTTTGCACAAGGGACCGAGGAGACTCATTGGCTACGGACCGTCATATATCAGACAGCTCACGCCGCGCCAAACGCTGTGAGATACATTCTCTACTGAAGAGTGAGATTGGGGGCTGTATAGCCGTAGCAGCAGTCCTTGGAACCAGTCAAAGAAGAGTTGAATTTCCTCTCCCCGGTAACTGGTGCAAATGTGGACATTGGTTGTTCCAAGATATAACTATACTGTCACGCCATTCAGTCAGCTCTAGTTGTATGCCTAAGTTTAAAAGTCACGATATATTTTTGAGAGAGCAATGCCTGCAGCTCAAAGGTTTGCACTAAGCCTTTCAGGGACGAAACAGATTCATTACCATCACTGGGGAAGGAGACAAAATATGGAGTGTAATAAAACACTCAAGAAAAACTCGAGTGAAGGCCAAACAATCTCTTCATTAACGACTGCAGAGAACCCCCCCATGCCGATCCCTCTAGCAACAGCCACGACATATCTGTGGCCGGGGTCAGCCCATCCATCTGTGCGTGGGTACTCTTGGTGCCCACTGAGGTCACATAAGCGCTGGGCGTGTCCGTATCGAAGAACAGCAGCTCATAAAGCTTGACAGGCCATCCCGTGACGGGATCCCAGTCAGCCACGATGCTGGTCCTAGTCGAGCGCGACACGATATTGCTCGGACCGGGCGCCGTCTTCAAGGGTGGGCAACGGCGGAGTCGACAGGATACCACTGAGACTTGTTGTCATTGCCAATCGACGTGCGCACCTGGGACTCCAACTTCTTGTTAACGACGACCCACGCCTCCCAGTGCGAGTTGGAACTGGCAAAGTACTCACCCTATTCCTGCCCTCTACGTTACGATTGGACGTCATACGGAATTAACCTAATATTGTGAGCAGTTGAGGTGATTTTCTGAAAGGGCTTTGAGTTGTGGCCCTAGGATTGCAGGAACAAAGCAGGAAGCAGCTATATCTGGCTGCTCCCCCCCCCGTTTGCAGATGAGTAGTCAACCAGGAATCAAGACACTAGCCCACAGATCAAGTGCAACACATCTGCCGACATGGTAGCATCTTCTGGTTCCGTCTCTTAGCACTTTAACCAGTCGTTGACACCCCGATCCACTCGTTTTGTGTTGCACTTGAGGTACCCCTCCGGGACAAGGAGGGAGGAAGGCTTGGAACGGCAGGCTCGGCGTGAGGGCGCTTAGAAGCAGATCTGCCAGAGAGAACCGGCTCGGCCTGGAGAGGCTTAGAAGCTCCCTTAATCGCTTCAGGCAAGAGAGAAGCGTCTGCTCAAGGCAGTGGCCGTGACCGATTAGAAGCAGAGGCTCGTCGGTGCGGTGACGTCCGAGAGGACCAGAGAGAGGACCAGAGAGGACCAGAGAGGACCAGAGAGGACCAGAGAGGACCAGAGAGGACCCCAGAGAGAGAGAAACCAACGAGAGCGAGAGCCAAGATGGCGTCAGGGAAAGCAACAGCGTCCGGAAAAGACGTGGGAGGTCAGCCGGAGGGCTTCGACCTGGAGCAATTGATGAAGGCAGTGGCGAAGCTGTCGAACGAGAGCGAGAGCAAGAAGGATACACACCTGGATTGGAAGGACTTTGAGTTCAGATTGAGCGAGGAAAATCGTCTGCGAGGCAGTGACAACTGGGAGATGTGGAAGACGGCTGTCTGGGTGGCCCTCATGGCGGTTGGGTACCGCGACGGTGATTCGGCGAAGCTCACCCAGGTGGATGAAGCCAAATTGGCCGCCGCGGTTGTTGCCAACGTCAAGGAAGGCCCCATGGCAGTCGTGGCAGGACTCACGAGAGGTACGGAGATGATCAAACGACGACTGTGTGGCCGAGTTTCGAGGGAAGAAGGGAGGAAACGCGCACAACGCGAAGCGACAGCGGTGGGATAAGCCTGCCTGGGACAAGAACGGTCAGCCACTTTGCTTCCACTGTGGTGAATACGGACACATGGCGAAGGATTGCCCGAAGCTGAAGGATTCGACGGATGGGAGGAGACAGAATGAGGTACACTTCATCCCGGAGGGACTTAGGGACTTGTACGGGCCGGGCGGCAAACCGAACGGAGGACTGATTTTTTGATGGCTTGAGGGCGGCAGCGAGGCTCTGAGTGGCTTCATGGCAACCCTAGGGCCATGAGGGCGTGTGAGCAGTTGAGGTGATTTTCTGAAAGGGCTTTGAGTTGTGGCCCTAGGATTGCAGGAAC
>QJNV01000889.1:0-122534 GCA_004155935.1 Monosporascus sp. GIB2
CCCCCCCCCCCCCCCTCAATTACCCAATTCAGCTGTCCCTTTTGGTAACCTGGGTAACTCATACTCGCGAGTATCCAGAAAGAGAGAGTCAAGACGAGGGGCGTATCTTTTACTCCAACCGGGCGTCTTGATTATCTCTACTGCTGCAGGTCGAATGACCGAAGTTTTTGGGGGGGAAGTCTGGAATTTTCTGATTCGTCTTCTTTCGGAGGCTATCATACTGTTTTGGGGTTCCCCTTTTTCAACCAGTCAATTATCCGCAAACTCCCCTCTCCCATGCCATGCCACCCACACCCCTGTCATGAACGGTTTGAACGCCGCCATTTGAGAGGCACCACGACCTCATGCAGCTCGACCGTGCATCCGAGGCTGCTTCTTCCCTGCAACTCTCCCATTTCCTACGATTTTCCTGTCCGTGGAGGAAAAGTTGGTTTGTACGGCCAGTGACAGGTCCAGTCAGACAGAGTGCGAGCGTTCTCTTCAACATCCCCCTGATTGATCTGATCTGACGATTGACGGTTCTTTATCTCTTCCCCTCTCTTCTGCATTCTAGATCATCTCCATCTCCGAGGTCCACTACTCGGATACCTATGCCCTAGATCACAACCCGCAATCACGATCTGGGGTGATATACTCAACTTTATCCCACCCCCTCCGCTGTTCTAGAAGCCCAGGAGCCAGGACTCCCGTCCTTTTTCATGCACTGAACTCATCCATGCAGGCGCTTGTTTCAGGTCCGCGAGACAGGCAGCCCTTCGCAGTTCAGTTGATAGTCACCATCTCCGCGTCCAAGCGCATTCGTCGCCCACGTTTCGGGGTTGCGTTGACGTCGATCGTGTGGCCCCTAGGGACTGAAACTCCTGCTTCCTCCAGGGTTCTAGTGTAGCTTTACAGTAATCGCCTGGCCGCATACATACACACATACACACGTACATACTATACACATACATTGCGTACAGGCACTTTGGAACGACATACATGAATCCTATTCGCAGCTTCGCTTCTGTGTGGATTCCTTTTGCGGAATACCCACAACAATCTCTCGAGATCTTGCGCTTTCTCCGGGCCACGCATTGGTTCTCAGCTTGCATGTTTGCGAGACCATACGCGATTGGTATGTCCAAGACCATATATCCCTTGAGCTAAGCACGCACAACGCACAGCGGCATATTGGACCCACGATACCTTATTTTCTATCGTCCTCCAGATCCGGACCTACATACGGACTACATGTGTCCATACACACATACGCACATGCGTACGGTACATAGACGTGGACACGTTCATGCCTCCGCCATATCCCTATCCGATCTGACTGATTTGATTCCTCCATCCCAGCTACCAATGCATATATGAAATGGCATCCACCCACCGTCAACCCCAGCAGCAACCAGGGGGCCTGAACGGCCCGGTTGCTAACACCAATACTGCTGCTGCTGCCACTCCCTACTCTACGTCCGAACAGCCTCCTCGGCCTCGATCTAAGAAATCCCGTCGTCACTCTCTCCCCTTCGTTTTCCCTCCCCTCTGTCAGCCCAACGTGTCCTCCACCTCCATCCTGCCTAACACAGCTGAGGGTCGACCCATACCTCTCGATGACAATACTGCCGCTCACTGCACTACTGCACTGCGCGAATTAAATCGTTCCCAGCCCGTGTTGCGGCACCGCTACGCGAAGAGCAACGGCACGCCTAGCACTACGAGCACCACAACTGGTACCTATTCCCAGCCCGTCATTGTTCGAACTTACTCCGGTCCTCCCCCGTCGTCCTCTGCAAATCGCCGGGCTAGCCGTCGTGTACCGCTTTCTACGGTTTCCACGACGTCGAATGCTTCCAATTGGCGCCCGGGTTGGAACGGCATGGTCCTAAACATGGCACGCCCAAAGGAGAGGAGACAAGCTGGTGCCGATGCCAAGCTGCCTCCACTAGAAGCCTTCAGCTTCAAGAGCATCATGGCGGACATGCAACAAGACATTGGCGCCGATCTGGACCGCATAGCAGAGATTTGTGCAAGATCCAGATACTCACTGAGCAACCAGTATGAGGTGCATGTTACGCCGCATGGGTCGGGATCTGGATTCTTGAGATCCGTGGCGGGTCCCGAGCGGCATAATATCCCGGGCGGACCAACGCTCCAGGCTATACCGAGCGACGACGAGCACAGCAGCACGAGACATAAGAAGCGAAGGGCCGGAGCCAGGCGGCGCAGTGTCGCTTATGGTACCTTAGAGACGATCATGAGCTCAAGCCGATCTTCGGATGAAGAAAAAGGTAAGAAGAAGTCTGCCGCCGAAATCGCCGAGGAGGTACGCGGTAGAGCCGCAAGGCCGAGTTCGAATGGAAGCCGGGAAAGCCCAAACAGCACCGAGGCACAAGCTAGTAGTGGGCAGCAAGGGGAACAGAGGAAGGTAGTCCGACGGAAGTCGCCTTCGTTTGCCAATGCTGTCTTGGACAGCTCTCGCAGCCAAGCTCCTGGCGAAGGCGGCTCGCCGAGGACGTTAGGGACGGGTTTAGTCAGCGGGCCTGCCAAACCCAAAACGTCCCGGAATCATCTTGAGATCAGGACGTCATCAGATGATACAGTCGCCGGGAATTATACGCATGAAGCTCCCTCACAGCCATCTCAGGCGGTGGTCTCCGAGTCCGTGGCGTCAGCAGCCATAGCATATCCGGAAGAGCCGAGAAGTGTGCCCCGACTGTTATCCGGGTTCAGTTCGTGGATGCCCTGGATAGGCGGCTCTGTGACGGAGATAGCCTCCTCCGACCCAAAAGCCGGCAAGAGTAAGAGTTACGCCGAGGGCACACTGAGAGAGTTGTTGCTCAAAGGAGCGGAACCGGCCCTCGATCAGAAGGGAAAGGGCGTTGAACGGATGATTTGAGAAGTATGTAACGTGTTTACGTCTGCGTCGCGAGTTGATGTTTATCTTCCAGGGCTTGGAAGGCGGTGATTTGCCTCAAAGCAATTGGTGTCTTAAGATGGTTATTGATATGAGTGAGGGACAACCCTACCACGGACTTATACTCACGAACTACCACAAACGGATGGCAGGTAACTTCTTCAGACTGGAAAGGAGTCATGTTCTCTACATTACGGAAGATAAAAGGTCTGTCTGATTGGCGTTGTCATTGAAAGAAAAAGAATAGACACCGCGGTGGGCGAACCTATGTGGGCATGATGGGTCGCCGGTACGCAAGCCACACAATGGTGTCTTTCATCCTGTACTATATCTTATATGATTATGAGTTTGGCCAGACATGAGTAAAGACTACGATTCATACCCTCGAGAGTAAATGTAGGATGAACACGAATATGATCCATTCTCTCCCCTCCCCCTCCCCCGGGCGTCAAGTTCAACCAATCACTCCTTAGGCGCTCGTACTGCACCATCGCCGAGCGAATTACTGGGCACAGTTGGGATTCAGGACACGAGGTATATTTCTTAGTCCAAGGCAACTTTCAGGGGGCTGCGTTCATGGTGAGACTGTACGGTATCTACTGCCCGCTCTCATGTTACCTCAGCTTCCTTCTCTAGGCGCTGTCTTGTATTATATATCCGTCTATCACACGCCCGGCAGGCCCTTTTTATGATACGTAGGTAGCTAGGTAATACGAACGCAAACTGGCGCATTCGGAACAGCGCAGGATCGGGACATTGGTTGGTCTTACTTGCCATGTAGCTTAAGCAACTGCGCGCTGTTTGGGCGCTCAATCAGCCATCTCTCTCGCCGGGAGCACAATAAGTAAGTACATGCATACATAGCTGAAGTTGTCTATCTGTCTCTATCTCTCGCAACAGGATACATACGTACTGAACCAAGGATGGGTGGTTGATACCTCAGAGCGAGCGCCTACGCCCTCTCCGCCGCCGCCGCCGCCGCTGGAAGAAAAGCAACTCCACTCGTCGGTCGACGAACCCGCATGACGGAACGTGTTCACGGTCTGGTCGCGGTTTGGTTCCGAGAGGAAAGATACGGCCAACTATGCACAGCGCGAGAGCCGGACGCGTAGCATCGTCTATATGTATATACCGGTCACGTTCCGGACGCCAGGTCATTCCTCACATACATAGTTGTGAGCCGTGCGCAGCACGCCGTACGGTAAGTGGCCATCCAGGCCGTCCATGTCTTGGCCAATTACATGCGAAGACGCTGGCGTCGCCTCGCCGAAGAGGGGAGCTATATATGGTAATCGCTCCGTCTGCGAAATGCGACGGCGTAGGTAGTAACCCGGAGAAGACAAGGGTCACGTCGTCGAGGCGCGCTGTTGCCTCAACTTGCGCTGGGATAGCCCGGCAGTCCCGCAGACCTGGGTAGGCAGAAAAGGAGGGTATAGGAGTATCCATCTATGTCGACGCCTAATGTTCCCGCAAGCAACCGTTTACCCGCCTATCCGCCTCTCCTCCCATCAAATCTACGGGAAGGACATCTTTTCCGGAGGCTTTGAGAGGAAGACGCGAGGCATCGGGTTTAACACTACGTAGCCGAAGGAGGGGGGGTCTACATGCGCTACCCTCCCTCCGTCCGGGCCGGCGGGCTCTTGTCCTCCCGGCCGTGGCGCAAATCGCCTTCCATCACGCCCGGAGGCCGTGTCTCGTTCTGACGGAGTTCGGCTAGCTAGCTTGGGACGGAGCCACTATTGGTCGAGCTGGCGCGGTGAGGGGGGGAGTTTTGTCTGAAGGGCCAGCTGCGCCAGTATGTATGTGGAGCTCTACTGTGGCCTTACACGTAGGCTGAGGCCAAGTATGCCCCTTTTTGTTTCCTTCACTCACGCTCCGCCTACTCCCCTTACCTTTTTTCTTGGCCGCCGTCTCGCGGAAGAGAAGCCCTCGCCTCGCCCCCTCAACCAGCCATTACACAAAGGACGCGCGGTGCCTCCTCGTCTCAGGAAGAAGTCCCCGAGATAATAGTAATTACCCCCTTGAGAGGTGGGATGGTAGTAGATTTTAATGGCGTGAAGCTGAAGCCACCGTAACGGTGTTGCAGTATCTCAGAATTTGCCGCTCGATGCCGCTCGATGCCGCTCGATGCCGCAAAGAGCAAGCAAACCGCCTTGTCCCCGTCCCTATCCGTGAATGCATCCATAACCAAACCTGGGACCGAAACGTGCGCCGCTGACTGGGCCCTGAGCCACCTGCACCTCGGATGGTTGGCCGAAGGCAGATAGATATGTAGGTGGGGTTGGAGGTCGGCATAGGTGTGAGTGCTTTGTAGGACGGGCCAAATCACGCATCTATCTGTGTTTCATCGTATGCCAGCAGCGGAGGTAGAGGTGAAATGAAAATATGGGGGCCATTCCCTCAGCCCCGGCAGTGCAGTGCCGCTTCAGCGCAGCGCAGCACGAGGCGGTACCGAGGTTCTGTCACCGTGTGTAACATGGGAGTTTTATACCATCACTCCAAAAGTACACGGCATCCTATCCTTGCCTGGTAGACGAGCCTGCGCTGCGCATCCTCCTATATAGTTATCTGGCCGTCTCGGGCCCGATGGCCGCGGCCCCCAATGCCACGTCGCCATGGGGGACGCGTTTCCGTTCCTAACCCCTTCCATGGCTGCCTGGAGCAAAGGAAGGCGTGCACGCTCCCTGTTAAGGCCAAACAGAGCTCTCTTCGTTGAGAACCTGGACAGACATAGTGTAGCGGTTTATATCCTCGGCCACACGAATCATATTCGCTAGAGGCAATGGGCGATTCCCATCCGTATTACTCGCAGTACCCGGTCTTCTCTGCAAGCACTGGGCTGTGGTACTACGACTACGCCAACTTTCCAGGGCTGTCGCAATACGCTGAAACCAAGTACTTTGTGCTTTGCCAGATACGCGTGTGTAGACGGGTTCAGGGGGTATCGTTTTTCTCTCCTACCCAGCCCACATTAGGTGTTAGGATTTGGCCGAGCAGTTGCATGCATATCGCGTGGCTAGTGGATGACGAAAAAAGTGCCTTGCATGAGTTCCCAACGCCTCTGCATCTCAGGTGGTCCCTTACCGAAACTGTGGATGACGATCCGTGGCCCCCAACTACTTATGCAGGTGACGCAGCTCTTTCCGACGGTAGGGTCGAGTCATTTCCCCCATATGGGGCCGAGCCCATTTGTCATGAGTCTATCCACCGAGAGCCGTGACCTTCGGCTGCAGTGAGTAACTAAGCACGTCAGACTGCAACTGGGTGTGTTCCATCTAAACTAGATGCGATCTGCGCATATATACGGACCCGAAATAGGGGATTGCTGTCTTGTTGGGGTGCCCTGCTCTCGGCGATCTGCCGACAAGTCGTTGGTTTCCAGGATGTTCCGAATAATGTGGGTTGGTTATCTCGAAATAAAGTCTGAGAATAACCAATACGTTCGTTACTATAAAAATCATGGAGTGCTCCATGAACGATCTAACTGGCTCGGGCGCCGGAGAAATGTATCCAGCGCCATATGGCAACAATATGTCAATTAAGACCAGGTAGCCTTTCAATCCAACCGATGTAATCTTGCTTCACTTTAAAAGGCGCAATTCCGGGGTACCACTGGTTCCTGTGTTACCCAGGAGCTGAGAGAGATGGAGTCGAGCCAAATAGCGAGAAAACCATCGGCGCTGTGAGGAATCGAACCTAATTCGCTATTTAACTCCAACCGGTACAGTAGATGGCATAGTAGCTTTCCGAAGATAGCAGCAAGGCGCAGCAGGATACTCGGCCTTCCCGGTTCGGAGAGCAAGTATATATGTCGCGTATGTAGCACGAACAATGATTCACGCCGATAATATAATCCAGGCCGAGGTACGGTCCCGCTTCTGTCAGCCTTGGAGCTGAGATATAGTGATTCGGAGTCGATGCGCAGCGTACGACGTAGCGCGAGCCCCTCTCGAGTCTCGCCTTGGATTTCTCAGCTCCGGCATTTCTGCAGCATTTACCTAAGCTCGGGGACTCTGGACGTCAGAGCTAAGATGCTAGTGAACACGGAACGCATCGAATCTCATACAAAGGATATGCCTGAAGTTCTCCATCACCGATGCAGGTGCCCGAGTACAGAATGGGCGATTGAATCGCGAGCAACCCAGCCGCTTACTTACACCGTGACAGGGTCGGACTATCTCGTTCGAGCACTCGGCGGGGGCAGCTCTGCGCACTTCATACTCTCCTCCTGACTAGAACGGCCCGAAAAGACCGATACGCAAAACTCGTTTTCGAGTTATCCCGTTGGTTGAGCACCTAGGCGACAGCGCGGGGGCTTGAT
This sequence comes from Monosporascus sp. GIB2, assembly GCA_004155935.1. Classification (NCBI taxonomy): domain Eukaryota; kingdom Fungi; phylum Ascomycota; class Sordariomycetes; order Xylariales; genus Monosporascus; species Monosporascus sp. GIB2. The sequence continues at coordinate 7,221 of QJNV01000889.1, forward strand.
CGCAGTCTGAAACCGTTGACCTGCACGTAATCTTGAACAATTATAGCAGCCATCAATTCGGAACGGGCTAGGTGATGATCTGCAAGGGGACGACAGTGGTCCATATTTCTGTAGCTAAAATAATTATTTGCGGGAACGGCATCCATCCGGTGCTGCTACATAGTGCGAAGTGCCATGGTTAGAAATCCTCACGGGTCTTGGCGGAGAGCTGGCTGACACCGAAAACAAACACAGCGTGGTTGTGGGGTTGGTTTGCTAGTAATACGGACCGGCGAGAAGCTTGAAATCCGGTATCGTAAAGGATAGTTTCTCTCTGAAGACTCTCTCTCTCTCTCTATTACCAACCCGGTTTTGCCGCTGCTACGATAATAGTCAGAACTTCTGAATATGCTCTTGAGGTGACGAGCAACGGAGCGGCCGTCACATATGCAGGCAGTGCTCATTTCTTAGCTAAGGGTTATAGAAGAATAAAGTGGTGACAGTCACCGCCTCTGGGGATAACGGGTGCTTATAAATGTGACGTAGCTTTTTGGGAGTACAACGTACCTTGGTAACGGATGGGGTTTTAACAATTACCATACCAATGGATTAAGGAGCGGGGATGAACGGGTAGCACATCTACTGCATCCAATTGCGCGCGCTGACGCTGGTCGATGCAAGTAACAGCTGGTGACAGAGACCGCGAGAAAGGCCATAGGTAGGTTAAGGTACGATAAGACGATGCCACTAACTTAGAAGAGGGGAAGAGGAGGGGGAACATGATAGTTAGAGCTGGTAGTTGGGAAGAGGCTGTGCCTGTGCGACGATGAGTAACAATGATTCAAAAGCGGCCGAAACGGTCGCTTGCGGCACTATTTTTAGCAGAACCAACCGAAGTGGTCCCCTGGGGTATCTGGAAGGGTCCTCCCGCATCCTTAGTAGGCTTATGTCATAAGCACTAACGGCCCCCAAAAAAAGATCACAGACCAACTTGTACACTGGAGCCATACCTACTTAGGTATCGCTTAAAAGCTAGGCTAGCGTAACGCTTCCGGCGTTTGTCGATTGGGTGTCAACCGCATAGGGCTTGGCACGCTCGTGGCAGCCCTGTCACTCTCTGCATGGACCTCTTTCCCGATCTCTGAATGAATGGTAAAGGGGGTATATACGGGAGTACAAACAGGGATTCTTTCTTTGGCAGGATGCCAATCCCACCAATAGGCGTCCTAAGAACTAAATTTTCCTCTGTGTGATTTCTTGGCTCCCATGGGATTCGAATTTGTATACCACCCTGCTTTGGACTAGTAGGGAGTGAAATCTCACCCCCTCACCGATGCTGCTGCTGCGACTGCGACGCTGCCATGTGCTTCGGAGATGGCTGCGGCTTCTTGTACCTGCTTTCGCTACCAAGGTGGGATGAGACGAAACGTGCCTGACAGCTGAAATCGGATTTTCGAAGTGGCCAGGAGGGATGGCGGGCCGTCGAAAGGAAAAGAAGGGCTATTTTGCATATCGGCAATTCTTCGACTACGTAACGTAGCTCTAGAGCTATACTCGCGTTAACTGCGGACTTACATAGTAGCACGAAGAATATTGCTTCAACCATATTGTTGCCGGCGCTGACTCAAAGCCCGCCAATCAATTGCTGTGCCGCGCCAAAAATTTTCATCGTTAATCATAAGGAGTAATTTCGCGGGACCGTTAGGGAACATCCCGCACCTGGTACACAGAGATAGAGATTGGAAGTAACATGTTAATGTTAACTGCCAGGGGCCATTGCTAGGGCGCCTGGTGCCCCACCCGCTCGGCACCGACCGAGTTCATCTTCGTACAATATTACCTGCTTGGGAGTAACCAACGAAGGCGATATAGATGTTGTGCGTACTGCATATGCAACATACTAGTTTGAAACTTCGAGATGCGCAGCACATGCATACGCCGGTATATGTTCCGCATGCTTAATAATAGCAGACCGAAATGTCGGGTCCGTCTTGCTAAAAGTATTTCGCAATAAGGACCGAAAGCAATACGGCACTGCAAGAAATGTTGGGTGCAAGAATGCAACGACAGAGAAAAGAGTGCGATTATCCCCGGGCGTCCAATAGGATAAAGGTATGGCTCTGTGTGTGGCCCCCATACTGACCCTGCTGAATGGTAAGAGGCGCCCAGTTAAAAAATATCGTTTACTCCGGGGCCCCTCGCCTGCAGATGTATGACTCGGCTCTACAACTCCTGGGGGTACTCTTTGTTAGCTAGGTCCACTGGACCACCATATGCCGTATGAGGCGAGAATGTAGACTCCAAAAGAAACTGTATGGAGAATCCAGCGGCATTTCGGCCTAGATGGACCTTCGACATTTTGCGATGGCGACGAGCATTGGCAACCCGTCAAAGTATGTTTATTCCCGTACAAATGTGTATGAGATTTCACCAGCCCCTACAGGGGACCTTGTGGTGGTGACTAACGAAAAATACCCCTGAGAGTTGTAGAGCTGTCTGACTAGGTCAAAAGTGTTATTCGCTTACTTTCGGTGACCAGAGGGGCACTGCCCAAAAAAGGTCCGCTCATTGCTACAGTTACGTCCCATGTGCCAAAAATGTCTGTGTCGCATCGCACACAGGAAACTGATCGGCGGTCTGTCTCAGCCCTACGGCTCAAAGGCTTCTGTACATCCTTCTATGCATGCTTAGCGAAGGCGCGCGAAATGGCTATGGTCATGACATGGCACCCCTGGTCGTTACCGTGCTGCCGGGGTTCAAACTCTCTGTGTCTCTCCCACTTTCTTCCTAACTTGGGACAAGACGATTTGTTCTAGGTACGACGCAGGGCAAGGTCTCTGTCAGTGGCGCCGCTCTCACGTACACGGCGTCCCCACCACCGACAGGGGTACCATGTGGCCGTTTGTTTCGTTTCCTCCCCCCATGTTTCCAGGCACCAAGTTACTCACTCGCTCACGCATATCCCATCCCGAGAACCCCCAAATGAACTCAATCCATCCAGGGGCAGGGGGGTTGATTAACAGAGCTCACTAAGATCCTATGATACTGGCCATTGAGGCTGAATGCCCAGGCACCACCATGTCGGTTTGTGTCCAAAATCTCACTCAAGCCTCCCGATTGGGACGCCTTATTTGGGCGCAGGGGAGGGGGCTGCTCTTGCACCCATGTCCTTGCTGCGGAAGGATGACAGGGACGACATCGACGTTGGCGAAGCTGTATAGCTTCCGAAGATTCTATATAAGTCTTGACGCCGCCTCGGTATTGAGGCTACTATTATCATCGTCATCAACAACAACTTCACAACAGTATATAATAGAAACACTTGTACTATCATCGACAGCTCCAACCACAGCAGCTCTACTTCCATCACAGTATCGACCATTTGCTACTTTCAAGCTTCGTAACAGTCTCTTGTCTCGTCTTTGTAACACCATTCTCCAGTGTTCGTCGTCTTCTTCTGTAAAACAATACCACCAACGTCAGCACAATGCCCGCCTTCGCATTCACCAGCTGCCCCGAAACCGTCTCCTTCGGCCGATCCGGCTACAACAAGGACGGGGACAACGAGGACGACCGCCGCAACTTTGGCCGGTCTGGCTACAACAAGGATGGGGACAACGAGGACGACCGGACGCTCTTCGGACGCTCCGGCTACAACAAGGACGGGGACAACGATGACGAGCGACGTAACTCCGGCCGGAGCGGCTACAACTAAGGAGCCGCGACGATGCCAGACCAGGCTCGAGGCGGTTCGTCCCGCTTTGCGAGACGTTTATCTGTGGCAAACCACGCCACTGCCTCCCGGGGCCGATAGCCCGCCGACCCCGCTGTATCACATTATTATCTGTTTCCCTATGTCGCTGCATAGCACTGGCGTTGAATCATTTGGGGCACCCTTTCGGGGCCTGTAAAACCATTGTACCACCAACAACTTCTGTACCACTACGAAAACCGGACCACCGCCGATCATTTCATCAAAGTCCCCTTTGTCTCTCTGCATTACACGGAGCGTCGCGCTTTCTTTCTTCGAGCATTTACGTCGGGCGGGAAACTGGATTTAGATATAGAAGGAAGACGGCAACGTCGAGGAACGAGAGCTTTTGCTATTACTAGAACAATTTTGCATCGGGAGGAGCAATCGGTCGCGCGAGCGAGGGGCCGAAGGGCGATGTATCGATTAGGTGCTTGTCGGCATTTGCATATTGGTAGGCGTTTTGGGAAGGGGCATACATATCTGTCTCTGTTTATGTATCACTAGGTAACCCATTCACTTTCCGACGCAGAATCTGAAAATTCATTGTTAGCAAAATTCGGAGCCGATTGCGACGAGCGTGAGGGACTGACTTTTCGAATATGACGCCGAGAATCTCGTCCACGTCGCCCGCCTCCCCACGCCCGGTGATGCGACCGAGACAGTTCGCCGCATATCGTAGGTGCTCGGCGGCCATGGTGATATCGGGCTCGGAGTCCACGAGCTCTCCCTCAAGATCCCCATCACCTTCAATATCGACACATCCAATCTTATCGATGTACTCTTCGAGCTGCTCACGACATTGGGCAAGCAGCTGTCTCTGGCGCTCGGTTACGCCGTGCAAGTCCTGGAGAGCAAAGGGGAGGGACGTCATGCTCGAAAACATAGAGGCCAAGCGATCAGCGACGGCACGTATCCCGCCCGGGTCGTTTCCACCGGAACCACCGATCTGTATTTCTTTGCAGGATGTCAGAACGGGCTGTGCCGCCTCGAGTCCTTCAATCTTGCTTAGCACGTTACTCTTGAACTCGTTGACTAGGGTATCGAGGTCACTGGCCGACACCGCGTCTCTCTTATTGACCACGACGAGGCACTGCTGGCAGCTCGCCGCGAGTTTCAGGGTTTCTAGATCGTAACGGATCTCGTGATCGCCATAACCGTTCGGCTCGATTGAGGCAAGCACTACGATGACGTCGGATTCCAGGGCTTTGGCCCTCGCCCTGCGGATGCCTTCCAGTTCGACGGCCCCGATCTCGGTACGTGAAGAAGAACTACGCGTACCACCCGCGCTCCCGGAATCATCTGCCGTGGTCCTGAAACCAGCCGTGTCGGCAAATGTGCAGAGGTAGCCCCGGATGTCGAGGTCGGCCTCGATGACGTCGCGCGTGGTGCCGGACTCGCCAGAGACGATGGAGGCCTCGCGGCCGACGACACGGTTCATGAGCGAACTCTTGCCGGCGTTGGGCGGGCCCAGCAGCGCGATCCGGATACCGCCGCGCAGCAGCTCGCCGCGGCGGCCGGCCTCCTCGTGCTCAGCGATCCGCCGCACGATCTCCCGCACTTGCGCCGTGACGTCACGCGCGAGCTGCGCCGGCGACTCGTCGAAGTGCTGGTCCTCGGAGAAGTCGATGAGGGCCTCCATCTCGGCGCGCGCCGCGAGCAGCTGCGCCCGCCACCCCTCGTACGTGCGACCTAGCGACCCCGAGCTCCCGCGCACGGCGGCCCGGCGCTGTTGCTCCGTCTCGGCCGACAGCGTCGCGCTGAGCGCCTCCACCTGCGCCAGATCCAGGCGGTCGTTAAGGAACGCCCGCCTCGTGAACTCCCCAGGCTCCGCGTAGCGGATTGTCGCCCCCCCTGCCCCCCTGCCGCTTCTGCTGGTGTTGGTAGCACAGCGGGGGATCGCCGAGAGCACGGCCTTCACGGTCGCGCTTCCGCCATGGATGTGCAACTCCAGGACGTCTTCACCCGTCACTGTCTTTGGTGCTGGGAAGTACAGGGCCAGGGCTTCAGAGTCTAGGATCTCGGACCCGCCCGACTCTGGGTGGTACAGGGTCCTCACGCTGGCATAGCGAGGTTTTAGGAAGTTCTTCGTTGGACAAAGTCCATGGTAAATCTAATTGGTGATAAGCAACTGGGACGGAGCAGAAGAGGCCAACGAATCTTACGGATTTACACGAAGGGCCAGAAATGCGAATCACCGCAATACCTGCCTTGCCCACAGCGGTCGACAGTGCGTAGATGGTGTCATCTCTCTGATTGATCGGGGTAGGACTACCTCGAGCGATGTAACTACGACCGTGGAGCTTCCGCGGGATTGGTATCAGACGTGTCCTTAACCAAGCAGAGCTCTCTCCTGCCCCAGGGCAAGGCGAACAGATCTTCTGAGAACGAAACTGCTGGATGAACGCGCGCCTTAGAAAGGCGCGATGCATGAGCTGGGTTGCTTGAATCAAAAACCGCCTGTAAAAGTGAGCCAATATGGTGCTACTATTACCTCCGGGGTCTTAGTAACATCTAAAAACTGACTGAGGCCAACTTTCGAAACAGATCTCAGGCTCGGAACTGAAGTATTCAAGACTTCGAGATGCAACTTACCTAGTTGATCTGATAAGATGAGGGGTCCGAAGATGACTTATACTGGATTCCGATTGGACCGATAACTCCAAATGCGGGGGCGAGCTATTGCAGCTTGTGCATATCGATAGTGCCACGATTGCAGGGATCTTGGGCGATAAACCACTGGGAAAAAAAGTTGTCTGACCGCCTTGGCAGAACTCCGATCACCTTCATCTTTTATCGCCCCTCCAGCCCTGACTGCGCGATACAGCTGACAGCAGCGAAGCTTTACAGTATTCAACACGGCGACCGTCTTCTTGTAAAGTAATACCCATACCAGTACCGGTAGGATGGCGTCCGACGAGATCGTCTGGCAGATTATAAATCAGCAGTATGTGGCTCTATAAGCAGTTGTCTAAACATGTTCAATTTCTCGAGCGTCTGTCCCGGGGGACATGTCTTTTCGCCTCTGCGCGTTCGTATTAAATACATGCGAGAGTGGTCGCTAATGGTTACTGCTTCAGGTTCTGTTCGTTCAAGCTAAAGACCACCAAGGAAAAGAACTTCTGTAGGAATGAGCACAATGTGAGATATTGCTATGTCCAGTCACTCCAGCAGTTGGTTAACTAAGGTATAGGTCACCGGTCTCTGCAATAGGCAATCATGCGTGAGATAGATCACCACGGTTTTCAGTAGCGATAAGCTCGCTAACTTCCAATTTGTAGCCGCTTGCCAACTCAAGATATGCGACGGTCCGATCATCTGCAAACGGGACGTTGTACCTCTACATGAAGACCATAGTCAGTTCATGCGCACGTCTAATTGTAGTACACACCATATGTTGACCTTTGCAGGAACGAGCGCACATGCCATCCAAGCTGTGGGAGAAAATCAAGCTTTCACAGAACTACCAGACTGCCCTGAAGCAAATTGACGACCGCTTAATTTACTGGCCAAAATTCCTCATTCACAAATGCAAGCAGCGTCTCACAAGGCTGACGCAAGTGGCAATTCGGATGCGCAAGCTGGCTAAAGAAGAGGCTCGGTTAGGAGAGAAGGTCGTACCCAAGCTGGCGCCGAAGATAAGACGGCGGGAGGAGACCCGCGAGCGCAAGGCCGAGGCCGCCGCAAAACTGGAGCGAACCATCGAGCGCGAGCTCATCCAACGGTTACGCGAAGGCGCCTACGGCGACCAGCCCCTCAACGTCAGCGAGTCCATATGGAGGAAGGTGCTCAACTCCCTCGAGCGCGAAGGGGAAGCGAAGCGCGACAAGGATATGGACAAGGGTATCGAGGAGGAGGAGGAAGAAGAAGAGGATGAGGAGGAATCGGAAGCTGAGTATGAAAACGAGGAGGAGGTCGAGGACGGCGCCGTCGAGTACGTCAGCGACTTCGACGAGAGCGAGGACGACTTGGACGACATCGAGGACTGGCTGGGAAGCGATGAATCCGCTGAGGAAGACGATGACGAGTCGGAAAGCGACCAGAGCGGAGACGACGCGGCGGCGAAGAAGAAGGCGGTGGCGGGCGACAAGAGGAAGCGAGGACGCGTCGTCCGCATGAAGCCCAAGAAGACCGCTCGTCGCGGACGAGAGTTCGAAGAGGAACAGGAGTTTGTTCCCCAGAGAGAGGAACTGGCTTTCTAAGGGCGATGTGTAATATGGACATTAGTTGCTTTAATACCCCGTCATTATACAACGACCCGCGTCATTGCAAGTGGCGCCGCATAATTAGACTTGTTGTCTCGAGGCTTATCAGACCAGCAGTTTCATCTTACGGAATAATTCGCTTGCCAGTTTGTAAAACAAGGCCGTCTCAAGAGCAAGCAGCATGGCGCCAATATCTCTTGAGCGATCTAGCGTCGAGGACGATCAGCATCACGATTTGCTCCTTCCCCTTGCTACGTGCGTGCTTTCAGCGCGGAAAGGGTGCGGTTCTCTAGCGGGGCCTATTAATGTAGGCGAATGCGTTACAAGAAAGCAAAAGTTACATATACTGTTGGGGAAGTCTGTCAAGTTCCTCCCATGGAGAGTTAGCCGGCCGGGCTCGATATTGATACCGACCAAGTCAAGCGATGATGGAAGTTTCGGGGTCAACTAGGGGATGGGTTGTCCCGGGCACGATGTATGCGTTATAGCATGTGAATCACGCTACATCGTGCGGTGCCGAACGGTTATTCTCATCAACCACAATTCGGTTCCTAGTCACGACATTGTTATACTATTTCAATCCTGCACCACAATGAGGGCTTGCATGCATCCGAACGCAGCTTGACCGCCGCTACACTGTAGCTACTTCGTACCACAGCCTTCCATTTACTGAGTATAGAAGAAGTGATAGAGCTATACTCCTTGAAAGCAGTGCGAACGGGAAAGGCGGGTGCTAAGCACCCACGCCATGGAACCTAATGGATGGAACAAGATGATTGGGCCGGTACGGAGGAGAACGACAAGGCCAGCCATATGGGCTTGTCGTTATGGAACAGATTACGATCGATCGATCTTCTGGAGGCATCTAGTTATCCTCGTGTAGGCTAGCAATTTAAGCACCCGAGGATACACATCTTTATCTCGCCATGGACCCTGGTTGTGTAGACCTCGGATTAGTTGTCGCTCATGTCACATAGATTGTACCCCCTCGCGCGTGACCCCAACCGCTCACCATATGCGCCCATGTCTGTAAATATCCCGGTCCGGGTCTTCGACGCTATCCTCTGGCTCCCTACTGCATCCGCTGTTATATTTTCTGTTCTCTAGGTAGGCGCTCGTTGGGACTAGAAGGCTCGCTTCGAGATTTAGCTAAGAATTCGAATCGGTCCTGGAACACCGCGCGCGCGGGGAGGACTGAGCACTACCGTAGGGTGCTTCGTCCAAATACGCAAATACGTTCAATCTCTCTATTCTATACTGCCGGCATGGATGCATCATGGTTCCACGTCCATTAACCACTCGTTCGAGAGTATTTCTCACCCAGTTGCCGACCTCCATATGGCAAAGGGGAAGCAGAGCAGGTACCTGGATAGGACGGTTTGGTGTGTTCGAAATAATATGCCGTGACGCATGATGAGGCGCGGCAACGTCGGAGGGAGATTCGATAGGTAGGTTTCACTCACGTCATCGCGAGCCTTTGCAAAAAGACGTGAGCTGAAAAGGCGTGGGTCTAGATCTCAGCTAGACCTCGAGTGCACAGGGTTTGGAGTCTAAGGTAACATCAGCCTCAAACAATAGTCACGTGGCGATTCCGAAAATGTATATTCGTGATTAGGACCGTGCCCAAGGCCCATACGCTGCAACTTGCATCTGATCATCACGGTAGGGAATGTCCTATTCCCCGATACAATGATATCTGAGGACTGACCGTCACATATCGTCAGAACCTTGCTCTCAGCTAGAAGATCCGCCGCCCCGTCAGACTAACGATCTCCATCCTCCCTATGCTAGGTCGTGGCCGGCGGCCAAGTGGATAACTCGGGATGTAAGGACATCCCTTTCTTTAGCATCGTGACGCCACTCTACTTGGAGCCGGCCAGTGCCATCAAAAATAACTGCAATGGCATCGTCACCAATCCATAGTCTGAGGTGATTCCACCGGATCGCTAAATTCGAAGCTGTTCATATCTCGACCAGTCTTCCAATCTACATCGAGAACGAGACTCGTCCGCACCTCAGATGACCAGATCTGATCACGCGGAACGCCGCGAGATAACAACGGACGAAGCCAGCAACGTCAAAATGCCGACTCGCACTCTATTTCAGGAAGGCACAGCCTTCGCTGACATCAGGGAAGTAAACCTACGGGATCTCTCATGCCGTACAGGCCGATCGGGCGTCTGCCAAAAACGGACATGTGGGCCGCGGATAGGCGTCGCTAATTAAGCGACGAATATGGGGAAGGCATGTACGGGGAGGCTATTCGCTAGACCTGTAGTCCAGTGAGGCGCCCTAGATTTCCCACAGCAGGACTTGCTGGCTTTGTGGATTACTAAATGTTGCCGTCGAGCGCAGCATTTAAATGACGCCCCTTTCAGTGAGTTACAGCAGCCCATGTACTTGGACAACGGATAGCTGGATGGGATTAGCTTGCTCATTGCGCGCTTATCTTGGAGATCCCAAAGTGACAGATAAGGGGGCGGGGTTAGTGAAATGAGGCAACGGGCCGGTGCCAGAAGGCCGGGACGAGTTGTCAAGTCGAATGCCTCCGAACGAAGCGACAACTCGTTTTCCATGATAAAAGGCGTTCCTTGTCCAGCTGGCTCTGGACCGATCGACACGTGGTGTCTGATGTAGATCGGAATTGTCTGAGACATGCATATGCCATCTACCGAACTTTTGATGGCAGTGACAGGCCAACAGGCGCAGCCCAAGCCTGCATGCCTCCAATAGAGAATTTAACAGGTCCTCTACGGGAAGGGCTTTCGCTGAAGTCCTTTAACTAGGTAGCCAGTGGAAAGGCAGCGTGCGCATAGAGGAAACCCACCAGGCTGGTTCGCGTTGATGCTGGTAATTCCATTTTGAGGCCAACCAGCAAGTGGCTGCATACAATGGTGTTGGAGACGCCTAAGAGCGGATTCTTCTTTTGCTGTGGAAGCTGGGGCGAGTAACTGTCGAGATGCAAGACCGTTGGTTGTTGTAAAAAGTATGCATTGCGTGGAGGTCGTTCTTGGAAGAAAAGAGGATGCTTTCACACCATCTTCTGGTCACGTTATTTTCTTGACTCCGAGGACAAGCCAGATTGTCTCACCGGACGATCACGGCGATGTCCAATAGATGTGCAGGACACCCCTGTCAGCCTGAATAGGGCCCTGTCAAGCCCCCATCTCTGGGCAGCCAAGCGGCTGCGATTGGCGGTAGACCCTCAATCACTAAGAAAGGTCAAAAGCCGCATTAGCGCCTTTTCCTTCGTAGGACAACTTCAACATCATGTAATCCGTCCTCAGAAAGAAACTGCTCCAGATATTGACATTTCGCCTCGACGATCGGATTTGTTCGAGGATGGCAAGAGGCTTTGCAAAAGGGATTGGAAGTGAAGTCGGCCACGTTGCGCGGCCGCTTTGACAGAATGCGGGACTCGCTCTCTCCGGCCTCTCTCCCTAAGCGGGAGTCGCCAGCTATACGACTGTGGCGAAGTGCATATTCGCAGGCGGCCTTCGAGGTCTGGCACTCGCCACAGATGCGCACGACGTCTTAACGTACAGTGCTTAATACTAGCCACGTCAGTGCTTTTTTTGTATGGCACAAGCACAGATATCGTACAGTTTTTATTCCAGCATCAACTGTAGATCCCACCTCTTGGGTCCTGTTGCAGGCTTTTGCCGGCCGAATGCGAGACCTGCGAACAGGCGATTAGCGCATTGAGATCTCCACAAGCCACGCAACTTTCAGCTTGCGTTGTATGCCTTAGCAGACACGTCCTACGCAAGTTGGTAACTGGGGATGACACTTGCTGCTGGGCATTTCCAATTTTCCCATGAAGAGCACACCGAGGAATACCTCAAGGTCTTGTAACGCGGCGAATGGATCGTCAAGTTTGCAGACTTAATACCTTTGCTATGTATGCATATCCACCCTACCAGATGAGCCGGATGGAAGAAGCCTTGATAGCTTACTTACTAGGTGCATGCAGATATCGCGTCCTGTCCAATGTGCTATTCATAGAATTTAGATCTCTGTCGTGGGGGTGCGCGGAAGGATCATGACGCAAGCCTAACGCTGCAGATAAAGAGGCAAGAGGAGATACCGGCAAGGACGACGCAGAGGATGCAATTGATGACCGGGATAGGGGTAAGATTCTCGGATACTGACCTACGTCCCTAACTTGTTTCTCGAGGCGAGTTCGACTTTGCTACGTATGCATATTATTGTATGAGTTGTTCCCCTCTTGATATTAGATGCCTTCTTAGCCCAGACAAAGGGAGATAGTGGAGAATATAATACTTCGGTGGTGACATCTCTTTTGTAACTTCAGAAGCTTTGCCAAGACCTCCTGGACAGTATTCCAGCGGCAAATACTTTCTCCCATTCTCGTGACGAATGAAGACATTCGGGGTATTAGTCAAGTCTCAAGCTTTTTCTTCGACGGTAGGTGGAATTTCAAGATACAGTAGCTCCACACTAAGGACGATCCGACGGGAGAGGTGAGACATACAGACTCGCGAAATTCTGCTTCCCCAAACTGACAAGGATCTAACGGCCCAAGGCGCTTTGATCGAAATTCTCATTGGCCGAAAATGATGGAAAGGACACCAATCAAAATTCGAGTACTGTTCCCGTTTTTCCACTCAGGTAGAATAAGAGAGTGGGAGTTAAGACAATACAGGCGTAAGACTGACTAACCGTGCAGAAATATATCTACACCTGTATAGACAATTATGATTACACGCGCATCACGTTGATGTTAGAACGATCTTATCAAGTTCGTGTTCATGTGGAATTATTAGGCTCGGCCCATCACGATGCCTGGTGAGGAGTTGTGAGAGCAGTCCAATCTTGGTCCCTAGGTTGGTATACGGAAACTAGCCTAGTAATTGTTACTCGCAACTTACACGCCCCGTTGAGTCACTTGCTATTGAACTTCTTCGGCAGCGCGGTTACCTATCTTGCCTATTTATTTATTAATTCTCCAACTCTAATAATAACAATTGAGGTTGCCGTGACTAGTGAGGCCAAAGGAGCAGGCTTTGAGGTTGCAAGCGCCCGCCTAACAGATCAACAGGGATGCCAGGGTTAGACGATCCCGGTTAACAAGAGCAGCAAAGCCAAAAGCCTCTTCATGGTTGGAGAGGATATACGATACAGAGGCGCAACTACCGCTTCCATTATTACTCAAACCTCCGCAATGGAATTAGTAGGCGGTGGCTTAATATAATAAAGCGCAACTGAGATGGTTTCTAGGTTAAGAAAGTATCAAAGCTTTGTGCCTCGAAAGACCTCTATGAGGTATGTAGCCCATTAAGTACGCCATGCTGCCGACCGCAGGCGTGGCCCTGGAATAGCCGCCTTGGAACTCCGCCACACCAGGGCTCACAGAACTCCGCGGGTATCCGAATTCAAGACCACTAGCCACATGAGACCTTGGACCGTTTTCTCCTTACACCCGGCCTCGCTCATTCATGCGTTTAATGTTGGCGTCAAATGCAGCTTGCTTAAGACATGCCCATGCTCATACTACGTAACTCTGCGATGCTTGCTTGCTTCATCTCGTACCACGACTCCGCAGGCGGGGAACTTCAGTGGCCTGCATCTGCTGCGAAAAGCCTTGATCCTACTGCTTGACCAAACCAGGAAAAGGTCCGTTCTGGTCGCGGGCGGTCTCCGACGAATAACGTCGTCGAGCACCCCTGACTGCTCTCTCATAGGACATCAGAATATGCACAATCTAAGACCTTTCGCGCGCATAGCCGTCCTGTCCCTCTGTGGCTCACTGTGTCCCGCATATCACCAAAAGAGTTTGATGATTGGCAATCCCTCTGTTGCCCATGCAAATGGCTATCAGAACCAGTCGTTTTGCAGGTCATCTTACGCGTTTCTACTACTCGCGGTCTTGACTACCTGTTCGGCTTAGAGCTTCGATGGTTATTCATTAACCGACGACCACGGAGACCCAGCCTGATTGTTATCTCGCTTACTACCCATAGCGACTTTACCACCTGTCCGCTCTCGTGACTCAACTCTTCTTGATTTTATAGGGCCCTTTTTACTGATCTGCTTTGCTTTAATCGGCCCCGCAGAGCCCACGATGGCCGCTACCAACCAGACCGTATCTTCGGCGAGTCCAGACAAAGACCTGAATCCCCACTCCTTGGCTGCCGACAGGGGTTGCAGCGCCACACTTCTCTCCATTGTACAATGGCTTTACGTACCTTGTCCTAGCCCTCCGCTATGTCACTATCCTCATTCCGTTGCGGATAGGAATACAAGGTGGAAGGGCCATGAGGCGAAATCCAGGTAGCTTATTTCTTGCGTAGACTGATATTTCCGTCTATTCACTTCTTTGGTACCTCTCATGGTAATACTTCTTCGCACTTGCTGCTACTCAGTCCTTTAACTTCAGTTCCCTCAGTTTGATATCCTTCACTCCCCTATCTCTATATTGTCTCGGTCATTCTAATCCATATCCCTTGTACGAGCTGTTGCCGGATTATCAAAAGTCTTAGAAAATATAACCCAGACAACAGAGAAGTTAATGTTCAGCGTATCCCTCACTGAAACGGCGGCCGTTCGCTTGTTAAACGCGAGGTACTCCCCACCATTACAGCGTTCCACCATCACACCCTCTCGCAGAGCTAAGCGGTTTTATTCTTCACCATCCTCGTGGAGAAGCTACCCCCACCCATCCATCCTCCCACCAAAGGTCTGACTAGCTTTGTCGGTACTTATTTTCCCAGGCTGCCTTCAACGTTCTTCCCTGTGGACATTTTCCTCTTTAGGAGGCTCAAGTCTCTATTCTCAAAGCTTCGTTCTATCCAACATACTCCCGCTTGTATTCTGAGGTCATTCGCCGAGTTAGGATTCTTTATTTTTCTGGCTTCACCCACATCTAAAGTCCTTCTCAGGCAAGAGGCTCATTCATAAACTTAGCCGGGCGCCGGGTTCACTGTGGTCATTGCTTGGCTGTACTCCCTGTCCGGGTTTAGCCCACCAGCACCGAGTGCGAAATTGCAACGTTGTAGTCTCGAAAGGAGGGTCCAAAATCACACTGCAAGGTGGTGCTACACCCAAGCTAAATGCATGAGCTTTACGACTGACAATTCGTTCAGGCTTATTGGAGGTTGTGATGACTACGATGGACTGCTAATCAACGGATAACATGGTTGGAAACCCTTCTTCTCTCCTGGCATAAAGTGACGGGAGAAATGGCATCTGTAAGGCAACGCTTTGAGGCTCGGAATAAGTCGGATGATGTCTCCGAACCGAAGAGCTTAAGGGGCCTGGCGGAGCCGTTGATGGAGAATCTTAAGCCAGGCCAAGTCCGAGATGCGCGCAGGGGAGTAAGTAACGCCCAGTTGATGGCAGCGTCGAGCTCGCAAACAAGAGCACAACAGAGCCGAATACCGCAAACTTCGTCTATGCGAAAGCTACCCACACCGGGTACGTCCCAACGGCCTCCTCTCACACACGAGACAAGGTCATGGAGTGCAGCAGGTTCCGGTCATGGTCCGTCTAGCACGAATACGCTCAATCCGCCCCCTGAGCGGGAACGGGAGATTGTCCCTAAGCAACCTCGAGCTCCACTGCGTCGAAAAAAGACGAGCATATCGCTCGAGACCACTAAGATGCGTAACAACTCGCAGTCGGAATCAACGAGGACAACCTCCTCATCCTCGATACCGAGATTACAAATTGCGCCCGATGCTGGCTCCCCTCATCTGGATCGAGGTATGACGGCTAGCCCAGTAGAGCTTCAATCATCGCAGAATGCCGAGACGTCACACACCACCACACAGCCCACCAAGATCTACCCTGAACTAGATCGGTATCGAGATATTCAGCACATGCCGGCTTCCAGAGGCGGTCATAGTATAGATGTCCCGTTCAGACTTGCAACACACGATCTGCCGCCGCCAACGCCTCTATTCTCGGGTAATAGTAGCCACAGCCAGCTGAGCATGTTCAGTGCGAGTCCGTCTACTAAATACTCGGAATCTCCTGGCCCGGGCCCTTACAGCCGAGACACCACGCCCACGTCGATTTCTTCTCAATCCCCAGGTCTTGTTGCGCCGATGCGCTTCCCTGTTCCCAGGGTAAGACAAGCAAGTCCGGCCGAGACGAGGCCACCGGTGACACGGAGGAGAACTGGCAGCGTATCGAATGAGGCAGACGCTTACAGCGCCGACCCGCATGGTCTTGCAGCAGTTAGTGAGGCGCTGACGTCGTCATCGTCGAGTTCGACTGTGCGACTCGAGGAGAAAAAGGGGAAGGAGAAGCGCCAGGGGCTGTTAGAGGCGCCACCAAACCCACCGGCAAGAAAATCATCGCAAAAGTTGAGGAAAGGCCTAATTACTAAAGAGTCGCCTTCCAAGATTCTGCAAAAGCCAGCGCAGCCGCTGATGAGGTCTCCCTCTCCTACTAAGTTAATGCAGTCTTCCCGTAGCAAGTCTGAGGGACTTGTTGCGTCGCCTCAGTCCCGGCTATCCCCCCCATCTCGGCCCAGTCGGGATGGGATGCCAGACCTCTACTCGCAGTTCGGCGGTCCGATGCCGATTATCCACAGCAATTTGTCATCTTCGAGCCTAACTGATAGGCGACTGAGCAGCCACTTATCACCTAGCTCGTTGCCACGAGCAGCAACGCCAGCATCGTCTCAGGACCGTTCGATTATTCCGAGTTCATCCCTCAGCCTGGAACCAGCACCGGCTCCTAGACCCGGTGCGTTACAGAGTGCAGAGCCGGCCAGACAGGAGCCTGCCCGCGTGACTAGAACACCGAGTCCGAACGTCTCTACCCTCAGGTCGCGTTTTCCTATCTTCGGCCGGCGAACTAAGACAGTTTCAGAAAGAACTCAAGAGGACAAGAAGCAAAAGCCAACTCGAAGAGGTCCTGCGGCCGGTACTGGTCACGAGGGTTATGGGAGAATTGGAGCAGTTAAGAGACGAAGTAGCAATACGGCAATTCTCGGACGTGGCCTGCCGGGGCCCCTTTCCTCATCTGATAGTTTGGCGAGCCTGGGGTCCATGGACCCTTTTCTTCTGGAACGGATGAATCCAGTTATAATCGCGGGTGGTGAGGTCGTCGAGAACCGGAATACTAGCTCCGAGCTGCTTCGGACGGAGAGCAACCAGAGCATACCTTGTTCGGGCTCAAGTATGGCGTCGCAAAACAACTCATTGGTTTCTTTACCGGCGAGAGACGAAGCCCGACAAACCCTCTGGCCCTCGGCTCTCCCTCGTACTCGTCGCCCCTCCGATAGTAGCGACTCAGAAGCCGTCACGATGAAGCCCACCATTGCATTCCGCAGATCGACGCAACGTGGTCGCTCACCAGACAAACCGCTAAACATCCCAAAGCCAATCATGACGCGGACGATCCGACCTCCATCAATTGGTAGTATTGCAACTATAATCTTAACTGACGGTTCTGTACTAGACCCTCGTCCCGCAGTTGCCTACAAGGAGGAAGAGCCGAGTGCCGGTCCCAAGAAGCTCACGAAGCTCGCGAAGTCTCCTCGCAAATGGAATCTCTTTGGCAGATCGCATAGCCAACTTTCAACAGACGTGAAGAAGAAGGTTGGAGCGGACGTGCCCCAAGCAGTCAAACCGGAACAGAGCAAAACAGTTGCCTACTATACTCTGATGGATTCATCTGAGCAGGAAGACACTGAGGAACATGATGTTGGTGCGATCCTGAGAGAGGCAGGAGCCTTGAAGGTGCCACAACCCGGAAGCGGAACGAGGGAGCGAAGCGCGCCGCTGAATAGTCAGTCCCGGGGCGTAGCATCTCCTCACGCTCAGCCGGCCCGTGATGTCTCGCCAGCCCGTCCTGGACGCTCTCCAGTTCGCGAACAAGTAGTCCCTCAATCAGGGCAACTCAAACCGGCAATCAGGCATACTCCTTCAATTTCCGCTCCGGAGCGCCCGAGCAGACTCCCGCACGTCGGCAGGATACCCAAGGTCGTTAACACTCGCCCTAAGCAGTCCTCTCCAAAGAGCTTCTCGCGACCCTTCCACAGACTAAGCCTTCAGCGCCCTCCTACTCTCCCGGTCCCAGTCGATGACTACTCGGTTGCCAAGGGACCTAGTCCGCCACGGCCTTTGAGCCCAGACTCCGCCTATGGAGAATCATCCGTGGTAGCTGGCGCCACTAAGACAAATATCGAAGACCAAGGTCCTCCTGGAGAAACCTTCACGGGGGTTTGTCGACCGGGAAATGAGTTCTTATCCTTCTCTCCTCGCCAAGATTCGGAGTACACAACGACTAGCACTTCCGGGAGCTCTGGGATGATTGGCCATGCCAACCATGTAGCGGTACTCCCGGGACCAAGCGCACCGCCTGAGGAGGACGAAGTCTGGGATGAATATAACGATTTGCTAGGTGATGTCCCGCCGTCGGCAACATCTTCGCATGGTCACCCTTTTCACCTGGAGACGTACGAGACGAAAATAGCCAAGATGCCGAGCATGCCCTTAGAGTCACCAACCATCCGAAACCAGCGCTCTAAAGACGTTCGCGGCTCCACGGAAACAGGGAAGACAGCTAGATCATCCAGTCATTACAGCGCAGAAATGACTGCAAGAATCAATGCCGCATTTAGATTCGGTTCTGAGCAGCCGAACACGCCCTTCTCGTTATCGGAATTCGTTTCTGGCTATGGCGACCGCAACAATGACAAGAGCGGGGACCAGGAAGGTAACGCTCTGGTGTCTTCGAAGCGGAGTAGTTCATGTTCCAATCGAAGTAGAAGAACGAAGGCGAACTCCTTTAGCAGTCGAAGCAGTGAAGAGACCCCTCTTTCGCAGGTCAATCTTCGCGTGGGCTCAATGACAGTCAGCAAATGGCTTACATTCGGCCATGTCCTGTTCAGCCCTGCTCGGGATGACCTCATCAATACTGTCGGGTCGCTTAAGCGTCATTCCATACTTGTCATTGATGGACTGGGAAACGATGACTGGTCCTTCTACGCGGCTGAGACATACCCGGCAGCCACCTTTTTCAACATGTCCCCTCGAGCACCTATCCCACAGGACCAAAAGTCCTCCTCCTCGTTCCCCCTCTCACCGCCGAACCATCACCAGATCCAATACACGTCCCACAAGGACAAGTTTCCTTTCGGCCCGGATAGCTTCACGACTGTCGTGTTCAGATTCCCCACAGCGGCTCCTGAAGCGTACTATCGCAACATTATCGCGGAGGCGTGGCGAGTGCTCAAGCCTGGAGGCTACATTGAACTCTCAATTCTCGACGTGGACCTCAACAATATGGGCAACCGGACAAGGCGAGCTGTCCGCCGCCTCAAGGAGCGAGTCGCTGCGCAGAACCCAGATTTCAATCTAAGCAGCACAGCAGACCTCATTCTCCGGCTGCTAGGCAAGAGAGGTTTCACGGACGTCAAGACATGCCGTGTGGGTGTGCCGGTGGCAAGTCCGATCACCAAGTCCAGCGGCAAGGAAGGCGGCAAGAAAGACGAACGTAGTCTGGCCGAGATGATGAATGACGAGACCGAGGCGGGCGACGAGAACATCGGGAAGATGGTCTCCAAGGTTGGGCGCTGGTGGTACAACCGGTGCTACGAAGTCCCGACCGGCATGAACCGCAGCATCTGGGACGATCGTGCCTTGTTAGCCGAGTGTGAGGAATGGGGCACCAGCTTGAAGCTCATGGTCTGCCACGCAAGGATCCCTGAAGCCAGGGGCCGCGTTGCAAGCATCTGATTGCATCCGACTTTCCGCGCCGGCCGCCCTAATGCGCGTTATACGCTTTGCGTACACTATTTTCAGCAAGACCGCGGGTCCCACTCGACATTACCATACTCTGGGTATCGTGTTTTGATATCTTATGACTTTTAATAATTGTTCTCTTCGATGGGTTATTCCCCGAAGTGTACTTATACAGCATCTTTATCCGGATTTACAGCTGTGATTCGGATTCACCATCATCATCGTCAGCACGGCATCATCAGAAGGCATTGCATAAAGACGAAAATCAAGATCTCAAAGAGGGCGCGAGCCCATTGTGCGAATAGGAAAATACCATACGTTCATCATAAGAGACGGACTGGATACCAAAGCGACATCGGTGTCAATCCCCCCTTTTTCAGTCCCGGCATAACAATACGGTTTCCGGCCAGTGATTGTTCTCTGTGGCCCTCGACTGGGTTCAATGGAGCTTGCTACGTTTCATCCCCGGTACATATAGTTACCCCCTACCAATATCTTTCGCCTTCCCGGGTCCTACGAACTCGGGTATTTCGCATTACTGGTCGTTGCCGCGGGTCGGGCCTCCACGGAGACTCTTGCCTTCTGCTACTTCGCCGCCACGGCGGCGCTCAAGCACGCGGGGGCGGGGTCGTTGGACTTCGGCATGGGAAAGGGAGGCTCGTCTGGATTTAATGGTTGGATTATGCGCGGCAATGGCTGGCTATTGTCCTCACTCATGCTTATCATCAAATCACCCCGAAAGATCTTCACCCCCTCCTATTCGCTTCTTATCTTAATACGCAAACAACGCGATTGAAGCTCTGGGAGCGGAAAAGTTTTCGTTTCATCTCGGTCCCTGGTTGGAACATTTTGTGTTTTTTTCTTCTTCTTTTTTTATGCTCATGACGATGGACGGAACGGGAATTCCGTTTCGCACGACGATACGACATTTGACTTAATCGACTTTCTAAACGGCCACGAAGGCGGGATGGAGGACAGCGAGAACGAGGACGAGGCTTAGGAAGAGGCGGAGCAGTAGCAGAGGAGGAGAAATCGTGGATCGTTTGGATATCTACTGGAGTTGGCACGACATTGCACGGCATAGCAGCGAAGCGAGCAAGAAAGCATGGTTGTTAGCGCGTCGGAAGTCTAGAGATACCCCCTAACCAGTTCGTTTTATTTTCTGCCACTTACGTAAGAACGTGGATGGAATGGAAATTTATTGTTCAAAAGCATCTTGCACTAGTTGACCTGATTGACCTCACGATGTTATCTGGGTGACTGTGGAACTGTTGGAACTTTGTGCTGAAGTCTGGGTTAGCTTATTTGTTTCTGTAAGATCTCGGCAGGTGCTTCTTCATCGGCATCTGATATCGAAGAGGTCGTTGGCCTGCGTCGCTAGCTGCTGTATCGGACTAGCAACCGCATCCTCTGCTTTAGCTTAAGCGCCAAGCTCCCAGGGGGCCGCACTTCTCTAGTGCAGCTAGCACACTCGGCGTCTCCAGAAAGATTTATTATTTTTTTTTGAGTGATGTAAGGTTAGGCTACGTCTCTGCCAGTGGACTATGCGCATTGCGAACTATAAGCCATATCACCGTTTGGCAGGAATTTATCTAGAGATCGGGACGAACCTATCGGTGAGGTCGATGCACTTTAGTCCTATGTAGTACTCAGTGTCCGTTCAGGGGCCCTTGGCATTATCAAACCCTGCTCGTTTTACCGAAACGGCCCTCCGCAGCCACGAACATCAGATCGAGTTTTTGTTGATGTCGCAACACGGTAGACATAAACCTATTACGCATAATTCTCTAGTCTATATACATCATTAGGCGCTCTATATTCAGTCACATGCGCGGCGGGGGAAAGCTCTCAATTAAGATCTCCTCCTCCTGAACAGGATCTCGGCGTCCGGGCTCGGGCTCTTCGTCATCATGAACATGGCGGGGGCGGGGCGGCCCTCACCCTCGCGCAGCCGCACGTCGTAATGCAGCACCAGGTACGCCAGGATCAGCTTGATCTCGGCGGCCGCGAAGAAGCGGCCGGGACACGCGTGCCTGCCGAGCCCGAAGTTCATGTTTGCGTCGCCGATGCTCGTGAACTGCCACCGGTTTCCGACGTTTGCGTTTGTGCTTGCGTTCTTAGCCTCCCCTCCATTCCCATTATTTTGTTGTTGCTGCTGCTGCTGCTGTAGCCTCCAGAACCTCAGCCCGTCGAATGTCTCCGCGCCCGGGTAGAACCGGTCGTCGCGGGAGACGCCGGCGAGGGGTGCCAGCAGGCTCGTTCCCGCCGGCAGGTGCGTGCCGTCCGAGAGGTCGATGGGTTTCATCACCTTGCGGATGAAGGACGTCACGTTGCCATGCAGGCGCTGCGACTCCCTCATGAAGCTGTCCATCTTTTTTAGCCTCGCCAGGCTGTCCTTCCCGTGCCAGCCGTCGCGGCCGCTGCCGCCCTCTTCCAGCACTTCGGCTGCTTCCTGTCGCAGGACCTCCTGCATGTCCTGGTGCGTCGCCAGATCGTAGACGCAGTCCGTCACCAGGTTGCTCGTCGTGTGTATCGACGCCGCGGCCAAGATTAGCTGCAGGTGGGCTTGGAGGCCGAAACTCCTCTTCTGCTTCTCGGGCAGCGCGTCCAGGAGCCACTGGATGAAATCATCGGGCTTCTCGTATCCCGGCGCCTCCGAGTCGCGCAGCCGCTCTTCGATGATAGGGGTGAGCATGGCCTCTGCCTTTGCCACCATTCGGGGTATCGCGTAAAAGTCAGGGATGAAGTACTGTGCGACTGGCCGCATCCACTTGGGGAAGAACTGCAGTTTTATAGCGGCGATAAAGACAGTCGTGGCGTAGTTAACACTGGTATCCATCCATTCTTCGTTGCGACTGAGTGTCGACCCGGCGAATGAACATCCACTCAGCCTCGCGACTGTTCTGACCAGGAAAGGCTGGGCCTTGAAAGGTGTCCATTCTAGATGTCTTTTAGTAAGGTTTCGCTTATACAAGTCTGTGGGCTACCTACCGTCACACTCGGGGAACTCCTGGGCGGTTATGAATTCAAGCTCTTGCTTGAGCTTCGGTGTTAATCGTGAGAGCCGTTGGGTGAGGTTGATCCTCAGTAGCTTCGACAGAGTCTCGTTGTGAGTACCCGCCGAGAAATGGGTGTACTGGCTCAGCAAAGCCTGCCAATAGAGTCAGCACATCATCAGCAACAGCTTACTGATCTAAGACGCACCTCGCTAACTGCTTCGTAGGCGCTCAAAGTCTCCTCCGGCAAGCCCTTGAGCTCGGCTATTAATTTGACGGGGATTATAATTCTAGGGCCTTCTGTAGCCTCTATTTGGTAGACCTTGTCCCTAAACTAATGCGCTTTTAGCATGCCGTGGCAACTGTGGACAGTGATTCAGGAGTAATATGCACCTCTGAGTAGCTATCTCGAATTAATTCATCGGCTTCAAACATCCATCTCCTCCTGGGCGCTTTATAGAGAGGTGCGGACACTCGACGCCCTTTACTCGATTGGAATCGCC
This sequence comes from Monosporascus sp. GIB2, assembly GCA_004155935.1. Taxonomy (NCBI): domain Eukaryota; kingdom Fungi; phylum Ascomycota; class Sordariomycetes; order Xylariales; genus Monosporascus; species Monosporascus sp. GIB2. Next base: position 30,375 of record QJNV01000889.1, read on the forward strand.
AGGCACATAATAATATCGAGCCAATTATGATATAAAAGCTGAAATGGTCAAGAGCAAAGCGTTGAAGTGGCAACACATCCATTGTCGAGCTTAGGCCGATAGGCAGCTGTTGACTCCCAGACATAGAAGACATAGCGAAGGAACCGGGGGAAAGCCGCAGATGTAACGACGAGGAAGAAGGTTGGGAAGCTGAAGGAATAAAAGACGGGAAAGTGGTACTCAAGTCGTCCACGACACACATCCTTGTAGGTCTTTTTGTTATAGAACTTCTGTAGGTTTGAATACGGGTGGCCAGAACAGAGTCGCTTGGCGCTACTTGGGAGGTACGGGAGGACGACCTGATAAGATGGAGAGGTTTGGCGGAGTACAAGTGAGTAGTAACCGCTATTAGCTCATTAAAGCCGCTCTTTTGGTAGGTAAAATCTTTCGTTCTTGAGTATAAAGTATTAAAGGACGATTGCAGCGGAATAAACGCTCAATACCGTTTGGTGTAAGTGAGCGAGGTCGAAGCCGAAGATATGTTAAAGTGGATATGCCGAACTGCTCCACTCCGGCAACGACTGTTTCCGATGCTAGGACATCCAATGAGGCAAAGAAATGGTGAACCACAGTTATACTAATGCAAGGAAACAGGCCAAGGACGCAAGGTGAGGATATATAGGCGATAATTAGCAGTCCGGTGCATCGCTGTATACGACTTATTAGTTGGCTGGTGGGATTGGGAAGAACGACCTGAGGTTATATAGAATCGGCCAGCCGGCGCCCCAGAGTAGAAACTGAGCGAGCGCGCGGGCCGCGGTTGCTGCGAAGCCTCCATTTCGGCGCCTAATGTAACATTATCCGGGGGCCAGGTTTCGAACATTATGATTCATGTCCATTGATTATGGACAAGATCTGCTTGTACCCTGGAGCGGTTGTTTTCGAGTTCTGACGATTCACGGGGGACTCTGAAACATAACGGGCCTAGGGATATAGGGAAGGGATCGGGAGCCTCGTCTCCGACCATTGAGCGAGTCTAGCCTGCGGCTCACAAGCGGTCCGCGAATGGGACGGTTCCCTGGACGTCGGAATGGATCTCTTTCCGTCTTTCCCTTGTTGGACCCAGCAGCAAACGATGTATCCAGGGAATTTATGTAGTGTGAGGTGAGGGAACTTTTGTATTTTGGCAGGGAACTTTTGATCATGGAGAAGCGGTTGCGGCGGTCAAGTCTCTCCAGATATGGAACCCGCGCATTGAGATTGCTAATAGGTACCAGTGGTAGCCGATAAGGGCGGATAACGCAATATGTCGCCCCGCGATTTTATTCATAAATGAAGTGGAATGATCACCATCAACTGAGCAGCGATGCATCGACGTTTAACATTGCAGGACTCTAACTACTTGGGTTTTGTAGTTACTAGGTTGCTAGTAGTTGGAGCTACATTGGTGAGAACGCGAAGTGTTCCAGAAGGTTTCAGCTCCGGGGTCTCGTTGGCACGTTCTCCACCGGATTCTGGAGCTGGGCTGCCTTATCTCGCGCCTCAAAGTTCAACGAGCTTGATTTACACGTTTCATACGGTAAATCATGCTTCTGTGTTTTCGATAAAACCTGCGAGGATGTCAGTGGATTGCTTATGGGATAGTTATTGCAGTATATCATTCTAGATGGATAATCTCCACTTGAGACGGTAGAGAAGAGACGGTCAGGGGTTGAAGTCTCAGCAACTGAAGGGTAGGTTGAACCGCGAAAGAGCAAGGTTTCAAAACCTCTATTCAGCTATCTTCTCCGAAACTCTCCACACACCATGTTTCTCGTACGTCGATCCAAACCCTGAGTTACATTTGGGATGCCGCGCTTGCCTTGATCTACGTCTTTCCGTCTTCTAAAGATCGGGATGCGCCCATAAGTTTAATGCACGAGTTGGTTCGACTTGCCCTTAGCCGTAGAACATGTGCTATCAAGCTAAGCTCTTCTTAACTGACGCCCCCGTGGAGCACCTGAAAACTCATCTAAATTTGATAGGATATACAGATTCCCGAGACCAACAACGCGATCAACGTTCAAAAAGTGAAGGAAACTCAGAACGCTAGGGAGACAACCAGCCTAGGCCCCACTCACGCTGTCCCCTTCCTGCTGCCCCAACGCCGCGAACATATCCAGCGCCGCAGCGTTCTGCCCCCCGATGTCGAACTCGTTCGTGAACGCGGCCCAGCGGTCGAAGAACGTCCGCAGGCGCGGTGGGTCCTCGTGAATGCTGTCCTCGGCATAGGCGTAGACGCGGCCGAAGGTGCGAGCGATGTCGACGACGGCCTGGCTGCGCGGACGCCGCACGGCGTCGAAGGCGCGCAGCGCGCGAGCAATCCCCTGACCTGGCTCCTTGACGGCGCCGAATAGGGCGTTAAGTACCGCAGCGTCTTCGAGCGCCTGCGCCGCCCCGTTGCCCGCGAATGGCAGCGCCGCGTGCGCCGCGTCGCCGAACATCGCCACGCGGTCCCGCGCGTAGAAGGGCGCGTGGTCGTGGTCCGCCGCCGCCCAGGACGAGCGGGCCGTGTCGCCCCGCGCCACGAGGCGCACAATCTGCTGCGCGTCCGCGCTGTAGTCGGCGTATAGGTCGGGGTCAAGCGGAGGAGGCGAGTGCCCGTCGTCGTCGGTGATCTCGGCCCCCGTGCGCACGGCGACGCCCGCGCTCAGCCGCGTGTTCTTGTTTAGCGGGATGCAATTGATGTGGCCCCGGGGCCCCAGGAGGATCGGCACGCTACGCGTCCACTTTGGGTTGATGTGCCGCACGGCCTCCTGGGTCGACACCATAGTGCGGTAGATGCGCCAACCGTCGTGGTTCTTGGGCGCCGTCGCCGGGTGGTCCGCGCCTAGCAGGTAGCTCCGGGTGAAGCTGTGGACGCCGTCGGCGCCGAGGAGGCAGTCGGCCGAGGCCCAGGAGCCGTCCTTGAAGGTGAGCAGGACCTCGGCACGCCGGCCGGAGGAAGAAGAAGTAGCCGGCCGCTCCTTGATGCCGACCAGCCTCTTGCCGAAGCTAATGCGGTCGCGAGGCAGCAGCGCCATGAGGCCGTCGAGTAGGTCTGCGCGGCTGACCGTCTTCCGGCCCTTCGCCTTGCCCAGCTCCGCGACCAGCTGCCCACTGTGTGGGCCCTGAGCGAGTATGACCTCTGTTGCCATGACCTGGTCCTCCTCGCCCATCGCCAGCGCCTTGTCGAAGTACGCCTGCTTGACCTCGGGGCCGATGAAGCCCATCGCCTTGATGGCGTTCAGGTGGAGCGCCAGCCCCGCTCCAACGTCCTTGTACTCCGGTACTGACTCGTAGACGTGCACGTCGATGTGCGGCTTCTTGACGAGTCCCGCCGCGAGGGCGAGTCCGGCAATGCCTCCGCCTGCAATGGCTACTCTGATTCGACCCCCATCCATCATATCAGGCAGCGCTGAAAACATTCGATAGTGGATAGAGGTTGCCACGAGCAGTCGCTTCCCGGAGATCTAGGAAAGGATAGACATGCAATGCCCACCTTCAGAGGCCACTTCTTTGGAATTGACTTTGCTAGTCTGCGCATCCAAGCTTAAACACGAAATCATGTTGATCCACGGAGGTCCGATGGGCCAAACACAAACCGAAGACCGTCCCTAAGCCTAGGCCTCCGTCAAGGGACCATTTAAGATGTGACCGGACAACCTGCTGGAAGGGAAGAGAGTTTTCAGTATTATCCTAAAGGACCCGACACACAATTATGCTTTTCTGATAGTATCATTGTTAACAATACTATATCTCCATTTCCGCAAGCCTCATGTGCGAAAAGACGGCGGGGATGGGCCATAGACCGTCCATGTTTTCGTCCTGGGAGATGCTGTGAGGGAGTTACCAACGAAAGGGGTTTTAGTGTCGGCGAGGATACAGGGACACGGTGTGGAGCCGTCTAAAGATGACTTAGTAGGTCTCACACAGTCACACGATGCTATATACTCTTTCCTCCCAGGGTGTACGAAGTACATGGCGCCAATATTCAGGGGTGTTTTCAGCAAACAGTTCTGGTGGTCTATGCTGGTTTAGATAATATGTCGATTTTACGTTTATGTTTCCATGGGTGAGGGGGATACATAAAATGGCTTAAATCACTGACGCTGCCCACTGCATCAAGAGGGAACTCGGGATATCCGGGGAGTTTACGGGACAGCGGGCGAACAACACTGCCAAACAAAAAAAGTTGCACGGGGCTTACCGGACATGGTTTCCTTGCCATGAGATTCAGGGGGCAACCTAACAACTGTTGGCAGGTAGGGTCGTATGACATGAGGGCTCCTTTCTCAACAGATGGACCGTGCCCGACGCGGACGTCGCTGTGGCATGACAATCGGCCCTGTAATTGAAGTAGCTAGCCTCAGTGGCCGGCCTGCTACCAGTTCACTCGCATTGGCCGACTCGGGAAAAGGAAAAGAGAAAGGAATACTGCTTGTCTGCACTTCTCAGGAGAACCCGGCTTCTCGAACTTTTGCACGGGCTTTTCATCTGAGTGTCCTGCTAGCCTCGACTTGGCAATAAACCAAGCATCCATACACCCCTGTCGAACGTTGCTTTTCCGGGAAATCGAGCGGGAGGCAAGTTTGAGAATCTTATCGGATCAGATCGGATCAGATAATCAATGGTTGCTAGACGAGTCCAGCGGAAATGGCGCGGGCTTCTGTTGGCCCTTGAGTCCTTGACTACCGATTTATTTGGCGCGCCATGCTTTTTCTGACACAATTTCCAGGCCCCCCCCGTGGTTTGTGTGGAAAGATGAGAGAAGCGGCTCGGCATTCGAAATTTGGGTGAGCTCGGGGATGAAGCTTCCATACCAGATGATCTTCTTCAGGGGTATCAGGTGGTTAGTCAACTGCGATCCGGGTGGATGGATCCTGTCTAGTTCCTAATGGGCATGCGACGAGCTCATTTCCGAGTTATCAGATCAATTTGCTCCACGAGACGCCTTGTGGCGTGTGGATAGTTGACACGGACGATTCATGCACGGGAAACTTTACCCAGTTTGCCGATGTCGGAGACGTATCAGATTAGATGAGATTGATAAACTCCCCAAGCATTGTAGATTGATAAGATTGGTTCATGATGATCAAACATTGGTCTAGCGGTTGGTGCCAAAATTAATGTTATTCGGTGGGACATAATCCATCAAGTGGGACGCCGAGATAAAAGCCACGCTCGCATTAGGACAAAACACAAGTGATTTCAATGTTAGGCCTCACGGCAGAATTCCGTACACGTAATGAAAATGGAGCACTCCGATAAACTAAACATAAGCAAACAATAATGCCAAAAATAAGGCCATTAACGAGTCCGACAATCTAAAGCCTATATACGGCGATTAGACGGGGGCGCCGTCGGTCCTCTCTTCGCTTGGTAATTATGTTCTAGGCAGACCAAGCGGACAATCAGTTTCAAAAAAACGATGAAAGGATTACAGGATTACAGTACCGAGTTCGAAGTACACCAAAATGTTGTTGGGTGGAAATGGCGAGCTGGAAACCCCTCCCCCCTTTTCTTTTAACCTGCAGTTTTCAGCCTCAAGCTGATCTGACTGATGTCCAGCCGCCTCGATCCCAGTTTTCGTTTCTCCGTGTCACCGGCTATACCAAGCATTGCGATGCCTGACATGCCTACTTGCCCGATAGGTCGATCCCCTCTGGGGGAAGATAGATGCCGATATTGGTAAAGGCGGGATGGGATATGCTGACGAAATATTGTGCAATTGCCACAACATCAGTTGGGGTATTGAACGGATTGCGACCCGATTTAGATTCTTCGCTTACGTTGGGATGTGCACTCCTTACTCACCTCCAGCTCTCTTTATGTCAGGCCCGAAATATTTATTAATATGAAAGAGACAAGGAGGCGGATGGGGTGGTCGAGGCAACGTCTTGTTACTTTATAAGCCGGATTGGAAATACAAATGCAGGTGAATACAATAAGTACATCCAAGACCTGTAGACACATGGCAAATTATCAGATCCGTATCGCCAAGACTCCGTGATGACCGGAGCACTTATCGGAGCATTCGACAAGGGTACTTTGCCCGGCCCAATAATTATTATTCTTTCCATTCGCAGATGATCGACAGGTTGTTGGACAGATCGCTCCTAGACCTGTATTGCCGCAAGCCGTTCCCACACTTATTGCCTCTGATGAAGTACCGACCCGAACACGGCCGTAGGTACCGTCATATTAGCTCACTTTAATAGCACACACATGTCATCGTCTCATACACTAATTACTAAACCATCAGGGATCGCATCGTACGGCGGTCGGCTATTCCAGCCTTGGTCCTCGTAACCGGCGCGTGAGGTACAGTGTAATTAATATCTTGCCCTCTTCGTTCTTATCTTTACATATTCGAGGCCCTCTCTTCTTGATTTCCAATCGTGTGTGTGACAGACATGTTGCACCCCTTGTGTAGCCAAATAACTTTTGATTGTTGCCATCATCAGAGCACTGGGAATTCCTTGCTACTCATACCAAGCTGATAGTCCTGCTTGTATTCTCCGGCCTGCACACTGTCGATTGGGTTTCTCCGTTGTGGTGGCAACAAAGATTCAAAGGACGATACATTACTACAAGTTGCTGATTGCATCAATTCCATCCAGACTTTGACGACTCGCTAGGTAGGTACTTCCACGCAATTAACATCAGTTCATGAGGGCGCCCGTCCTAACAAACGCGTTAACATGAAGCACTTTCCGTACCACGCCCCACCGCATTCAAATTGTCGCCACCAATATCTTCTTCCCGCAATACCTAAACGATCTCGTCCTCAACGCCGACCAAGGCATCTAGGTATCCTATAGGATCTTTGCCTCTCCAGATTAGGATCGACAACCTTTGAGCGACTACGACTATAATAGATATGCCGTCTCAGATTGAGCAATTGCTCGCTGAGGCAGCGATCAATTGCGTCCCTGAGGAACCACGCACACCATCTATCGCACCATCTCTTACCTTTTCCGAGGATTCGGAAGATCAAGATGAACTGCAACAACCAGAACCTCCGAAAAGGCGACGCGCCTCGACAAGGCTTATCGCCCAGAGCCCAGCCGACATCCAACGCATCACCGGCGAGTCCACCCAGCAATTGATTAATAGGTGTTGTGGGGGCGGCTGTTGCATGAACGTGCAGAAGAAAAGGGAAGACCTAGACTATGAATATATCGCGCTTCCGGACAACGATGCTTTTCGTTCTCTGGGCTTGAGCGTCGACGACAGTCTTCCCACCATCCTAACAAACGTCACCGAGTTACCAGAGCAAACAGCCTTTCTGAAACCCATTCGACATACCTCGAACCCACCATCGCCTCCCGACTCCGGAATATCTCTCGGTAGTAGCGCCGACTCGGACATTGCGACTGATTCTGCAGTTGCTCCAGAGAAAACTATGCTGAATCCATCATCCCTCGAGGATCTTGACACCTCAATTCAGCCCCCGTCTTTTGTCCAGCCGCACCCCCCTTATAATGTTTTCCCAGCCAGGATTCATAACACCCGCGAGTTGACAAGGCCTGGTGCCGAAAAGCGCACTTACCATTTCGACCTTGACGTCACCGACTATCCTGAAGAAACCGGAACAGACTTCAAGGTCGGCGGTGCCATCGGTGTGTCTGCGCCCAACGACCCGGCTGCCGTCGAGGAGCTCCTCGATCTGCTCATGGTCCCTCGCTTTCTGCGCGATAAACCCGTGCTGTTACGCACTACGCGTGGTCGGTGGCCCACTGTCTGGGGTGATGATCGAGCAAGGGAACTGGTCACCACTCGGAGGGACCTCTTGACTTGGTGCTCGGACATTCAATCTTACCCGCCAACTAAACCTTTGCTGAGAGTCTTGGCCGAACACGCACATGACCCTAATGAGCAGAAGCTGCTGATGTTCCTCTGCTCCGGAGAGGGTCAAGGAGTTTTCTGCGATTTCCGTACCGGCCCGCACATCACCATATCTCAGCTCCTCCACGCTTTCCCTTCGGCCAAGCCGCCGTTGGACCTGCTACTTTCGGTTCTCCAGCCCCTGATGCCGCGGTTCTACTCGCTCTCAAACGACCCGCATGAGTCATACGAGATTCGGGACGGCAAGCAACACCGCTTAATCGAGATCGCTGTCACTGTGCACGAGACGTCGGATTGGAGGAATGGTTCTCGAACCGGTATCGGATCTGGCTTTTTCGAACGTCAATCCATCAAATACACGGAGATGAGGAGTGCGGGCGTAAAGATGCCGCAGTTATACATCCCCATGTTCAAAGGACTCATGGCCAATCCGCTGGCGAAGCAATTTGTGTCGGATGGCCCGATGCTCCTTATTGGGGCTGGCGTCGGTGTCGCGCCATTCCGTGGCTTCGTCCAGCGGCGTCTGAAGAACGCAAACTGCGCCAACAAGGTGTGGGTGCTTCAAGGCTGCCGCGACGCGCTCGTCGACGAACTGTATAGCGGAGAATGGGGCGTGCACGAAGACGAGGTGAAGCGCGTGATCCAAAGTCGTCGTGGCGAGGGTCGTTACGTCCAGGAGGAAGTTGCGCACCAGGCGGACCTAGTTTGGTATATCATCAACTCGGTCGACGGCCGTGTCTTTGTGTGCGGGAGCTCCAAGGGCATGGGCGAAGGCGTCGAAGAGGCCTTGATCAAGGTCGCGATGAAGAAGGGAAACCTAGAACACGACGAGGCGCAGAAGTTCTGGCAACTCAAGAAGGACGTCGGCCAGTACATCGCCGAAACGTGGTAACATCGAGTGCTTTTCACTCAGACCGAAGCGTCGATTGGTATCCGGAAAAGGAGATATGATGGTACTTTTTCATGTCATCTTTCCTCTCGATAGACCGGCGGGGGCGCATTTGTTTTCATGTTCATCGCGCTAGATTTCGGGGAGGGGAAAACGACAACATAGAGGCTCTTGTCCTGGAGCCGTCGCGCAAGCTCGGGCTGCGAAGCTACTACGTCGATCATAGCTTCTTGCCCCAAATGAGCGCAACAACGGGAGTTCACAGCATCAGAAAAGGACGCATTTCGGCTGGGAAAAAGTCGTTCCGGTATAGAGATGAGCGCGCATTGCCTTTGGTCTTTTCTACGACAGGCAATTCTTGTAAATATTTGCTGTTAGGTACTTACCTAGTGTATATATATGGAATGTTGTGTCGGCCGAATGTGTTGCTTATTTCCGTAATACACGATTCTATGGTAGTCTCCGAAGGACGGCTTCGGCCGACCTTTTTCTTACGACCGAGCTGAAACCCCGAGCACCGGTACCGACATATATTCCTATAAGTAAATGGAGTTGTTCGTCCTTATCACAAGGCTCGGCTTAACGTTTCTGTGAATTATATTGTATACCCTTGGGTATGTGTTTTAAATCCGTATATGACTTGGTTCCCAACTCGATCGACAGGTTGCGGAAGACCCGCCTAAGAGTACTTGGTTTTCGCATAAGGTTGGTAGTGAGCCCTTAGCAGGCACATGTTGCATGATACTATCACATAACCTATACCGCACTGTCATCTGTATGCAAGTTTCTTCTCATCCCGCAGCTGGTTAAACTCGCATAGGGGGCCCAATGGTCCGGTAGCATGCATACTGTATATACCTATGTACGTCAGGCGAGACGTTCAGAACCTCCCGGCCCCTTCCCCTCCCCGTCATGGTCGGAAGGAGGAACGTCTAACTAAGCGGATGGCCTCCCTCGGTGTGGCCGGCCATATCAAGGGCGGCTCCCCAAGCTGAAGACGCAGTCTCATATTAGTTTTGCATGAGATACCAGCTAACCGCAGGCATAGGTGCCGGGCGCGCTAAGTAGAAACCCGCCCGAATAGGACGCGGATACTCTAGAAGGACGAGAGGTTGCAGCCGCTCGTTTATCCATGTTTCGAAATATTAAGCGGCGGCAGATATGCGCAGCCGAAGGAGTACCCGTGGTATTAAACATTGCTTATCATGATGGGAGTCCGTCGTAGAGCCTTAGGTGTTGTCACATTTGTAAAGTTGCTATACTCGCATATAAAAGCACGACTTCAAACTGAAGCATTCCAGAGGGATCTATACCTTCTCCTTTTGGGAAGAACATTGGAAGTCTATGCGCGGCTCCAAACTTTTACCCCTCCACCATGATGGAGACGAAAGGCATCATGATGGTACTGTACAACCCGATATGCGACGGTGACCGAGAGAGGGGCACAGCGATGCAGCTTTACCGCTACTCGATTGTACCTAGGTACCTGCAGTAGGTAGCTTCGCACGATTTCACGACTAGAATTTCAAAGCATTCCATTCCATTTACTCCGCCTGCGTCTTGATTATGTACGGATATGTCAGCAATTGTCATCTACCCTGGGCCCGTTCAGACCTCGTAGCCACCCCACCCTTTTGCCGGTTTGAACCATCTGCCGAAACCTCCGGCCCTGTCTAAGATGTTCTTCCCCCAGCGGGTGTGTGCGGTGTGTATTTATGCATATTGCCCAGGTGCGATTACCAGAACCTAAACAGATCATCTGTCAGCCTTGATTCAGCACAGTAACCGGCCGGCCAATTTATCCTAGATAGCCGCGCCCTTAAACTGTTTATCTAATCGAGCTAAACTGCTCCTCACGCGCCAGCTTATTATATATATTCTTTGTAAGAGTGAGGTGACGTTCCAGATGGCCGGAAGGATGACAAGGGGCCGAGTAGTCAGTAGACAACGACGACCCAGACGAGTGGGGCGGTCGAGGAGCAGATTTCCTGTTTAGTAATCCGTTGGTGATCTTCTCACCTTGATGCCGATGTACACACATACTGTATGGATTCCGATGGATGCGTGGAGACATAGAGATATGGACCCTGATGTTCATGTACGTCACCGAAGCCGCTCTAGACACTGATTGCACCACCGTCTTTTAAGACAAAACGGGGCAAGGTAGCATGGACTTGTTGTTACAGGTGTGCTTCTGCTCGTTTCTATCACAGCTAAGTATTGTGCAGCCCCGCGCCCCGGGCTCCGGGCCCCGTTCCGTTAACCGTTCCATTTTGTAAGGGATTACACATACTAGTCTCACTGGAATTCATTAGGAGGTAGCTATAAGTAGACCATGTTGCGCCCGCTCACGGTAACATCAGTTGCCTCATCGTCATTTACCCGCCTAACCAAACCCGATTCTGTACGGACCCTCGCCTATCTCAAGCGTCCATCGTCCAGCTCGGCTCCAAAGTCCCTCGCCAACAGACCCCTCAGCACCACCACAGCACGACGCTCGCTCGTGAAGCCGCAGGCGCAGACGACGACCTCGAACCAGAACATCAAGATTCCCTCGCCCACCGCCGCCACCATGTCGACTCCCATCTCTGCCAATGCGGTCCTGGACCTCGTCAAGGCCCGCCGTACCTACTACGCGCTCAACAAGGAGCTGACCATCTCCAAGGAGCGCTTCGAGGAGATCGTCAAGGACGCCCTGCGCCACGTCCCCTCGTCCTTCAACTCTCAGTCCAACCGCGTGCTCGTCCTCTTTGGCGCAGACCACGACAAGCTCTGGGACGCCACTAGCGAGGTCCTCAAGGCCATCGTCCCCGCAGACAGCTGGCAGTCCACCGCCGACCGCATCGCCGGCTTCAAGGCCGGCGCCGCGACTGTAGGTTTCTTCCCCCTTTTCACCTTCCCTGCGCGCCTCTCTTCCCCTTTATCTAACTACCTGTTCCGGGCCCCTCCCCCCACGCCACATAGGAGCAAAGAAACAAGGAAGCTAGCTAACAACACAACCGCAGGTCCTGTTCTTCGAGGACCAGGACGTCGTCAACAGCATGCAGGAGAAGTTCGCGCTGTACGCGGACAAGTTCCCCATCTGGGCAAACCAGTCGGACGCCATGTTGCAGTTCACCTTGTGGACGGCGCTTGAGGCCGAGGGTCTCGGCGCCAACCTGCAGCACTACAACCCGCTCATCGACCAGCGCGTTACCGACGAGTGGAAACTGCCCCTGAGCTGGAAGCTCAACGCCCAGCTCGTGGTTGGCGGCCGCGCCGGCGAGCCTGGCCCCAAGGACTTCCTGCCCTTCGAGCAGATCTACAAGGTCGCCGGCAAGTAAACCGACCCCCCCTTCTGTTGCGTACGGGTGGGGAGTAGTGTATGTCGTCGAGCGTCTACATATGGATGAAAGAGAGATAGACATGCGGAGTTGAAGGAGTAGCTTTTGGGTACCTAACTTAGGTAGACCTTTGCTGTAACGAGTCGTCACGCACGTGCGATTCGTGGGCTGGTTTCGACTGGCCGATTGCATTGCATGGCGTTGGTTAGTAGTATATAGGCACCTGATTGGTGTAGAATTGGACGGCTCGCAGACCTACGAACAATAAAGAGAGTAAAAGCCATTCACAAAGCTACCGTACCGAATAACCCCCCTTTCCAGTTAAGGAAATACAGCACGAGAATTTTCCCAAAAACATCCGCGATGTACTTAACACAATATCCTAAAGAGGTAACGCTGAAGAAGCTGTCTGAGCAACTCGTATCAAGAGTTGTTCCCCTCGCCATATGAGCAATACCGGAATGAACTGCTACAGAGAGAGATCAGAGGTGTCAATCGGAATTAGCTAACCACCAGAACCCGGAGTTGAGGTTTACTTAGACACCGACCGGGCGGCTCCCCGGCCGGCTACTAAATAGGTAGTTTTCAGTAACTGTGGCAAGCCCCAGCATGCTCTATTGTTTTAAAAGAGGCCGCATGTCGTAATCCCTCGGTGTGTATGTCCTAGTCTTTCCTTGATGACAAGACGACTTCATTCCGGCCGCCTTCATCTCCAGCTCTGCCCCGTCAGCAGATATGTTAGCCGATAGCTGTCTGCTTGTCACGAGACCCAATATACCTCTGTTCTTGTATAGGGACCAGATATCTAACAACCGAGTGACCCCAGAGGAAGAGTCAGCACCTCGACGACAAAGCCCGCTGCCTGCCCTGCATAAGACGGGCAAAGACGATGGCGTCTCCGCAGGCAAGTTGGCATCGTATGGACACAGTGTATGCCCAGAGCTCCACATTCACCGTTGTCTCTTTTCATTTATGCTAGTATCCTGAATCACCATATCTAATAAGCAGTCGCTCTTAAAGGGACCGACTGCGGTCCCTTGGCCCATGTCGAGTCTACCATCGGGCGCACAATCTTCCGTTCAGCGAAACACCGGCGCCGAAGAAAATTAATGCGAGGTTCGGCTTTACCGCCTTTCTCGCCAATAACGTGGGATCCAAAGAGGAACCTCGTTGAGGGGAGCCATGGCGGCCGGATCTCCGATGCGGCCCCCCCCTGTCGCTGCACTTAAGTTTTGCGTTTAAATGTATCGGCGACGGTGAAAAGCTTGAAGATGCCGAAACAGAGATATTTCAACCCCTGATCAACGAAATTGGCATCTCTGGCACCGCAATATCGAGGGTCATTCGAACATACTAGAGGGCGTCTTCTGGGTTATAAACCCGAGTAAGGACTTGTCCAGCAGTGGTACGGGAGTGGCTGGACACATATGGGCGCTCAACATATGGCCGGCTCTGGTGTTTGAAAGGTCGCTGGATGGAGACCTATACCAATTTGCCCAATCACCCAAAGGGCGGGGCTCACCTTGAGCGACCGCTTGCCACTCTGCGTGGATATTGGTAATGCCGTAGCTGCCGGCAATCTCACCGTACGGACTGGACACCGCGAGTATCGGGCGTGAATGGACCTCCTGATGCTGTACAGACATCATTCACGGAGGTGCGAAACCCCAGAACGTCCTGCTCTATGAAAACCAGACACCAGGGGCCCTTGGCCATGGCTAGAGTGATGGACTCAGCTTCTTTTCCTGGTGCCGACGATGATGATTGGGTTACGGTTCCCCCATTCTAGCCATGGTATGTCCCAGAATGCGATGAGTAACTTCAGCCCACCTCCCTTGAGGCGCAGAAAACAGATATATTCCCCTGTGGGATTCTGTGTCTGTGGTTCTTGTTCGAAAAGCATTGCTCGGGCTTGCTGTCGTTCCCTGACATTTGCTAAAGCCAACATGCTATTCCCGCCCTTTTGAGGGTGCGAACTCGCGACTAGAAGTTATTGCGAGGCTCAAGGATCATAAGCTACTTATTCGACTATCTAATGAGGTAGTGGCGGAGGAAACCAACTTGCAAGCCCAGAGCAAACGGATGTTGCAGCAACTCTTTTCGGGTTGTCTGGCGTACGATTCTATTCGATTCTTTTTAGTCGCGATAGCCCAAGCAGCTTGGCTAGCTTGCGCAGCTCGGCGTTAATGTATCGACAACAGGGCCGGGCAGATGAAGCGGAGGCGCTACCTAGTGCGACCCGCTGTCTGCCCCTGAATCACGGAGGACGCGCTAATTCGCTCATACCGTTCTTTCTTGACCTGGTTATGAGGAGTAATGCTCTGGAGTTTACAAAAACGATATGGGATCCTGCTTGAATGCTACTGATCTTCTGTATCACATCAGGTTTTTCAGAGCACCGTACTATTGAATAATTATGAGCCCGGTACAGTATCCAAGATTGCTTCTCTCAGCCGCCGGCGCCGAATCTGCGCATACTTGAAGCCTTTCGCCGTTTTCTTCCGCTGCTTGATGTGGTGCTGTAGGTTTGATGACCGCTTCTCTCTTCGCTCCCATCACCAAGCCGCGACAAGTGTGCACGGCATGAGCATCAAGGTCGCGAGGGCGGCGATCCACGTTTCACGGGGTATGCGCAACACGGCGTTGCACTCGCTGCTGCTTGCCTCGCCTCCGCTTTCGCGCCACACCAACGTAGTCCTGAAGAAAGACTGCGAATATTGTGTATATACGTTAGGCCGTGTTCGGACAGTTGATGCTTACATGCGGTGCGGAGAGACAGATATTGCGAGAGAAGAACGGGGGTAGAGAGAGAGAGAGGGAGCAAGGAGAATGAGAAAGACGCACCATGACCAGATTTGCAGGCAGACAGAACATAGCGACGAGCGCCGCGATGCGCATAGTGCGCGAGTTGCGGTACGTCTTATCGGCAAGCGTAGCCAACGCCTTGGTCTCGTGCGAGTCGCTCTGCGCAATCTGCGTGAGTCGGAGCCCATTTTCATGAAGCATCTCTTGCCCGTACAGGTTCATGATGTCATCATACTGCACATCTTAACATTAGATGCCTCGTGACGAGTGCTGTGCCCCTGACATTGTCATGCTACGGTGGTTTGACGCTGTTAACCTCGAGGAAGGACTTACCATGAGTCGGATGTCCTTTAACTTCTTAACAATTTCCGCGGGGTTTGCTAGTCTCTTTTAATTTATTTATCTCTGTTTCGAGATCGTGAAGCTCATGTTGGAAATCGGCATCGGCTGCTGTGGTTATGGCGAACGCCTTCGTGAGGGCGTGCTCCTGTGCCCCAATTGTAGATCACGTTTCCAGAGTGTTGGAAAGGATAGTGTTGGCGCGGTGCACTTCACCACAGAGTGCATATTCGTTGCTTCGACGATAAGTTGGGCCCGGAATCTTTCAGTGGCTGAAGATCGCTACCTCGTCGTCCTGTCCGGCTCTCAGAATTGCGAGTCATGGCAGTCTACTGCTTGAGCTACCGTGTGATGGGGCAAGTCTCTTGATCGTGAATAGTGAGTCAGCGCAGAGCGCTTTGAATCCTTCAGAGAGGTAATTCAGATAGTCTCTTCAGTGAGTGGCCCCGGGGGCTAGATATCAGAAGTGAAAACTCATAGGATGCTCATGGCCTGCGTGTTGCTTCTCAACCAAGCTCCTCTCGAACCGTACAGCCGGCTGTATGATGATCGTTTGAGAACCTGGTCTTCGAATAGTGCTTGTGGAGAATCGCTGTGGCGGCAGGACTACAGGTCTTCGAGCTCCCAGCTGTGCAGTTCGAAGTGTCGAATATTGCATCCCAGGTGTGGAGGCTCGCCATTGGACTCTTGAATGTTGAGCACGAATTTAAAGAATTGCCGAAATGTACCGACAACGCGATATCCCCAGTACGATGAGGTTCTAAAGGAACTCGATCGCCTCCTCGAAAATGTGCGTACGCGACTTGCGCAAGGACTCCGAGCGCAATATCTTGATTCTCCGAGTTGCTGGGCCTGAACGACAACCTAAAGGGCTTTCTAAAACGGGAACAGGAGAGGGCATCTCGAGAATACTTGATTATTACCGTCATAGAACAAAGAATAACGGTCTCTTGGGCATGTTAAGAACGAAGCCCACGAGCGGAACTCTCAGTTACGGGATTCGAATGCGAGCAAACACCACAGATAGTCAACAATCTTCTGGACAAAGATTCCGTTCTATATCCGGCTCTCTAGGTATCGAGCGGGGGCAGCCAGGGCCATTCGGTGACCAACACCTTGGCCGACTCAGCGATGACCATATATCACGGCCTACATGGATAGAGTGGGCGCAAGTACGGGAAGCATGGGACAAACGAAGACGCAATAAAGAAGCTGTACGAACGTGCTGCAGGCGGCCGAGCTGCTAGCCCAAGATAAGCCTGAAACCCTGAATCCTTCCGGATGTTCACTTGTAGCGGCTTCTTGCACGAGCCGGAAAGGGTCACGTTCGGCATCGGCTTCGAGTTTCCTAGCCTATTAGCCGCCAACCGAGGCCTTGGCAAACCTACAGGTCTGCGCCAGCGCATTGCAGCAACAGTCGGCAGACGCGTCTCGTGCCCGGACCTCGACGAACCGCCTTAAGCTCGCCTTGACGCTGGCAGTATCGCTGCCCGAGCTGCAAGGTTGGCTTCCTCCCGGAGATAACGGGAAACGCCGATGCCGGTGCCGCGCAGTACAGGAGACGGCTCATCCGCGAGCCGTTCCTCGTCGGCTTCAACCATAGCCGGCCCAATGGCCCCGACGGCGTTCGCTTCGGGGCTGGCGCAGTCGGAGTTGCGGGCATTAATAGCACCCCACGTTCCTCAAGGAGGGCCGCGGATACCGGCCAGAAAATACAACTACCACAGCCTGGGAATCGTCTTGCTCGAGATCGGGGTCTGGAGGCCGCTCGCAAGATCACGGAAGGGTTGGACGACTCGTACAAATAGCGGCGCCGGCGACCCGTCGCGTCCGGCGGCTGAGGCAGCACATGGGCAGGGAGTATAGCGAGGCCGTGCGTTGTTGCTCCGAGGGCGACTTTAAATGAGGCGGTGATATATATATATCGGCTCGGAAGAAGGCGGAGGCGATGGTAGCCGCAAGAAGATGAGCTCGAGAAAGCCGATGCTTTGAGTCTTCACAGCGAATTGTTGCGCGGCTGAACAAGTGTTCCATATGGTAATAGCCTAGTTGGTTTCATATGACTTTGCTGTATTCCATGATACCATCGCTCGTAACTTGGAATCATGAGTACTTAGGCACAGTTGCTTTGTATCTTCTGAAATACTGACGGTCAAAAATCGGGGCGACAGTGGTGCTATCGGGACATTCCCCTGAAGCTGCGCAGAAGAGACTACATGTAAGAGAACCTATCTCGATGCCAGCCGTGCTACGCTCTGAAGACATGTTCGCAGAATAAGACAACCTAGCATTTGCCAGGAAGGACAGCGAGCCAGGAGGCGCCGAATAAGTACACACACAAACGTCCCCGCCTTTACGGGAACAGGCTACTCCCGGGACGCATCGCCGGCGACGTGCCCACATGTCACATGTCACGTCCGGCGATGGGGCACGGGCTTGCAATCGCGCGTTACGTTAGCCGCTAGTTATATACTGTCCAACAGCCCGTTAACGACTGTGGTGGAAGCCATATTCCAGTTACTCCTCCTTGTAGGGTCTCTGTTCCTGTAGCGCTAGCCCATCTAGCATTGACTGCGAAATCCAATTCCAAGATATCGCTGTTTCATAAAACGCCCTCTTTCAGCTCCGATGGGCTCTCGTTAATAGCTCCCATATTTCGATGTTGTAGCACCTTGGTGTGGCTGACTATCGGCCACCGACCCTGCGAGTATGAGGTCCGAGCTTCAGGCGTGTTAAGGTTCCGCACGGGGAAATATGCTATTTGTCTGCCGTTGCAGCGATCAGGCACAGGTAGTGATTGTTATAAGGGTATCTCCTTCCGTCGTGCCAGGCTTCTTCACACGCCTTCTTGAGGCAGCATGAGATTGCCCCCGTCGACGATGATCTGTTCATCGATGCGACTCTTCGTATCCCCGTATTCGAGCCTCTTGTACGTCGTGATGCGCGCCTGGTGGAGATCTAAATCGAAGAAGCGCACGCGCCGGACGTACCCGCCGTATCCGCCGTACCCGCCAAAGCCCGCGCCACCCCCGTAGCACATCCAGAGCTGCGGCTTCTTCTTTTGCTCGTCCGTCGAGAGCATGCAGTACTCGTTGACATGATCGTGTCCACAGCTGACCATCATGACGCCCTGCTCGACGAGGGCGTCGTGGAAGCGTGAGTTGTAGTTCGGAGCCGTGACGCCTTCCTTCCACTCGCCCTTGTAGTACGAATGCCTGTCCCTGTATTCCGGGAGAGGAATGTGGATAAAAGCGATATCCATGTGGATGTGGGTATACTCCTTATGCTTCTTCTTTAGGCTTTGGGAAGTCTGCCTGAACCAGTCAATCTGGTTCTTCTTGATCCAGTCGTAGCCTTTCCATTGACGCTCATCCGGCGAATAGGCATGGGAATCGAGCAGGTATATTGTAAGAGCGGAATGTGACGAGGATCCCCGGCCGAGAACCTCGATGAAGTAGTTGCCCACGCCGTCGATATCGTCTGGCCCGGCCACCGACAGCGAATACGGTAATTGCTCAATGATCGCCATCTGGCCGGATCTTGGCAGGGTACCTTCGTCGTCGTGATTCCCAAAAATGGACACATAGGGAATTTTATGTTTGATTAGCAGCTGGGCGTATTTGAATATAGCCTGAGATTGTTAGTACATTCATTCCTGGGCCGTTACGATGGTATGGATGTCTTACCGACTGCGCATCGGGCGCCGTGTCGCCGTTGACCTGGTCACCACTCAGCACGACCAAGTCCGGCTTCTCATCCTCCAACAGCCTGGAGACGAAGTCGAGGGTTCTCGGGTCGGCCATGCATGGACCTCCCTCATACTCATCCGGCACGGCATCGCGGCAGTGACCCACGCCCGTGCTCAGGTGAATATCTGCTAGCTGCATGATCTTAAACCTTCCATTATCATTCACGCGGGGTTGCGGCTTGGTATGTTTGACTTGACTCCCTCGCCGGACGGTAACGTGGGCGACCGGGATGTCGGTGCCGGCGTCGAGTAGCAAAGGTGTTCCCTGAAGCTGCCAGCCATCTCGTGCCTCCGCCGCGTCGTCACCGAATAGGACATCGACGGCCGTGACTGCTGTTTTTGAATCGCTAGCATGGGGCTTCGCAGACCATTTTACCCATAGTCCTAAAGGGCGCGATTCCCACCGCTCATCGGCCTCCTTTTTGTCGCTCGTGGATGGATCCATGCGCCCAACCGTGACATCCATGACCACCCGATCCTCGGCGGTGAGCTCGGCCTCCTTCTTCCTCCGAACATGTAGGTAGGCGCTGGAGGTCCATGATTTACCCAGGTAGAGGTCCTTCTCGACGCGATGCCAGACGTCCGGGTCGAGTTTGCAAGAGGAAAAGACGTTCAAGCTGGAACACTGGGTTATCGTGATGTCGGTAACGACGAGCCCGTGGTGATGCTGAGGCATATACTCGTGAACGGCATTGGGAAGAAGTTGGAAATTCCGATCGATGAAGAAGATGACGAGGAAGGTAAAGATGGCTGCGGCGGCAAGCTGGGTGATGGTGCGCACCTAAAGCGGGGAGCACCGCACGTTAGAAGCTTTCCATGGCGCGATGTGTCACGAAACGGCGTGGGAGAAGAACTGACTATTCGTCGCGTCATGATGTAGAGCGATGAAATGGACCCGTTTGGGCCTACTTCCAGCTTTTCTCCTTATGAACGTGTGGTATCTGCCTCGTAGACAAAGTCGAGGAAGATGATTCGGGATCAGCACAGCAAATGTGCCAGCCAAGGTGTCGCAGATGGAGTCGGATTCAAGGTCCGAAGCGGTCGGCTATGAATCATCTTCGACCCTATCAAAATATGAGTTCTCGCGACGACCTCCAAAGAAACTGGCAGAGGCCGTCCAGCAGCAACAGGTAAGAAATAAGGCGGTCTGCGTAGCTGTAGATAGATAGATAAAGAGGTTGCATGCAGGTCGAGGTTAGGCAAGGGAAAAAATCAGACTGCTAGAATAACTACTGTAGCACCCCTGACCATTATCCATACTATGTACTAATTAACCGTCATCTGGGGGGGTAGCTCGGTCCAGACTTGGAGGAGGGAATGCTTGCCGAGATATCTCATTAAGCCCCTTTTGGTACTAGTAAAATGGCTACCAAGGTACCGGGTACTTCATCTTGCCCTTCCTGCCCTTCAAGTTGTGCATGCGATGCTACTCATTACCTAGTAGACTAACCGATTTTATATTGTGTCGTAAGTTCCTAGCTTCCACCCGTCTTTATTCGTTGACGCCAACAAAGGGTTCACACGAAACCAGTAGTTAGGATGTGTATACTGGAAGAGAGTGTAAATGTACGTGTGTGTCTCTGTATGCGGTGGGGTGTAATACCGTTTACGCCTCCCGTGTCCTTCCTAAGATCAGGAGATGCATCGCATTCTGCAGTGGCCTGCCCTGAGTATTTCACGGGCCTAATACGACTCAAGGAAGTCGATGTTTGCAAATTTTATCAGCCTCCAATTTCCTCATGGTCATGGGAGGAAATTCCAGTTCTGTCGCCGAATATCGTATCGACGAGGTATGGAAAAGGTACATCTAGAAGGAGGCTGAGCTGATTGGCCAGCTTTAGGCATGGACAACCCCAAATAGGAAATTTCCTTTCTATCGCAACTGTTGCTGTCTTTTGCAGGTATCTCCTTAATATTTTAAGCGTATTCTATTAACTACGTAGGGATTCAATAAGGCCATGGATGCGATAGAACTTCCTTAAAGGCCCAGTTTAGGAGATGACTAACTAACCTCTACGCCGTGTGACCTAAGTCCCCGCCTACACTTCTGTAGGCGGATAATCCCCATCCCCAGTGCCTTCGCCCCCGTTCTTATAGACTCCATAAAGCGAAGAGTCTTCAAGGCCCTCAATAGGGTTACGGAGGCAGCGCACACCTACTCTCAGGGCTCGCCGGCCCAATCCACAACCACCTCAGACCACAGGAGGCGCTCATCACCAGTCAACCGTACACCGGCGATAGGCTCGCCGCGCCGCGCCCGCTCGATGACCTTGCGCGCGAACGCCGACTAGCAGCGGTACGACGCGAAGCGGAACTGCAGGTGCGTGTACCAGCGCGAGCCGTAGAGCACCGCCAACCCGTCGAGGTCGTACCGGAAGGCGCGGCCGAAGAAGGTTGCGAGGTACCGCTCGTTGACCACGGCGTGCGGGCCCGCGACGCCCCGGATGCCGGCTGTGACGGCGCGCGGTACCGGTTCATCGCCACGCGCGACCGGTAGCCCCCGGGGACCGCGAATCTACCGTCGGCGAAGATCGCCAGGAAGAGGTCCGTCGCCGTGCGGTCCCGGAACATAAGTTTGGCAGCCGCCCGTGCGGTGCTGCGCCGTCGGCGGGCTGATGCTAAGTGCCCACACCTTGCCGACACCGCGTGAGACGGTGCCGAGGAGCTGCGCTGGCGTGCAGCCCGGCGGCAGGTTCGCGATGAAGAGGCACGTGCTCTGGCTCTGGGGGATGTTGGCGCACTGGTTCGCCGCGTTACCAGGGTCCCCCCTGTAGTTCGGCAAGTTCCGCGGCAGCGTGCACAGGATCTGGTTTAGGGCTGATGCTGCCCGGGTGTGCGGAGCGCCGCCGGCGGTGCTGTGTTCGGTCGGTTAGATGCACCGGGACGACCAGGTCGTCTCAACCGCGAAACCTCTTCTAATGCGGACGGCACCTGAGGGACTATTGAACCCTCCACGACTGAGTCCGGGCTGCTAGGCATCGTGGTGTATGCAAGTGCTACGGGTGAGTGATAATTAGTTGTCTTTTTACTATCCCTCGTCGTACTCGAAATCTTAACGAGTGATAGGCTAATATGCTGATGTGCGGGATCAGGAAGGATATCGTAGGTCGTGCGAAGCTAAGGCGTGGTATAAATAGGTTTTCCAGCTCAGGGGGGATATTGTATCAGCAAACATTACAGCTAGCGAATGCATAATCATCGCCATTGTGCATCATGAAATGATTAACCTCAAGTGCACACAATAGGTATTGATACGTTCAAACAAAATGGGCACAATGGTTGGCAGGAGAACCGAGTCAGTGATATGGTCTATCAACAGCTTCAATGGAAAATACTGATCTCCAGGTGGATGTCCGATCTGAACCTGTGATGTCTAGTCTGATGGTCTCCTAATAATGCCCTTAGTCTCTTCCGCAATGCAATATTTACTTGTCTATTTGAGTACGGTATTCCCCCGACTAGTTTCTGGTCATGGAGTAGGCTAAAGAAACCACTTGATGATACTGAAAGTCATTTCGATATGGCGATCTATGGCTAACTTTCAAAAAGAACCCAACAGCAGTTGGGCCTCTTATCTCAGAGATAGAGTTGCCATCGGCTTGCAACCCCTACTGTCTAATACAGGCTGCTGTGGTCCAAGGAGTACGACTGGATACTGGAAACTTGCTTTCTTCTATCTATATTGGTATATAGAAGGTAGTCGTGGAACTGTAGAGCTGGGTAAGTGGATTGGTCATTTTAGGTCAAAGTTCTGCAAGTCCACCCTGCCTTTCTTAAGGCTTCAGGGGAGACCTCTGAGATGTGCGGCCATCTCTGGTACCTTACGTGAGGAACACCCATCTCGTGAAGAGGTTCTGCTGGGTTTATTTCTCACTGGCCCGCTGTGCTCATCTCGAAGCCACAGAAGGCGCGGTCAATAAGGGACTCCTGTAGGGCATCTAACAAAAACACAGGCCAGTAATGTCTGGGTAAGGCCCGTATATAGCTTCGCCCTTCATCAACCCGGGTGTGCAACAATCGCTAACAACGTGCCGCCTCGCTGGGGTCGCTGATGTCTTTCGGAGAAGGACTAGGTTTTCGAATCCGAGCAAAACACAGGCGGCATCTCCTGCTCGAGCTGCAGCGGAAGCAGTTCCTATGTTACCTTCGGTGGTTGTGATGACGCATCTTCCAACCAGTGAGTTCTAAGTTTGATTCAAGAAGCTTTGCATGGCGTTCGTATCTACTCGACTTTCCCGGCTATTTGCCGACCAAAGATTCAGTAGAGCCGCTGTCGCTATATGAAACGGAGTCCAGCCTCCATGCTCGGCAAGGTCCCCACCAAAATGAAAGTACAGTTTAAAGCCTCGCAGTAAGCATCCGGAGGACAAGTTCCACCCGGGTACATGCCTCCAGGACTTTGGCGGGTGTAAGCCGCATTATACAGTCGACATTCGCATCAGGACTTATCAAGCGCTCTTCCAAGACACTGGGAAGCTGCACAAAGTCGACTACCCCTACCCGGACTCCAGGGACGCGTAAGGCGTCGTCTCCGAAGTAGGCGGCTTGCCCCGAGATAAACCCCCTTGCATTATACAGAGGCTTTAGGGGGGTAGTCCTCGTCGGAGTTGACCAGTCCGGAACCCAGCTCGGAAGCTCGGGCACCGAATTCGTCGCCAGTTCGCAGCAAGCGGGTGTACGGAATAAGCGATGATACTCGAGCAAGTGTACCACTACGCCCAGAAAAACGGCTGCTGTTAACCGGAAATAATCGGGTCTGATGTCCAGGCAGCTGTCGTCCCGTCTTACGAGGCTTGACATGGCGTAAATTGAATCCCTGGGGTCCGACTGCTTCACGTTGAAAAGTCAAATCTGAGGTATCTGTATGTAACACCCGTTCTTATGGCACGGAACAGGTAATACATCATCTTTGTCGCTTGCAGGTATTCTGTGGACAAACCCCGCGACTCTTCTGCTTGGTAAGGCTTGCGGTAGAGATAGTTGGCTAAGTCACGCAAAGGCTCCCACAGAATTGATGCACTACCACAGACCACGACGGCCTGACAGCTTTATTAACTACCCTGCCGGCCCAGAGTCGCTGAAACCAGCTTCGGCGGAGAAGGGACACGATCGCCCTCCTCTCCAACTCGCTGTACTTCAAAGCATGTGAGTCTGACACGTTTGCCCAGTGAGCGGCTTCCGTGCTTGCATTCGAAGACCTTGTCGTGGCGGCGCCCAAGTTGTCTGCGATCATCCGCCCCATGTGCTCAACGAAGCAAGGAGCAGCATCACTATCTCCCGACGCGGGTTCTAGCCACACCGCCTCGCGATCTGCTGGCTTCTTTCGCTTTAATCGGACTGGCTGATACATATCGCATCAAACCACATGACACGGGGCTCGTCCGTCAGGTACAAATGCCTTAGTGCAGGGTCCACGTTCCCGGTTGCCCATCCCACATTATTTTCCTGCATTGCGGACTCGACAGTCACAGGCTTGTGGTCATCAGGCGAACCCAATGCGTACGATAGGGCCTCGTACCTTGATCTTTCGAAGTGACTGCCCTCCTACGGGATTTCCGGTGATATATTTACATTGTCGTCATGAGGTAGAACATTCTCTAACAAGAGGTTGATGTGGTCTGAGCTGATGATATTGTCTTCAGAAAAATTCCGTGCTAGACGGTTAATAACCGTATATCGTCTACACCACCTCCTTGTCTTAACAGGCTATAACTGTAGGTTGTGGGAAGTGCCATGTTGTTGTCCTGTCCGAAGCGCGCAAGAGCCAAAGAAGAAGGGCAAGTGTGGGGTTCCCAATATTGGGAGGGGTTCAGGGGCGTGAGGCTGGGCGGATATGATCAATATAAAATCAAATTTCGGGCCAAGCCTTACATATGCAAAATTATTTACTTCAAAGACTATCTCGGAATGTGTGCGAGCCCGAAGCAGGTTTATCAAGTGCATGTAGTCGACCTCAGCTGAAGGGAGGGAACTAAAAGCGAGATGCGGGCCGGGGCAGGGGCGGAGAGTTATTTAATATCACGCATTGTTAAAGAGAAGTCTGTATAACAACTACAGAGTGACGCCTATTCCACGTTCGTGGAAGTAGGCTATAATATTGAGCCCAGCCCAGCGAGTGTTTAACAGCAAGTGGTCCGGAAATGGAGGCATTATGAACAGACTTGCTCCCTCCGCTTCCCGCACTGCCTTTGCTATCCCGTCTATACCCCGAAGCCTCGTTACCTCTCGGAGGGTCGGGTAGCGGTTGCCCCTCCACGGGAGTGGAGTTCTCCAGGATTCTGAATATGTCCGCGGCGGGGTTGGAGGGCTCAACGTCTAGAAGATTAGCATGTACGATACTGATCCGTTTGCGGGTATCGGCCTGCTGGATTAGGTGTAGAAAGCGCTTCTCAAGGTAGTCCATATAATGGTCGAGACAGCCAACGGGACCTGCGGGGAAGACTGGAAAGTAGCATTCCGTCGGGCATTGTGTGAGGCACGAATCAAGCAGGTCCATCTTAGTAAAGACAAGGATGATGTTTACTTTCGCGACCCAGCCGCTATTGACCACCCGCTCAAATAGTATTAGTTCCTCGTCCATCCTGTCCATGTCTGGGTCTTCGTATAGTTTTCTTGCATACGCAGTTACATCGATCGTAAATATGAGAGTTGACACGTAATCGAAGGTATGTATCCATTTCTTCCGCATGGCCCTCGTTCCTCCAACGCCGAAAAATGCAAGATACTGCTAGGTTCAAGCCATATTTTCCAGGCTGAGCCAAATAAACAGAGAATCGTTACACGATATAACTCGCACGATAGGTACTATACCCAGTATCTCGGAACACGATGACTGATCGGTGGTTTTCACGATTTAGGATAGATCGTATATCTCAGTCCTGAAATAACGTTTATAATATTTAATCATCTTAAATAAATCGAACGATAAATTTCGAAAAGCAGTAGTTCCCTAATAGTTACACAAAACGACCGGAAAATTATCTTAACCACCATATGCCAGAATTTATATCAAGCAGTAAACTTACACAGATTTTCTGTATTTTCCTGGAAATACAAAACGAGATGTATGCGATAACAGCCTTCTTTTAAGAATTACGATATGATAAGGCAAAATGCATAACCATGTCCATGGGACACCATTAATATGCCCGCCCAAGGTCGTCGGCCATCAATTCTGCTTGTAATTCAAACTGCTCTTCAAATCTTATTCGTTCGGACTCAATTGCCCAAAGCACGCCTTTATCGACGACAAACTTTGCCGTTACTGCGCCGACAACGCTCACCTCCTGGAGGCCGAGGACGGCGAGGCTTTCGAGAACGACGACTCGTGATAGACGGCTTCGACAAGGTCGGCCTTCTCCAGCTTATCGACAGAGCCGGTGATCTGGTCGACTATTGTCTCGAGGATTTTCCTGTCTATTCCCTGTAGAGCCGGAACTTCATCATTACACCGCCCAATCCTGGCCGCAAGAACTAGACGATTTACCTTCGTTCCTGGCCTGGAGCCGGCTGGCTGCCGTCAGATGTCACCGCAATGAGTCAATTCGCAGTGTAATGCCCGTCCTCAAAGGCTTGCACGGGA
This sequence comes from Monosporascus sp. GIB2, assembly GCA_004155935.1. Classification (NCBI taxonomy): domain Eukaryota; kingdom Fungi; phylum Ascomycota; class Sordariomycetes; order Xylariales; genus Monosporascus; species Monosporascus sp. GIB2. Next base: position 56,909 of record QJNV01000889.1, read on the forward strand.
TTGGGTTGCAGCGGGATCCGGCTCGTGATGTAAAGCTCAGACTCGCTGCGGTATCCGTAGTTATCTTTGCCGAATATCCTTTCGTAGTCTTTCTGTGACATGTTGTCACATTCGGCGCCCTGCGGCTCGCTAAATAGCATAATATGAGATCTCTTCTTCTGAAGCGCATCCAAAGCCTCTTTCCAGGTACCACTGAGCAAGCGGACATTCTGCTGGTGGATGCAACTCATTGATTGGGGCAGTCGTTCGAGTAAGAGCACCAGCTTGGAAAGATCCATAGCGACGTTAGCCCAGGAAGATGTCTGTTAACTTTTGCCGGGACTTTGACCCCATGATTTGCCCCACATCTATTCTTGTCGTTTCGGCGTCCGAGCCTCTCATATCCAAACTAAGCTTTTGTAGGCTAGGCGTGTCCAAGCAGGCAAACAGGAATTCGTTGGGATCACCCGCGTCTTGCTCGTTGGGGCTGTCCTCACACTCGAATGCAAACTCCTTCAACTGCTGCATCCCGGACGAGAACTCTCGTCGGATATCCGGGGCTGGCACTAAGCCCCTAGGATATCCCAGAGTCGACAGTTTGATATCGATGCTGTTGAGCAATGCGCCCGCGCTTCGGATACCGTCTGTGACATTGACGATGCATTCGTAGTTAGGCAACTCGAGCCCGTGTTTCTTCCATCACAACCGGTAATCGGCTGGAGCATGAGACGATATAGTGCACTCTAGACATCGCCCCTAGGTATCATCAGTCGCCGTTCCTTCAAGGATCTAAAATCCGCATCTCCAAAGTCGAGCTTCCGCGCGCCCGGCATCCTTGCAATTGCGGAGCCAAAAACTCGAGAGAACTTTCCGCTCTTTATTAGTGATTCCTGTTTCTCGAGGAGGATCAAATACTCTCGATGGATCCCGTCTAGACGTGCTGGATGATTTGCGTCGCCCTCAACATATCCGCCGTCGTCATCAGGATCTGCCGACGCAAGCGGACGCAGTGTAGACACAACCTCCCTTCCGTCTGCAATCATCTCCGATTCTGTCTGCTTGGGGATGTTAGAGAGCTCCCACGGCGTTGCGCGGTCGAACAAGCTGACTTGGTCTTCAACTTCATCGGCATGATAGGAAATGAACGAATCGAGATCGGTGAAGGAGAAGTTGTGAAAATGAAGGACAACTCGAACGGCGCGAACACCCTTCGCGATGGTGGGATGGCGAGAAATCTCCTCCAAGCGCGCAAGCGATGGCTCGTTGGAGTTGACGCACACAAGACGGACGAGCAGCTGCGAGCTCACGTTACAAAACCGTCGACAGACCAGGCGGATGTTCTCGATATCCTTTCTGCCGGCGTCCCCTCAGTAGAGAAATGGGGAGTCGAAGTCGAGGTCTTCCGCGAGCTTGAAGCTCTTGAGGAGACTCTCGTTGGGCAAGTCCAGGATGTTCAAGCTTCTCAGATACGGACGTGACAACTTGTTGATGCAGCACCGAAGAACGTTGCGAATACCCTCGAATTTCGTTTTCGAGGCGTTCACCTTTTCCAGTTCGCGGTCCAGATTGTCCACGGACTCGAGGAGATCATTGTGGGCTGCCCTTTCCACCACTCTGACTCAAACGGGTCTCGGTCTCCGAAACCTTCACGTTCGTACCGCTGGAGGCTACAATGATCCAGATTGATTGGGAAACCACATCATCTTGGCGGTCATCAAACGGCAGGTCTCGCGTCCCACATCTTGAAGCTGCTCGTTCGCGGTTCGGAGACCATCATAAGGTACCTGAAGCTAAGGTTTTTTTTTTTTTTTTTTTTTTTTTTTTTCAAAGCCTTAAGTGTTACGGCTGCACCATACCGCTACGCCGCCAGGGCAAAAGATCGGTGGAATGATCGCAATTGTGGCAATCATCCTGGTGCTTACAGCTGTATATACGCTGGAGCTGTTGCAGTGGACAAGGTTGTAACACTTGGCCGCAGCTGCGCAGCTACGCCGCAGGCGCAGCCACCACCGCAAAAATAGGGCCTGATTGTAGTGAGGTAAACAGCCTCTGGGGGTAATAAATTCCACGAGAGCACCTGTGATTGGCAGAAGTCGGAACAACTTTGATGTTATTCCTTTAGCCCTTATACCAAGCATACCAGCATTATGTCGTCATATTACGACAGGGGAAGTCGAAGGGCTGAGCAAATCGGTCTATCTCCTCGGGTGCGAGAAGCGCACACAATAAGTGCTAGCTGGCTTTTAGGTCCGTGCTCTTCGAAAAATGGAACCTTTTTAGCCAATCAACTTAGCCTATAGTGATATGCATCCATTTACACCTAATTTTTGCAGTAATATTTATACCAACATATATTAATAGTACAAATCGGCACATTACAAATATTATAACGAAAACGTACTTTTAGTATTAAAGCCCGATTTAAAACACTGTTTCTTACTACCTTTAAGTTAATTCGGCGTTACCTTAATTATATATTTCTTAAGTAAGCCTAATAATAATTAAAATATTTCGTTAAAATTTTTCGGTAATTTTTTAAAGGAATTTATATAGCGCCATTACGGGAAATACTCCTAAAAAACGTTTTTTATTAGTAATTTCGTTCGCGAGGTATTTGAAAACTTTTTTCATAAAATTTTTACGAAAATTAATGGCGTTTTCGTATCGATTTTACTTAGGATTACTTTTTTTTTAAAAAAAAATCGTAATAATAATATGAAAAAAAAAATTTAAAATTAATAACTTACACTAATCGGTCAAATGAATCCGTGCGCTCCGACAACCCCACTTTACAACCCCGACATATATTTCAGCCATTTATAGCTTCCCAATCCAATAACGCACCAACCACAACATGGATTTGGATGAAGCTGCTTCTGTTTTTGCCGCCGATCGTCGGCCCAACCAGGAATTCAGTCCGGAAGCCCGGGCCTTTATGGTTGGGGCTGTAGCTGGGGGAGCAACCCAGACCCGGGTGGCCGAAGCCATGCAGATAGACTGTCAGCGAATCGGGGAACAACTTTAACGCTTTATAACTTACAGAACGGTTTATAACTTGTTACGGGGTTACCGTTAACACTTAATCCAAGGTCGCGTAATTTTACATTTTTATTAATTAGGCCGTTATTACTTTTAGGATTCGTATCGCGAGCTTAAAAAGAAAACGGGTATTAATATTAGCATATTAATAATTAAACGCTTTTTCCGTAGGTTCGCGTTAAGGAAATGGCGCGCCGCGAAAAAAATTTATTTGTCGGCCGACGACGTACGTAAGCGGTTACGTTTCGTTAAGGAAACCCTTAAACGGAGTAACCGGAAGCATTTGTTATTAGTATTTTTTTCGGACGAATATTCCATAAAGAACGTATTCGGGCGCCCGGGCTAATAAGTATTTCGGTTATCGTTAAAACGTTATAGGAAAAACCTAATAAATTCGGTAAGTTATAGGAAGGCCCCGTTTTTTATTATGGTTTGGGGGATAATATGGTAACGTAAGGGTAAAGGCGGTTTTTTTCCTATCGTATTTTACGAAAGAAATCCGGATTTACCCGGCGGCGGAATAATTTTTCGGCGTTATATCGAAATTTTCGAGCGAGGTTTTTTTCCTTTTTACGAAGTTGGTAATCCCTTTATTTAAGATAACGTTTTAATATATAAGGGTAACGCCGTTAAAGAGTTTTTCGAAAGATATGGGATTTGGATATTCGAATGGCTGCCATATTCGCCCGATTTGAACTTAATCGAATATTTTTAGCGCGCTTTAAAGGATAAAATTTACGAAATTAAGCCCGAATTCGGACGCCTACTTAATACCGAAAAAAACCGCTATCGCGCGTTCGAGATAATTGAAAACGCGTAGTTACAGCTGGATTTCCGCTTCGTAATAAAACTTATTAAGTTATTCCTTAATAAATTAAGAGCCGTTCGTCGCGTTCGGGGATGGTATACCAGGTTTTAAAGCCTAGTTTCAGGGCTTTATAATGATATATATAGCTTTTTAATTGGATGTGTTTTGATAAAGAAATTTGTTATTGAAGTTATATGTCTAATATAGGGGGGAGGTGGATTAATGGGGAGCGCACGTGTCATGAGCCAACCAGTGGAGGCCACGGAAACGGTCGTGCTAAGACCGAAAACAGGACTCAAGTGGGTCAGTCACGAGATAAAAGTATGCATTAAAACGTAAGGATCCGAACTGCTCCGTCGGATCAGAAAGAAGCAGTATGCATCAATACGAAAGGATCCGAACTATTTCGTCGGATTAGAAAAAAGTAATTAAAAGATATATATCAATAACTATATAATTAGATAATATCAGTTTTTAATATAATTTCGTTATTTAAAGTACCTTTAATATTACGAAATATAATTAAATTATTTTATTATTTTATTACTTAAATTCCCATAATACTTTGTTAATATAAACCCGTCGACTTAAGTTTAATAGTTGGTTAATTAATTTAGCCGTTATACGTTAAAAATTTTTGTTTAGTAATACCGTTAAACTTTAAGCAATATTCCGATAATATATTTACTAATAAGTAATCCGTTTACGAAATCCCCAGAAATAACGATATGGACTTAAACAAAAAAAATACAACCCCCGCCTTAATTAAAGAAAAAATTTTTCGGCGTTTAAACTTTATAAATTAACGTATTAACTAACTTAAGCGTAATAATACGAAGCTTATTTCGATTTTCCAAACGACTTAAATTTTTTTAAAATAAACTTAATAAATCCCTGGAAAAATAACGATTTAAATAGGATTTAGCAAAAAATTAGGAAAAATTTTAAAACCCCCTAAACCTAAACCCTTTAATGGAATATCTACTAAATTACAGTTATTCCTTACCTAATATCGAGCATATTTCGGGTATTTTCCGGTACGACTAATTATTTTAACTGCACGAATCAAATTCGCAATAAAACGATTTTCGGAATATATAATTACTTAGTTTAAACCCGTTATGCGAAAATATAATATTATGCCCCCGGAATAACAAAATGTAAAAATAATACGTATTTATAATAATTATAAAATATTCGAATAAACCTTATAAAAAGCTTTTAAGGTAATAAACGAAAAAAACAAAACTAAAATAAACATTTAACAACTATAATAGAAAAAATCCGTTTCTAAATACGGTACTAAATTTATTTAACTATTTTCAAAACTTAATTAGGGACAAAAAGTTTTAATAATTCGTTTTTTTAACGGTTTTAAAAAAGAAATACAAAAAAAATTATTTAAAAAAAACCGACTATAATATTTAACCGATTATATTACTAAAGTTGTTAAAATTAATAATCGATAATATACTTAGCGAATACGTAACGCCAAAAAAAAACGATAATAAATTACGATATTATGCTAATATTAATGCACCTCGACGATAAAATACCATACATAAAACGGAACCCGAACTTATAAAAATTAAAACGGTCCAGAAAAAAAAAATTTGGAATAAGATCAAATATTACAATTGCAAAAAAATGGGATATACGACAGCACGATATAAAAAACCTAAATAATTAAGAAATTAAACCCTAATACTGGAAGAACGATTAATTGGACCATATAGCAAACCTTTTAATTTTAATAAAACCATCGTCATAATACGACGAAAAATAGGTTCACCCAAACTAGCAAAAAGGAAACCATTTTCCCAAAAATAACAAAAATAACGATAACGACAAAAAACGTAAATTATAAAAAATGGTTACAAAATTATTAAGGATGGACAGAGGTTGTCTGCCTAGAAACGCCCGATCGGTACGGACGAAAATATGCAATGCACTGTCGACGACCAGAATATCCTACTTATAAAGCATAAAAATAATCCATTTACCAACAAATTATACGTATGGCATAGAAAAAATTCGATTTCCTTAACAAAACCGGAAATAACAAAAAAAACGAATAATAATATCGATACCTTAAAACTATTAATACGAAGGAAAATATCGACTAAAAAGCCGTTAAATAGAATTGGCCAACGGGCGAACGTTACCCGCAAAAAAATCCCTTCTGTTATTTCGAATAATATACTTATAATTTAAAAAATAAAACGGCCTTAAAAAAACGCGATTTAACTATATAACAATTTATCGCAAATTTACACCTTTAATTATTTATTACCATAAATTTTTAAAAACGAAAAGGAATTTTAGCTAATCTAAAATAAGTTATTAAAAATTTGTAAAGAACTAATAAAAATACCCCCACCTAAAAAGTTATTTACGTTATAAAAAAACAGTTTACATAATAAAATTATGAAATACGGCGATAAGCAAAAAAATATTATAATTAAAAAAAGATATTAAGGTATAAAAAATTTGCCATATATAACTTTAAGAAAACGTCGAACGATACGCAATACGTATTAATATATTAGAACCATAAGTCGAACGATAATATTATTTTATCAAGTAACTCCAAAATCAAACAAAAAATCTTTAAAAACGAACATATCGGTTAAAACAACCCCTAAAAAAACTAAGCCCCCTATAGGAAAACCGCAGAGAGGCGAGACCCAAAAAAGGTAACAAAAATTCCCAAAAAAGGCTCTAATGGTAATCGGAAGCAAGGAACACCTTATTACTTTAAAATTACGAATTGGGACATATTAGTATATCGTTATAATGGATAACGGGGTTTTAAAAAGTAATTACATTATACCTAAAGTAATTAACCGATTTAAATTACTATAGAAATATAAAAAAGATTTTTATATCGCGAATATTACCGAAAGTTAACTATTTTTTTATAATAACGGAAAAGTTATACGCGAAATTAATTACCTCGATATCGTACCGTTAGGGAATTACGATATAATTTTAAAAGTAATATAATTACGCTAATATAACCCCTTAATCAACTGGATAACTGGTTAGGTGAAATTTCTTTTACGGTCTAGCGATAAGTAATAACAAAAAAAACAAAAATTTTAATATTTAATCGAAAATGGCGACGAATACCGGCATAAAAATACGATAGAAACTTTACCATTTATCGGAAAACGACATAAAAAAGAAAAAGGATATTATAGAAAAATTCGACGCATTATTATTATTATTAAAGCAAAATTACGGCAATTAAATAACGACTTATAATAACCAGCCCCCGAATTAAAAAAATTAGCTAATATACTACCATAATATTATAAGTACAAAAAATTATTTAGCAAAAAGTTTAAAATAAAGTTACCAAAATATAACGAATAAGATTATAAAATTATTTTTAAAAAAAAAGCATTTACCAAGTTTTACCTTATTTATAATTTTAACGAAGCAAAATTATACGTATTTCGAAAATACTTAGAAAATCGACTTAAAAAAATAAATTTGTTTATTTAAGTTATTTACTGGTTATCTTTTATTTTTCGTACTTAAAAAAAAAGGCAAATTACGATTAAATATGGATTATCGATAATTAAATAATATTATTATTAAGGATTAAATGCTATTACTTTTAATTAATAAAATAAAAGATCGTTTTTACGGCGTATAATAATTTACTGCTTTCGATTTTAAAAATAAATATAATTTGATTTAAATTAAAAAAGGTTACGAGTGGAAAATAACGTTTTAAACTAAATACGGTTTTTACGAGTGTTTTGTCATTTTTATGGGATTTATTAACGTATCCGTTATTTTTTAGCGTATGGTTAATTATGTTCTTCGGGAATATTTTGATATTTTTGTCGTATGCTACCTCGACGATATTTTTATTTTTTTAAAAATTAAGAAATAATATGAAAAATATGTCCATAAAATGTTATAATTATTTTAAAACGTTAATTTACTGGTTAATACAGAAAAAAGCCAGTTTTATACGTAAAAAATTAAATATTTAAGTTATATTATTATTTCTGGATATATCAAAATAAACCTTAAAAAGATTATTACAATACTTAATTAAGCATAATTTACTATAAATAAAAAATATAAGTTTTCCTTAAATTTGTTAATTATTATCGAAAGTTTATTAGAAATTTTAATCGAATAACAATATCCTTTAATGTTCTTATACGAAAAAATAAAAGTTTTAATAAACGCCAAAAACGGAAAAAACATTTTAATAATTTAAGGAAATAATTACAAGCTAATTAATATTAATTATATACAACCTAAATCGCCTAGTAAAGCTAAAAATCAATACGTTAGATTATGTTTTAGACGTAGTAATCGGATAACGAAACGATTAAGGTATATTGCACCCCGTTATTTTCTTTTTATATAAATTATAAAAACTCGAGTTACGATATGTTATTTCCGATAAAAATTTTTTGGCTATTATTAAGGTATTTTGCGAATTTAAACATTTCTTTAAAGGTAATTAGTATTAGGTTAAAATTTATACGAACCATAAAAATCTTACCCGGTTTATTACGATTAGAAAATTTATAACACGATAATTTCGCTATGTTAAAAAGTTAGCTAAATACGATTTCGTTATCATTTACCGTAAAGGCTTAAAAAATAACAAAGCCGACGTTTTTAACAAACGATTAAATTTTTTTAAAAAAAAATGGTTAAGATTAACCATGTAATATTTAATATTACGGTAAAAAAATATCTACGTCCGCGTTATATTACGACAATACGAAAAATATTAAATATATATTAAAAAATTAAATAATATAATAATAGTTTACCAGAAAAAACTAACAAAATATAGGTTTTAAAAAAATATTAAAAGGACTTAATACGAAAAATATATAAATATCTTTTATATAGATATCCAGAAATCCATAAAATACTTAAATAATTTTAACGTACATATTTTTTTTTAAAAATAAAAAATATAATATAAAAAGTTCAACGTTAATGCGATACCTATAATAAAGTAAAAATACGACGACATAAGCTATACGGAGAATTACAACCTTTACCAGTCGTAAAACAACCATGGGATTCTATTACCATAAACTTTATTACCAAACTTCCTTTATTAAAAAACCTAACTATAAGTATATATTACGATAATATATTCGTAATTATTAATCGATTTATAAAATTTTCTTATTTTTTACTTTATAACGAGGATATAAACGCCAAATAAATAGTACATATTTTCTTTAGAAATATTTTTAATATATACGAATTATTATACGAAATTATTTCAAATCGTGGAACAATATTTACCTTTAAGTTTTGGCAAAACCTAATAACCTAAATAAGTTTGAATTATAAGTTATCCAACGTTGTTCGGCCTTAAATAAACGGGTAAACGAAGCGATAAAATTAAATATTCGAAATTTATTTACGATATTACATTAATTACGAAAAAAATAACTAGATTGAAAAATTACTAATAGCCTAAATAGCCTATAATATTAGTTATTATAAAAGCATTAAAATAACGTTATTTATAGCTAATTTTGGATTTACTTTAAAAATTTATAAGGATTTATAAAAAAAAGAATTATTTAATATTAAAATAATCCTTATTTTAAAATAATTTAAGCAGTTATATAAAAAAATAAAAATAAAACTTAAGTTCGTACGAAATTAAATGAAAAAATATTATAACCAAAAACGGTTAGAAAAATTAACTTTTTTTAAAAGAAAAATAGTTTACCTAATTACCAAAAATATCTAAATAAAACGATTAAATAAAAAATTCAATTTTAAATATATTAATCCTTACAAAATTTTTAAGAAAATCTTAAATAATAATTACCAGCTAAACTTATTACCTAAAATTAAATTTTATCCAGTTTTTTACGTATTTTTATTAAAATTAATAACGGATATTATCAAAATATATATAAAATAAGATAATATAAATATAAAAGAAAATTAGAAATACGAAATAGAAAAAATTTTTAATATACGAAAAAATAACGGATTTACATAATATCTTATCAAATAAAAAAAATACCTAAAATTAAAGATTTCGTAGGAACCTGCTAAAAATTTAACGGGCGCTTAACGTTTGTTAAAGCATTTCCATTAGTAATACCGCGTAAAAAAAATTCTTAATTAAAATTAAGCGAGAACTTATTAGGTAAAGACTAACTAAAAGTAACAGTAAATAAAGACGCCTCCAAACGTTACTTTTCGGCTATTAAACGTTTTGCTTTTTTTTGTTCTTTTAATTTGTTTAAGGATTATAACCCTCGATTAATTATATTAACCCTTTTCTTGCGAAAAAATTTTTACTAAATACGAAAACGATTTAAACGCGATAAAATTTTATCCAAACGTTTCGAAATAACCGTTAGTTTATTTCGTATATTACGTAACTATTAACGAACCGATACCTCCTTTATTTTTAAACGTTTTATTTCGTTATTAATATTATTTAAAGAAATTAAAAAAATATCAAAATTATGATAATATCGTTTTTTACGAATATAATTATCGCAACGGAACATATTATCGGATATAACGCATTTATCTCTAATACGGAAATAAAAAATATAAGGCATAATTTCGAAACCGGAATTCGTAATAAAACGAACCAGCAATTTTTTTTTTTTCGTTAATCGCGTACAAAAAGTATCTTTTCCTGGCGGACACGTTATTTACGAGGCTTAGCAATACGGTTAAACATAATGAAATATAGGAAACTTACTTCAAACGAAAATTTTCGGGACGAAAATTTAAAAGAAAAAAAATCGTATTATAAGCTAACCAATAAAGGCCACAGAAACGGTCGTATTAAAACCGAAAACAGGACTTAAATAAGTTAGTTACGAAATAAAAATATGTATCAAAACGTAAGGATCCGAACTATTCCGTCGGATTAAAAAGAAACAATATACATCAATACGAAAAAATCCGAATTGCTCCGTCGGATTAGAAAAAAATAGCCAAAGGATATATATACTAATAACCACATAATTAAATAATATCAGCTTTTAATACAATTTCGTTACCCAAGGTACCCTTAGTATTACGAAACGTAACTAAGTTATCTTGTTACTTTATTGCTTAGATTCCCACAGTACTCTACCAATATAAACCTGTCGACTTAGGTTTAATAGTTGGTTAATTAACCTAGCCGTCACAGCACGGATCTATTTGGTCCCTAAGTGTAACTTACGTTTTTTTATAAATAACGGTTTTAAATAAAATTATATTACCGTTAATTATTAATATTAATACCATTTATATTATAGTTATAATTAAAAGTTATATGAAATATTTTAACCGTTATTTTTTAGTTATTTTTAAAAAATTTACGGGTAAAATTTTTTCACTTATTTTTTAATTTCGGACGTACGCGAATTAATTCGATATAATTAATTTTATAGTATAACGAAATAACGAATAATATTAAAAACATATTAACTTAAGTAATTTATTTTATTTTATTATTAAATATGAGGTATTTTATTACGTTATTGTAAGCGAATTTCGAAATTAAAATATTTACTAAATTTAAAAAGCATTATACGATTTTATTATTTTCCCGCGCGGTATTTATTAAAACGATTTTTTTTACGTAATTATAAAATTAAATATAAGGAAAAAAATAAATTATCGAAAAATATATAATAAAATTTAGGATAAATCGTTTTAAATTTATTAATAAAAATAAGAATTATATGTTAAATATTATTAAAAAATTATCGTTATTTAATACGTTAATTTTTTAACGTTTTTTTACGATACGTTTATAAAATTTTAATTTTTTTTATAAATAATATTATATTTATTAACAAAAATAACTATATTTTACGAAAATACATATTTTAAAACTTATTAAATCGGATTTGTTAGGAATTATTATTTTGTAAAAAAATTTCTTATTAAATTTAACGATATTTTCGTTAACATAAATAGAAAAATTAAATACGTACAGTTTTAACGTAACTTTTTAATTTTAATTTAATTATTTATTATAATATTAAAAATAATTAGGAATAATCGTAAGGATTTTATATACGGAAACGCTGATATAAAATTTATTATCAATCGCGGGTAAAAAAACGAATAAAAAAGTAATATAAGGTTTCCGGTAAATTTTTTTAATATAACTTTATCCATGTTTCGGGGTAATTATATAAATAAAATAAAATAAAATAAAACAAATATATTTCGTTAACGTTCATAAAATATTATTAATAAGTTCGTAAATAAGGTTTCGTTTTATCATATTCGTATATCGTATTTATTTTTCTACCATTTATATAAGTACGAATAATTTTATTAAATTTAACGGCGTAACAGATAAAATTTTAACGTAAGAATCGCATAAATTAACGAATAAAAACTCGAAATAATTTCTAAGTAAAGAATTTAACAGTACGTTTAGGCGGAAAGTATCTTCGTTAATAAAATTTACATAAGCAGTAATAAAGTTAAATTAGGTAATAAAAATAAATTAATTTATCGCAAGGTTTACAGCTATCCGTTTCCTCCTTATTCTAACCCTAAAACATACCTAAAATTAATCAAAAACGCGGTTGCTAACGGGAAATAACGACAGGAAGCTAGTTACAATAACTGTTGCAACCCGATTCCCACCGCGTTCCTCCCATGTATCGACCCAAAGTGGACCTTTTCCCATATACGGTTAGCGTCGACGCCGCTCCCACTTATTGTGTGCGCTTCTCGCACCCGAGGAGATAAATGACGCATACCGATGTATAAGATCTCAATTCTCATTGTCGATTTCGCAATGACCAAGTCCCTATCTTAATGATAATAGGCACTGTCCAGCCCAATAGGGGTGGAAGACTTTTGAGAAGATACATCTACCAATATTGCCAGAACCTTTCGAGGCGAGATTGGACCCACCCACAATGCTTTTCCTCCTCCGCCGATCGCAGGTGATAGCCTATGCGTTCCTTCTTCAGCTTTTGCTTCCAATTGCAGGGTACGAGAAAATACGCAACAATATGAGTTGCTGTATGTGCCTGCTGACATTGCCTAAGTATCACTACAAAAGCCCAGCCACGCCTGAAAGAATCATTCCCAAACCCAGCTCTTGAGGCCATCCGGGAAAAGCATCACCTGCCCGGACTCGCAGCTGCTCGTATCAGGGCCCAGCGCCATGGCAATATCATTGCCCGCGCGGTTGGAGTGCGTAGGTTCGGTAACGATTCTCGGCTCACCACCAAAGACCAGTTCCATCTCGGGTCCCTTACGAAGGCCATGACATCCACCCTCATTGCCATGCTTATCGAGGAGCCGGGAAACTCCCTGACGTGGAACTCTACTGTCCCCGAAGCCTTGCCTCATCTCAAAAATATTGTCCCGGCTCATCAAAACACGACGCTTGCTATGCTAGGTGCGCACGTTGCCGGATTCAACGATACTTCTTTAGTTTTGGAAGAAGAGTTGCCCCTCTGGCTTGCCATTCTGAATGGGACATACACACCTACCGATGGTCGACGCCTCCTTGCTGAGCGGGCCTTTTCATACGAACCTGCCACGCCTCCGGGCCAGAACTATTCCTATTCGAACCTGGGGTATGTGATCCTGGGTCATCTGATTGACACTCATGCTCCTAAGGAATGCGGAAGTTGGGAGCAATTCATCCGCCGAAGGCTCTTTGAGCCTTTGAGAATGAATGGTTGCGGCCTCGGGCCTGTACCTCAGAAGACACCCGCATCTATCACCAACCCATGGCCACATGCTCCCGGAAACCCAGATCCCATTCCAGTGCCGTGGGACACCGATAACCCGCCGACAATCGGGCCAGCCGGGACAGTACACTGTACCATAGACTCGTACGCCAAGTTTCTCTCACTACACGTCAACGGGTTCATAGGAAAGACGACGCCACTCCTGCCTGCGGACGCATTCCGGATCCTGCACACCCCGTATAGAGTCCTCTCCGGACTGCCTCCACGCGGAGATGCGGCGGATTCGTACTCGCCAGGTGGATGGATCAACATGGAGAGTCCGGACGTCGGGGGGAGATATCTGCTCCACGATGGGAGTAACACCGTCAATTATGCGTGGGCTATCGTGGCCCCAGGGGTGCGGGAAGCATTTTTCATTGGCACGAACGTTGGAGAGGCTGGGGAGGCCATGAATGAGGTTGCCAATGGTTTGTTTACAGACAGTCTGGGATTCTGAATTGTGCTGGAGAACGAGTTTGCAAACAGGGAATGTACGATTCCTACCTATAGATAGAAATATCAGGATCTAAATTCGCCTCTTGGCGGCTTTATAGTCCGGTTAGTTAAAGGCTTTCGTAGGTCGGTATCTAAAATGTTCCTTGATTTCGAAGCGCTACCGTTTTAGGAACGCTGGTATACCCGGCGACAGTCTTAGGACTAATAGACATCTCGTTGTATAGCTAAAGACGATTACGAAAGGTTAGGCGCCGCTAGATGATCAGGGAGGGGAATACGACTCTTGTATTGTGCTAAGGATAGAGTAAACAAGGCGACATATGTATGAAACCCTGACAACATACACTGAAGCATTTGCAACTGGGGAAGGATATATTATCAGGTTGACCTCTAAAAAGTCCTAACCAGCAATGGAAGGTAAAGATACCTTCTTAAATACTAGTAAATACAGCTATCAATAAAAGAAAGTGATACCGGGTGCGGCTGAAGGTAATTTCCCCAAGTGGCTGATATAACTAAGCCAAGGCTCGCTGTTGTTTAGCTGCTAAGCCCTAGCTTCAACCCCCCCAAAAACAAGCTGTTAGGATGTTATGAGCCAACCAGCTTGGCTCAAAACGGGAACGGACGGGACTCTTGCTGAATGTCCCGATCACTGCCAAAAATGTTACGTAACCTGCTTACTAGCAGAAGGAGACTTACGGGAGGAATTGTTACGGCACTAACAGCGCGGCTCCGCTTAGCTAACGTAACGCTGTATATACGAAGGCGCTTGGTACCTTGTAGATAGTTTTCTTCTTTTCTTCTTCGTGCAACAAGAAGATATTTTACCTAGATCAAGAGACGTTCAGCGCCGTGACATAATGCAGCCTGATCTTAATGAGGTAAGATACCGCAGTATCAGATTGATGTGGCTGGCTTAGCCACTACCTAGAAGCATTGCCTATGCTCTATCATCCCACTATTGTGCCCAACAGAAAGGGCGAAGGTTACCACTAGACTAATACGAGATCGTGGCGTCTCCACGAAGGTGGAGGTGAGCGCTCACAGTTAATTACCGCATGTAGCCAGCAGCCAGAATTAGAAAAACCCTCGTTATCAAGTTTGTGATTGTAGACGCCGCCACCGATTGGGTAGTTCTCATATCGCCAGAGAACGCCCGGCGGCCTGAGTCAATTGGTTCGCAGAAGTCTGCGGTGGGTGAGTGCGGCTGCGTCACTTGGGCAGGTCGTCTTGGAGACAGTAGCCACCGGATCGGGTGTAGAGCCTTATATAAGGGGCAGTACATATACGCCATCGGGCGCTGTAGCTTCTTTCGCAATTGTCCATTCCTTAAGACATGGGAAGTCATAGCCAGGACCCTGCCTCGCTGACCACACTTGCTAGGTTCGTTGAGATAGCTACAATCCGATCTATACTGTGCACGCCGAACTAACTATGCGTTGCTTCTTGGATTAGACGATACGGTGATGCCTCTAACAGAGGATGTGGACTTCGTGGATGGTAAAGGCAGAACGGCATTGCCGGGAGCGCCTTCCGACGGACACACGTCAATTACCAGAATGCTTCTGACGGAACGAGCTGATGCAAGTGACGCAAACAACAACGGATGGCCTACATTGGATGTCGCTGCAAGGAACGGAGACGTCGCGGTGGTCAAGGTGCTCCTTGATAAGGACACCGATCCCAACGTCACGAACAACGACGGGTGGACACCACTGAACCTAGCTGCGAAGAACGGCCACGATGAAGTGGTTAGGCTGCTGCTGGACAGGAACGCCAACGCAAGTATCGCAGACACTTCTGGATGGACTTCATTGCACATTGCTGCATATAATGGCCACATCGCAGTAGTCAAGCTGCTCCTTCATAATGGCATCGATACCAATGTCGCAAACAACAACGGAAGGACTCCATTATACATTGCTGCAAGCAACGGCCATGTCGAAGTGGTTAAACTGCTACTGGACGGGAACGCCGACGCAAATATCGCAAGCCATAACAGGTGGACTCCGTTACATCTGGCTGCAGAAGACGGCCATGTCGAAATGGTTAGGCTGCTACTGGACAGGAACGCTGACGGAAGTATCACTGACATTTCTGGATGGACTTCATTGCACACTGCTGCATATAATGGCCACATCGCAGTAGTCAAGCTGCTTCTTGATAATGGCACCGATACTAATATCGCAAACAACAACGGAAGAACTCCATTGCACGTTGCTGCAAGCAACGGCCACGTCGAAGTGGTCAAGCTGCTTCTCCAAAGTGGCGCCAAAGTCAATCAGCAGGATGCTAGATACGGGCAGACGGCCCTTATCTATGCTGTACGAGGCGGTCATCAAGCTGTCGTTGAGCTACTTCTCGTCGAATATGCCGCGAATCCGAACTTAAGTGATAATATCGGTCGAACTCCATTGTCATTTGCAGCTCAACACGGAAACAAGCAGGCGCTCATCGTATTACTTAGCAATGAATGCACCATTCCTGACGCGAAGGATCATTATGGTTCAACGCCTCTATCAATAGCATCGCGAAACAGTTGTACGGAGATCGTCAAGTTGCTGCTCGCCACCGACTCTGTCGATGTCGTCTCTCGTGACCGTTTTGGCTGGACTCCGCTGCAGTGGGCCCGAAGAGTTGGGAGCGCTGACACCGAGCGACTCCTGCTTGGAGATGTGGATAAGAAAGGCAACTCGCTCTGCCATAGCGATATATCCACCGAAGAAAGGCTGACAGCAAATACCCCAGCGTCCCGATACTGTGATATTTGCACTCTGGGTATCGAAGAGCGCGTCTCCTACCAGTGCGAGATTTGCAATGGTGGGGATTTTGACATTTGTTTGGGGTGTTATAAGCTCGAGGGGCGTTGTCTGGACGACGTACATGCCTTGATCTGTAAAGAAGGCGGGGCACAGAGGGATGTGCTTGAAAACAAGCGGCGGACCTTGGGCGACGAGCATCCTGATACGATTAAGGCCATGAAGAGCCTGGCTTTTACGCTTAATAATCAAGGAAAGTTCGATGATACAGCTGTACTAGAAAACGAGGTGGTCGAAAAGAGCCGGCGAGTCCTGGGCGACAAACATCTTGATACGATTAAGGCCATGGAGAGCCTGGCTATTACGCTTCACTCGCAAGGCGAACTCGATAAAGTAGCGTCAATAAAGAAGGAGGTGCTTGAAAAAAGGCGGAGGATGCTGGGCGACAATCATCTTGATACGATTAAGGCCATGAACAGCCTGGCTATTACGCTTTATCGTCAAGGAAAGCTTGACGATGCACTTGTACTAGAAAAGGAGGTGCTTGAAAAAAGGCGGCGGATCCTGGGCGACGAACATCCTGATACGATATCAGCCAAGAACAACCTCGACTATTTGGAAGCAGCAATGAAATCTGACTATAAACTACTTCAACTAGAGCTCAGGAATGACGAGTTTCGATTCATATCCTTGGAACCGGGAGAGGAGAAGGATCTGATTCAATGCATAATCTTCAAGGGCCACGCTGCTGGAGAGGGCTCTGTCAAGTATGATGCTCTATCTTATCTTTGGGGTTCGCCTGTTGTGAATTCCCCGGAAATCCCGAAAATCCTGCTCATAACTCGGGATAGATCGATCAAGATTGAGATTGAAGTGACGCCAAACCTTGAAGCAGCACTGAAACATCTACATCTGAAGAACGAAAGCAGAATCCTCTGGATCGATGCAATTTGCATAAATCAAAAAGATGAAAAGGAGAAAGACGTACAGATTGCTAGGATGGGCGACATATACAAGAATGCACAACGAGTCCGAGCTTGGCTTGGAAAGCATGAAAATGACAGCCACCTCGGAATGACATTGATGAAAAACCTCGCGGGCCGGAGCGTCTTCAAAATCTTGGTAGACCAGGTATGGGGTATCCTCACTACCGGCTGGGGGATTGTTTCTGGCAAAAACCGCCGTCAGGTTCCGTGGAAAACGAGACTGGAAAAGCGCGAACTCGACGCCCTCGACGCGATTTGGTTTAGGCCGTACTGGGGTCGCGTGTGGATGATTCCGGAGCTGGCGCTGTCCCCAAAAGATCCCTTAATAGGATGCGGCGATACCTGGATCCCCCTGAATGCCTTTCGCTTCGCTGAGAGCGCGTATGTCAAAGGGTACGCTGGCTTGGACTACACCGCGTTCTGGAATCAACTGTGGATCCGAGACAAGTTTCAGGCCATTAGAAAAGCCGACTTCGGACTTGATCTATTTGAACTCCTCATAAGAACCAGGAACTTCGATTGCTCCGAAGAAAAGGATAGGCTCCGAGCAGTCAGTAGGTTACTTAGCGAGGAAGATCGGAATGCAATCCTACCGGGTCCTGAAGCCGAGTACCAGACCATTATCAAAAATGCCGCACGACTACTCCTCCAAAAGGATCTCAGGATCCTCTCGCGCTGTTCCTCGCCCTATCTGCCACACGAGATCGCATCGAAACAAGCCCACCAAAAGGTTACGAAAATATATCTGCCGTCTTGGGTCCCAAAATTGTACCTGTTCGTATCTGTACCAAGAGCGTGGTCCTTCGAACCAGGCAACGGTCCATACAACGCGTCTGGGGGATATGGCCAGGGCCGCAACCGCGAGTTACTAAAACCGACGTTCACGGATGATGGCGAAACTCTGTTAACAAAAGGCCTGGAAGTCGACGAAATTCTCGAGTCTATAGGCCCTTTCGAAGCCGAAGGCTTTCAGAAACCTTACAAGAGCATTACCGACATCGCAAACTTCGCCTTCAAGGCTCACCGCCGTGGGCGTTACGGGCCTGTGTCTTGGGAATGGAAACGTCAACACAGGGTAGGCATCTCCCCAGAGGATTTCTGCAACTGTCTTCTGACCGGCGCGGCCAAAGAACCGGCGTCCTGCGCGGATGATGCAACGCCTTTCGATGGTAGGACGGTTAATCGGGCAATGCTGCTACAATTCTTCCCACTCTACAAAATCATATTTTTCGACCACGTGATATCGATTCTGAGGAATCTTCTTGGGTTACGTCCGACAACCAACGAAGCAAGTCTCAAGAGCGAAGACTCCTCAGCGGATGCCTTTGCATTTGCCACTATCGAGAAGTCTTTGGTGCAGCTCTTACTTTACCGTACTCTATTCCTTACCAAGTCTGGCTTTCTGGGAATTGGACCGCCGGAATTGTACCCAGGTAGCCGTGTCGCCATTCTCTGCGGTGGCCCAGTCTGCTACGTGTTACATCCCGTGTGTTCTCGTGAGCGTCGTTTCAAGCTCGTTGGAGACGCATACGTGCATGGTTTAATGAATGGCGAGGCAACCCGGTCTTTCAATAATGGTGAATTGGGCAGAGTCTGGGATACTTTCCGAATTGTGTAAATATGTGCCTTCAGGACATAATTACATGCATTATAATATCTGCGTGATAAGGTCTCTCTGAAATAGTTAGGAATTGAGCCGGATGAGGGGTTTCCAGTCCAGCCTGTAGCAGGCTTGAATCAAGGTCCAATGCATTAGCAACTTTGGAGACTTTCAACTGAGTTCTCGCATCTAGTCAGCTGTAAGCGTCTAGATAGGCTCGAATCCGTTGCAACCAATACCGGCAGACTACACCCGCCACACCCCCTACAAGCGTATAGTGCAACAAAGCAGCTTTGGAAGCATGAACGAGGGCCTCAGCATCATCGGCTTGAATGGTATTCAACCAGATATCATAGACTTGGCCGACCTCCGAGGACCTTCAGTTGCTGGGCGGGGCCACCGTGGACTTGACTCTAGAGCTTAAGCTCCAGGGGAGAGTTTCGTGACAATCCTTCGGCTATTTTTGCGCGTAACCTTTCCGTGTACTCAATATATAGGTATCAAGGTCGATGGGTAGAGGCAGAGGAGTTGGAGATACGAACGGTGGAGATAACATAACCAGTGTTCAGAGGGGAGCATCTAGACACACTGACGATATGGTTATCGACGGGCAGGAAGCAAGGCCCATGGACAGAAACGCCGACTCTAGAAGTGCGAGTAATGGAGACGAGGCAGGGAAGAAGTTAGAGAGATGATAACACGATAGTGCTACTAGGATCTGAGGACGCATCTAATGAGCGCTTAACACCGCGAATAGCGCCCCTCCTAGCAATCCATGACTAATCCTTCTGCTCTGTTCTCAACGCACGTAGTCTGACATCTTCAAGAATAGTCCACTGTTTCTTTTTATCCGCGACGCCGTTATTGGCCGAACTCTTACTTTCAGAGTAAATAGGGTCGATGTCATCAGCGTCGCTGTTATCGTCGCCGCCATCATCGCTCTCAGGGTCGTTATCGAAGTCACCTTCCGTACTGACTTCAGTGCTGTCGTCATGTACGGCGTCTTTACACATTGGCGTAATCGGCCGATCCACGGTGTGATGAGAAATCAAGCCGTTACCAAGGCGATTCCGCGCCGCAGCTGGCTTGTCTTGAGAAAGCCTCTGCCTGACGTAGCCCCTCACGATATCAACGAATAGCCCCATAAGGAACATGCTGTTGCCTTCGTTCAGAAGATTCTCAATGAAATCGCTTAGTCGGAGGAGATGCTGATCGGAAAGCCACAGGCGTGAACAGGGCGAGCGAATGGGTACCCCTGGGTCACCCACGAATACCCACGCTAAATTTGGGTGACCTATGGTCCACCCATCAATTAGTTTCAATTCCCACGGTTGATATTGTTACGTAGTAATATTATGCACAGACAACTATTAACTACGGCGTATCTGCAAAGCCCAAGACCGTAGCCGAGGAAGCTCAGAGACCGAATCTTTAGCAATTTTCCCGCTATCAAGCTCGGGATATTTATTGAAGGCAAGACTACGGGTGACGGCCCGAGGAGGGGGGGGATTATACTCGTTCGTCGTAAGCTAGTCTTAATAATGGGAATGGGGGCAAAGGGGAATAATTAGCTAATGTGGGGACAGGCGGAGAGTCCCATGCCAAGCCTAAATGTCATTAAACAGTCTACGTAATATTTAAGTTTAATTGAACGACTACTAGTTTCCTAGCGTGATTGCGAATTAGACGGATTAGAATACATTAGACCAGGTGCTGAAACGAGTCGGTAACTAAAAGACAGGGCATAAGCAGTTCAGTCTGGCAAGACTCTGTAGCTAACCCTAGAACTGACTATTCTTGTTTTTACACTTTGTCTTCGAGCCTTGTCTGGGTCATAGCCAAATTCTGTCTTTAGGACACCTTTGAACCTAGATATTTGTTTTCGCTGTATAAGGACAGCTCAATATTCCCGGGTCAGGTGAACAATAGCTGTTCCTCCGATTACCAACTGCCTCAGTTAAGAGACTCTACTTAGCTTATGAAATCTCTGAAATTTGAGAAGTGCTACAATAGCATTACAGAAGTTACAAGCAACGGATAGTCAAAATTGATAGTAATTGACATAAAGCTTGAATGAAACCAGATCTTCATAGAACTAGATGTCGATTGTGCCTCAGTTCAGTTCCATAACCAGGGGCACTGGTCACCGGATTTAGTGAACAAGCAATCATTAGACCACCGGTTTACGCCTTAAGGATCTCAACCACGCTATCCGCATTCTTGAGACCCTTGATGGCCTCGAACTCCCCTCCAACGAAAAAGATCAACTTTCTGCCCTCCATTGCCGAGAACTCCTCTATAAACCTCATCAGGCGCTCGGCCTGCTCCCTAGTGGCGTCGGAGACGGCGAGGTCCATCTCGGCGACGAGGCACAGCGCCTGCTGATGACGACCTCCGACCTGGGGGCCGTTGCCGCTGCCGCTGCCGTCCTCCCGCCTGCTTGGATAGAATTTCTCACGGACCCTGGGAAGCATCTCCTCGAGTATCTTGAGGACCTGGTCGACGCTCTTGGAAGGATTCATGTAGCTCATGCCGAGGTAGAAGTCGCGATAGTCGAAGCCGCATTCGTCGGTGAGGAATATTCTGACTACCCGCGGGATATTGTGCATCACCTCGATGAAGATGGACCTCAGGACCTGTTCGGGCTCCCGCTCTCCCGGCTTCGCCGGCGCAATCAGGACCACCGGCTTCGGTACCTCTTCTTGGATGCAGCGGCGGACGAAGTCTCGTTCCATTCCTTCGTAGATTTCCCACGCCATGACCCATGCTGCATGGTAGCTCTCCTTCGAAGTGGGCGCCCTGATGATTCCGGTGGAACCGTTGCGCTGGTTGGTGAAGGCCTCGACGGCATCGCTCTGCCACCATGCGTAGTGACTCACGTAGTAGTCAACATCATGTGCTGCGTAAATGGGATCTCTGCGCTCAGTCAAGTAATCTCTGTAATCGCCAATAGGTGCCATGTTGGTTTGATTTGGTATTGGAAAGAATGCTTAACGTTGACTGTTATCGTGGGTTAAGCTGTATAAGTCGTTCTTAGTTACTACCCCTCTAGCTCACTGCAAGAAGTGTTGTATTTATCGATGTTTATGTCTATCAATGGACCTCAAATTGATCGAGAACGCATGGACTATTTATACACAGGACAACCCGGAACATATCGGATGAGCGAGACAATGTTTGCTTTGTGAATCATCTTCAATACTTGACGGACCTATGATGGCATTGTGATTAACACAATGGCAAACGCAAACGTAACTGATTGTTCGTGATTATTTACCTTACAAAGGAATGTAACGTACTAGGCAGGTACAGCGTTAAGAATCAAGCAAAGCTATCATGGCTCTCTGCGTAAAGACGTAATCAGAGCCATGTTACGTCTAAGCACATTAACCCATCGCTAACCTCGACATACCCTCTCCCATCCCTTTTACCGAGTGCCGGATAGGGTCTATAACTACTCGATGGAACATCGTTCATCTTTCTCCCTTAGTCAATTTGTTTCTCGCAACCAATCCTGTTCAACAATTCCTTGCGGTCACCATGCCTCGAGAAACTGATGGCCGTTGAGCTCGTGGCCCCCTTGACGCCCGACCGGCGCTCCCATTGCTTCAAGTCTATACCTTCAACACCGACCTCCTCCTCTATAGGTTGGCCTATCAAATGTTCAGCGTCAACCTCCATTTCATCGTCACTCCGAACATCGTCAGCGCCGCTACCTCTCAATACCCGTATAGCGACTCGAACAATAAGAACAAACCACATCACCATGATGACTTGTAGAAGGAGGAGGTAACATAGGAATCCGAATATGATATTATCGTTTGAGCAGACAATGCCCGAGGGGTCTCGAAACGGGTCCAGCAGGTGCGACCAGCCATCAGGGGCCGGAAACGGACCTTGGAGGTTATCGGCAGTACCACGGTAACAGGCAGATCTCAGCAGTCGAGGCAGGTCCGCGTAGATGCTCCAACAGACCATCGGGTAGAACACATGGCGGGAAATGAACCACGTGATCATGAACACCCCGAATACCACATCGCAAGCAGTAGTAAAACCGAGATATTTGAGGCATTTGGCAAGCTGTGCTAGTCATTAGCCGAGACATAGGTCATGGATAGGAGCTTGCCTAGCTTACTGGGAAAATCAGTTCGATGACATCCATTAGCACCAGAATCACATGGCCAACTCGAGTGTGGTGGTAGGCGTATGATGCAGCAATAAGGGCGATGGTAACGAAATGATGTGTTAATATTTGCCAGTAATCCTTTCTGCGTGTTTCGATATGAATCACGAGTACCTGCTGCGACCAAAAGGCCCATTGGACTAGTATATATCCCTTCATTAGGCCATCGAGCTCTCTCTGGGGCCAGTTGGTCCACAGCTCCTCCATGTTAAGGAAATATGGCGAAGTGTAGTAAATGTACTAGAGATAGTCAGCCTTGAACTAGCAAGGGAATGGTGCTTATATATAACGCACTAGGCCCAGAGGCCATAAAACACTGTAGTAGGTCAGCATCCAACCCTGTTCAGAGAATCGAATGGCTTCCTTTCTCGTGGATATGCCCCATCGTTTGGCTAGCGGAACCAGAACATATTCCATGCAAGCTGCACGGAGGCCCATCAAAAGCACGGTGAGAAAGGTCACGGAGAAGAAGTCGTCATAGCCGGCGGCATACTCCCCTGTTTTTCTGTTGTAGTATGATAGTGCTAAGAACTTAGATGTGTATGATGGGGCATTAGGTATGCAAATATGCGCCACGAATAGGGACGCAACGAGACCGAAGGAAACCCCTGTCCAGGTCACATGACTGTCAGCAATCCCTTCACTCTGATGCTGACAGCAACTTGTGCAAGGGCAGCGGGCTTACCGGTCTGATTATCAAGGAGCCATTGAGTTAAATTCCGGGCAGAGCCGGCTTTCTTAGCGATAGCCGTATCCTTCACGTTGCGCAGGCGTGCCTTTACCGCTTTCCTCTTGTATCGTGGTGCTTCCATACTCTGTCGCATTTCGGTCTCCTTCTCTATGTTCGGATCAACAAATCTCAAAAATACGGAACTGTAATGGGTGCTAGGTCCTCGGAAACACAGTGACCCAATGCCGCTTATTGCTTCTCCAATAAGAGAATGATGCTTCTATTGCCGACGCTCTCTTGGAGACATGAGAATGTACGAGAAATATTTGTGTGGTGCGTCGCATGTATATGGCCAATGCAGCTCAGCTGCCGCTCGGGGTGCGGGCTCCGCGGACAAGGATAACAAGCATTGCGTTCCTCCGTCTATTTCATCCCCCGGCGCTAGCGGAATTGACAAAAGAACAAAATATTTAAAAGGGAAACTTCGTCTCCTGCTTCTCTTGTGGGATCTATCCCTCCGTCTGAAAGTGATATCGAAGTTTTACCTTAGTTCAATGCTCACTCCGAGGGCTTGAGAATGGGCGAGGCAGAACTCTATCCGCTCCTCAACACCCGAGGGCCGAATGATCGCCCACTGCGTCGACGCGGACAGTTAAGGAGATCCGGTCAGAAAACCGGTGATGGAAGCGGTACGAGTCGGATAATTGGCGTCGTGGGTAATTTATCCTCCAACTCGGTGTCGGAGAAGGCGCACAGCGGTCATCGTAGGGCAGTGTTCGAGCGTAGAAAGGGCCGCTCTTCAATTCTACGTCGGTGCAGACGATATGCCATTAAGCACACGTGGATGTTCCCCCTGGTTTTCTTGCTGATTCTTCTATCTCTGTACGCGATCAATCCGACCGAGTCCAACGTCCTCCACCGCTTCATCTTTCTCTCCTACGAACAGCCTTCCGATGGCATGTCCGTGCAGTATGGCAAGGGTCCTTGGGACATCGCATTCGTCTCGTTCTACGCAGTCGTTCTCGCCTTCACGCGGGAGTTCGTCACACAGGAGTTTCTACGCCCGTTAGCTCGGCGGTATGGGCTTAAGTCCCGTGGCAGACAGGCGCGCTTCATGGAGCAGGCGTACACAGCATTCTATTTCTCATTCTTGGGGCCGGCCGGCCTGTACCTTATGAGCCGAACGCCCGTGTGGTATTTCAACACGCGCGGAATGTACGAATCGTTCCCACACAAAACGCACGAAGCTGGCTTTAAGTTCTATTACTTGTTCCAGGCGGCGTATTGGTTGCACCAGTCTATCGTCATGTTGCTGGGCTTGGAAAAGCCGCGCAAGGACTTCAAGGAGCTTGTAGCACACCATATAGTCACCCTGGCCCTTATTGCCTTGAGCTATCGGTTCCATTTCACGTACATGGGTATTGCCGTCTACACGACGCATGATATCAGCGACTGGTTCCTAGCTGTAAGCATACCAAGACATCAATGTCCCACCTTAACCTCTGAAGAGAGCAGAGAAGGGTCCCGCAAGCGGGCACGGAAAGATGCTAATCTATGTATGGCTTTATAGGTGTCGAAATCGCTCAACTATATCCGCAGTCCCATAGTAGGCCCTTTCTACGGCATATTTATATGCGTGTGGACTTATCTCCGTCATTACCAGAACCTGCGCATTATTGCATCGCTCTTAACCGAGTTCCGGTCCGTTGGCCCGTACGAGCTCAACTGGGAAACAGAGCAATACAAATGTTTATTATCCAACATCATCACTTTTGTACTTTTGGCAGCGCTCCAGTTGCTAAACATATTCTGGCTATATTGTGTTCTGCGTAGCGGGTACAGGTACGCTGTGCATAACATCGCCAAAGACGATAGGTCCGAGGAGTCTGAAGTGGGAGAGATGGAACGCAAAGACGAGACTGACTAGTCGTTGACGGGGACAGACGCGCTTTGCCATAGAAGTGCAAATGGAATAATCGGATCTACTGGACACAGGGCAGCCAACCCTCCGGTTGTGGCGAGAGACGCTTCGTGATGTCTATCGCTTATACATTTCTTGCAGATATGCTGCGAACACACATGTATCAATAGCATTGGCCGGACCTGGATACCCTCTTAGCGAACATCCCGGATCGTCCTGCCAGGCTCTCGCTATGTAATTATAATACTCTGTTTACTAATTTAAGCAGTCAACCTACTGAGGCTTGAGAGAAAACTCTATATTCCGTGAACTATTCTGACCCCCGTCACCACCATGCGCGAGCTCTCGAGAGAGCCTCACAGCCTCACGTGCTCTCAAATATTTTGGTTAGCAAACCTCATAGTACTCTTTAGGTACAGATTCCATTCAGTTACCACATTAAGCTTCCACTTGCTCTCAAACATAACCGAACTCCCCTTTCTCTCGCTCCTCTGCCGTCGATACAACATTTTCTCTGTCGGCTTCTCCTTGAAGAGGGATGAACCGTTTTTAACCATATCCTTCGCTCCAAGCCGTTCTTCAATAACCTCTTAGCTTGAGGGGTTGTCGATTGTAAAGCGGACAGATGTCTGCCCGGTCTGAACCGGAGCGCCTATTTTATGGCCACACACTGTTACAATGAACTCTGATATTCCGCGATAGTAAAATATTGGACATAAACCCACAACAAACAGTGGATACCACATTTACGCCTTTACCAAAATTCACGAATTATAATACGTTGGAGTATGTACGATTGCGTCCAATAACTCCTTTAGGGGTTAAATCACAACTAGAGGACACATCATTGGGAAGTGGAGGTGACTATCAGTATGCAATGAGCCCTCTTACTGGGCGTATAGAACGTCAATAGTAGAGATCGCTGAAATGTAAATAGGTAGATCAATACCGATAAATTCCACTACTACAAACTCATCTACTCCGAATACATGTATAACCCGAATTCTTGACTACCCGCAGGTAATTAAAGTATGACCGATCAAACCCGCCGCAGCAAAACGAGGACGCGTAAGTCATGAACCATACCAATACAGACCATGCATCTTAGGTACTCCAACTCCACCGGGAAAAAGGCTAAGTAGTAAGATACCACGGATAAGAAAAGACACTACAGAAGCAAGAACTGCCCGGCAACCACTGCCAGGCCAGAGAATACGACGAGACTCCTCTTGAGCGAAGGAGCACCAGCAATGACGGGCATCGTCGGGGCGGGCATCGTCGTACCGTTGCCGGGAACGTTAGCGTTGACAGGGGGCGCACCCTGGGGCGCCTCGCCACCCACCCCGGGGACTCCAGCAGACCCAGGGATTCCAGGAGCTGCAGGAGCTGCAGGAGCGCCGCCGCCCTCACCTCCCATGTCACCCATGTCATCCATGCCACCCTCGCCTCCGGTCGGCGGATTGGCAACAGCAGTAGCCATGGTAGTGGGGCCGCCCATCGGGGGAGCCGGCGCCGGGGCCGGAGGAGCCGGCGTGGCGGTGATCTCGACGGCAGTGACGCCGTTGCTGCCCTCTATAACGTACGAGGGGACGATGCCGGTCGGCTGGGCGCCGGGGCAGGTGATGACCACGTCGGTAGGCTCGCAGACGGGGCACTTGACAGTGGAGACGACGAAGCCCGGAGGGATGGTGTTGGGCGTCCACACGGCCGGGTTGCCGGTACACGTCTCCGTGATGGTATAGGTGGGCCACCACTGGCCGGTCGAGCAGGCGGCCTGGAGGACCGTCTCGTAGACGGTGGTGAACTCCGTCGTCGTCCCCGTCACTGTCTCCGTCATCGGGGCAGGCACGCAGGACAGGAAGAGCGAAGAGGTTAAGCTGTACGACACCGACATCTTGACGGACTGATTCTGATCCTTTCGGTTGTTTTTTGTGTTCACCGAATTGGAGATACTAGGATGTGATGCGACCTCCTTGACTCGTGGGACAAAAAGAATGTCTCCTGGCTAGATGCTTAAATGAGTGTGGTAGCCAAGTGGCCCTGAACGAATGACTGTATAATCTCCAGCGGTTGTCGATTGTAGCAGGATGCAGCAGCATCTTTATAACGCGAACGGAAAGGGAACATCACAAACAAATACCTTGAGAGTGGTCTGGGACACCTTGACCTAGCCATGTTCCAGACAACGTCTCGAGCAGCGATCTCTGCGTTCAAGAATGGTCTGGGATTGCAAGGCATTCCTCAAGTGAGTTGTGAGTTCCGAAAGCATATTAAGGACTCGTAGGCTAGCGATGTTACTCATTTGTGCCTTGAGACATCAAGTGAGACTCGCCATGCCTTTGGGGATTACTGGCCTGTAATCTGCACTACACGCGTTCTCGGGACACCAGAATAAGAGATGACTACTGAAAATCTAGCAGTATGGCCAGGACCTTACGCGACGCGTGGCATAGGACCATCGGAGTTCATCTCTCGGTCATTCCAGTCCAGGACCATGGAATGAGGGTTCTACGGTCGCGATTGGCTGGCATTACTTTGTCAGCCCAATGTGATGCTATCTTGATAGATGGGAGCATGCAATCGACTACCTGAATATCCATCGGCCCGCAAACGATATATAGGCTTACGGAACACCAGGACTGCGGAATATGCTATAGTAACCTAATGAATCGAGTTGGCATGTGCCCTCTTTTTTCGACATCTTCCGCACACAGTCCGAAGACGTTCGGGAGACTTCCTAATGAGGACAATTTATCTCCAGAGTGATTCCCACTTGGGGAATGGCAACATGTCACTGTATAGATGTCGAGGTGACAGTCGTGGCTACTCTGTGAATACTTTTTGATCTAGAGAAGAAAGACCAAAAAAGATTAGAATTTTTCAGGCGCGAAGTCTCTATTTAAGGTCGGGTTTGGAGGGGCTGATTAGGCCTAGGCTGGTTTAGCGTCCACTTCCAGAGACAGGCTGATCCGAGACCCTCACCAACAGCTGCGACCAGTTGCCATTCGCTGTCGGGGATTCTCTTCGTGCGATCCCTCACATTTTGATACACCCGGAAAGGGCTGCTCTTAATCACTTACCTGGGTCCCATATACTGAAAATGCTGTAGGATTGTATTGTTTAATTCCTAAGGGGTAAGTAAGACAAGTTACCTGTCGCGTTCCTGATATGAGAATGGCAAGAGATGGGCATCTACGACCTGCCGCAAAGCAACATGGCTTGCCATGGTTATTACTGTTCATTGTTGCCGTCAGATGGTTGAATCTTTTGGAGATTCGGGATTCTCAATCGAAGAGCAACTCGACGAGTGAGAGATACAGTTCGTTCTAGGGCTCGCTGGAATCAATACATAGCAGCCGCAAGAACAGTTGGCTAGCCTGAGGGGTCCATATTTTACGCATCTACATCAAACATCGCCAGGCTTGCTAGAAAAGGCGTTCATACTCTCACGAGACCAAACAACGCTACGTTTTAAAGATGTTCCGCAATAAAAAGAGATATAACTTAAGCTCCGACGGCTAGCAGCTTAGACGTGGGACTACTGCTCTGCTCCAGTGAATTGCAGTGGTCGCTCTAGCATGAATGTAGACTGCCTGAGAGAAGCAAGCCGGTGATACGTACTGAGGGTTTGCTCGGCCTGAATACCCCACAAGGCACGGCTTATGGCAGAAGGCGTCCTTGACCTTTCCAGGGGCATCTACAGGGTAATAGCTTCCATTTGATCAAGGGCATGAATCGGGTCTTGGCAGACACGGACGGCTGCTGTCAGCTGTTTTCACTTGTTGTCTCTACCCCCACTTCAACACCGCGACTTGATTCCCAAGCCGTGAAGCTTCCGTACCTACATTCGCAACCGCAACCAAGATGGGAGCAGACGACTACGCAGTCGCCGGCGGCGGCGCCCTCAAGCTCAAGGGCTCTAAAGTGCAGAAGTCCAAAAAGAAGAAGAAAGACAAGTCCTCCAACAACCTAGAGCGCTCGCTATCGGTTATAGAAGGCGACGACGATCCGAAGGCGACATCCTCATCATCATCCAAGGAGGCGGAGAAGAAAGAGAAGAAGAAGCGGCAGGAGGATTCCGATGATGGCGCGGGAGATCCCGAGAAGTCCGACCACGACATCGTCGAGTACAAGACAGAGGCGGAGAGACGGCACGAGGAGATTCAACGGCGGAAGGTGTGTACTGACTGACCGGGCTCGATGTTCGGACGGATCGATATGTGAACGCAATGCTAACCCTGCTCGCGACATTGCAGTTGCTGAAGATGTTCGAGGATGGCTCCGCGAAACCGGAACTGCTGAAGACGCATAAGGAAAGGGTCGAGGGCCTCAACACGTATCTCTCGAAGCTTAGCGAGCATCACGACATGCCGAAGATCGGTCCTGGGTAATCGGCGAGGAGGCTCGAGAACAACAGGTGGAGTCTATTCGCGGCGCGGTTAATATATGACACTTCGAAATTAGGTGATTTCGCATTAAGATATACCCTCATACGGCGTTGGTTGGTTTCCGGCATCATGATGATTAACACTTGAGTTGATTTACGGCACATTACTAGATGGAGTGTTCTAACCCTTGGGTCTCCGTGACGTGTTCGATTGCATCCTTGCTGTCCTTCCTAGTACATTTGGGATATTCGGGTGACGTTTCGTCGACTTTCCGATTTCACGGTCTGGACGTAATATCAAACTGGAGCGGTATGGGCATGTCCACGGCCTCCTCTCGACCCAGCGAGGAGATATTAATGCTTATACGAGTAGGTGCAAGAATACAAACTCAGAGTGCCACTCCTATACACGCTCTGGAACCTGTCTGGATAACCTATTAGTCTATTCTAGCCACTCCGCAACCAACCCCCCCCTTTCTTCCAAAGGTGAAATTACCAGTCTAAGCTGCCTCTATTCTTGCGATGCATCCGTCGTTTCGCTGCCCATAAGGCCGTAAATATCGTGGTCTCTAGGAGATTTAGGTTGGTTTTCAGTTCATACCGTCAGGATTACATGACGAAGAAAAGGAAAAAAGCTCACAGCGCGAAGTTATCAACCACATCCCGCGCCTCCGCGGCCGCGTCCACCCAGACCGCGACGCTCCTCGGGCCAGCCGAGAACGTTGCAAAGCCATGATCGTCAATCACGACCCCGTTCTCCCGGCCACCGCTCGCGCCGAGGATGTCGGTCCAGCACTCGCCGGCGTGCTGTATGCCGACGTACATGGTCTTCTCGGCGCGCTGGCGGGAGCTGCTCGCGTTGAGCAGGACGGCGAGCCCAGCGCCGGCGGACCGCGGCGCGTGGCCGTGGCGCGTGAAGCCGACGCACCGCGCCCCGTCGAAGTACTCTGTTTGGGCACCGTAGGCGTAGTGGCGGCGCGCAAGCACCATCCTGGCGACACCCGCGTGGTGTGGCGGCAGCTCGAACGTGCCCTCGTCCCGGCCGCCCTTCGGGCCGAAGGACCCGTACAGGTCGCCGTAGAACACGCACGGCGTGCCAGCCCCCTCGTATAGCAGGATCAGCGCGTACGCTAGCGGGACGAACCATGGCTCGACTAGTGTCTGTTCACGATTTAGTTATAGGAGGTAAAGGGGGAGGTGGGGCAGTGGAAAGGGCTATATGCAATGTAAAAATGGTGCTGTGTCGCCTACCTGTGATGTTTGTCCTTCTTGCTACGGAGAATGTCAGTGTGGTTCCGCAGATTTGTTGCGATACCACTACGAGCACTTGAACTTACTGTATCGTGGTTCACCACAAATGACTTCGTGGTCGTCAGCAAACGAGATATAGATCCGAAGGGCAAGACATGTTATCAGCTTACCACGGAGTGGCCGGGCTTCAACCTGCCCAGCGAGCCGTCGAAGACGGTGCGGAGGTCAATTTCCCATTCCGGCGCCTCCGACAGGTCGCGGAAGTTGTGCACCAAGGGAATGTCGAAGAGCATCATCTGGTGGTCGAACCGCTCAATCAGCTCCGCGAGAAGGCCTGCATCCAGATGCCAGTACTCCCCGATGATGAGCCAGTCGGGATTAACAGCCTGCCTGATGTGCGAGACGAAGTCCCACTGGAAGTCTTTCGAGATGTGCTTGGTGGCATCAAGTCGAATGCCGCCGAGCCGCAGCTGGCTACCCAGCCAAGAGATCCAGGTGAGTAGCTCTGCACGTACGTCAGGGTGCAGGTGGTCGATGTTGGCGAACATCCTGTAGTTTCTTTAGTACGGGGTCTTGCACTACCGCACAATGGGCTATGTTCGAGCCAGATTGTAGCGTATCACTCACAGATAATCGTAGTTGCCGCGATCTTCGTCGGCATCGTGTGCCCATCTCCTTCCTTCTAACCTCCAGATAGCGCAGTCCTTGGTCTTCTCATCAAAATCCACACCGGAGAAATGCGACACGTTCCACTTGAATGAGCTGTATTTGCCACCCCGGGCTGGGTAATCGAACCCGGTCCAAGCCTCAATGTCTTCCAAGCGACCGGTGACCTCCTTCAGCCGGTCTACGGATGAGCATCAGCTTCATAAACGTAGTATAGATAAACGATGTCTAATGCCGACCCTCAAGACATACCGTACTGCTCGACCCTGACCCCGCGGACCGACTCTGTATACTCGGCGCCCGCCTTGTGGTTCACGATGGCGTCGAAGAGGACGCCGACGCCTGCGGCGCCGGCCCTCGCGACTAGGCGCTGCAGCTCCTCCTTAGTGCCGTACTTGGTGGGTACGCCGCCTTTCTGATCGAACTCGCCGAGGTCGTACAGGTCGTAGGCGTCGTACCCGGTGCTGCCCTCCCAGCAGGCCTTGCAGGCGGGCGGGATCCACAAGGACGTTATTCCCATCTCGGCCAGAGCTGGCACAGCCCCCTCCAAGCGCCTCTAGTGCTTGTGATCGGCCAGGCAGTACCACTCGAAGCCCTGGAATACCGTCTTGTTGGTCGGCGGCGCCGCGTCCGCGTCCGCGTCCGCGTCTGATGAGGAGGTCGGGGAAGACCACCGCCGGGGAGAGGATAGAGAAGGAAAAGGAGAAGTAGGAGGTGCTGGTGACGGCGCGGAGGTCGGCGGTGTGCTGCTCGCTGGAGAGGAATCAGAAGAGTAGGTGTCGGGAGGACTTCTTTCCATGTCCGATGCCGCCATCATCATGATTAGGGGTATCTCCGAGTCAAGTGTCTATCACGACGATACCTAAGTCTCCTAGGTGTTAAAATAAACGCAGGTTATAAGTGCATTGGATTAGGATAAGTAATGAGTATCTACAGCACGGAGATGGGAGGGTGGCTTCCATTATATAGCCACAGGAATGGAGCGCCCCAGGCACATTATTTCCCAATACCTTTACTCGAACTAGACTAATGGTTTAAACCTTCCAACACAGAATTGCCCTATTATTAAATAACCGTAAATGGTTATTTATATATATATACTATATGTCTTCATATTTAAAAGAAAGTTATAATAACGTGCTATACTACCGAATAAAACCTACTATTAAGCGAGACACTTTTTAGCATTTTTTAATAATACACCTAAATAACTTAACTATAACAGATCTAATTAATTTAATCGACGGTAGTTTTTTTCGTTAATTATATTTAAAGCTTTTAAATAAATGCACGTATTATATTAAAGCTTATTACAGACGTATATTACTATTCCCTCCTGCCAAGCCGTATACGACCGACTACCTTTAACAGTTATTAATAACAATTTTTTATTACGACATTTTTACCGGATAAAAAAAGTTGTTTATCTTATATAGCAAGTATTTCTTTTTATTAAAACGTTTGTTTTAATTTTTTTTTAATTATATAATATCTGGTTGTTACGAAATTAAGCCTAATACGCCTTATTATACGCTTCGCGAAAAACCTTGCGATATCTTTTAAACGCGCTTTTTAACCCGTTTTATAACGCGTTTCCCGTCTTATTTTAACATATATCTTTAACATATTAAAACCAAATAAAAGACGTTCGCGTATACGGGTTAGTAATTGGGTTTGTAATCGTTTTTTTATCCGTCGGCTTTAACACTTACGAAATTGTAAGGGGCTGCATACGCAGAAGCTAAGGATATAGGCCACAACAGGTCTATTGAGAAATCTAGAGAGCTAAGTCGGTGCGTGGCAGAAGCGGAGGAGTAGCTAGCTATATATATAGAGATCCATCCCGAGAATCGGCCTAGCCTGATTCCCTAATAAGGGCCTTAACCCGTAACATTACCCCCCTCTTTAAATTTAATTTTCGCTTTACGTAGTTTTACTTATAACGCCTTTTTAAGGACATTATTTTAAGGTAACGATATTCGTAAATTTAATTCGAAATTTTTTTCTAATTATAAAAAGTTACGTTACGTGCGTTTTTAACGTATTACGCGTTAATTATATTATTATGAGCCTTTTTTTTTAGCTTTTTTAATACGTTAAACGTATTTAGATTTTCGATTTTTTTTTCTAAGTTTTGTAATACGTTTCTGTTGTTTTCTTTTAACGTTCGAGTAGCACAAATATAACTTTTAATACGTTAACGCCTATAAGCGGTTCGGCGGATTTTTTAAGGTAATTTTTCCGATAATGCCCCGTTTTTCTATATTAAAATAACGTTTTTCTAATCGCTAACGGCGTTTACGCTAATCATTTTCGGCGTTAAACATAACGCCGATCTTTATACCTTTTACAAAAATTTTTAACTAAAGGGTAATTACGTATAACCGCGAAAATAAAAAAGTCATTAAAAATGACGTTTTCGAACGGCGGAAAAATTATGCGAATTATTTTACATATCGGGCTATTTTTCGTAATTTAATTACTTTTGCGTTTCGGCGTTAAAACTCGAAATTAATAAGAAAATTTTAGTTTTATTTAATAATTTTTTTCAGCGAAAAAAAAAACGCTTTTGAAAACGGGAATATATTCGAATGCCGTTTAAATATTATATTAACGTAATTTAATTAAAGGGTAATTAACTTTCTATTACTTATTAAACATTTTTAACATAACGGTGATATATTTTAAATAGTTTCAAAGTTTAATTATTTTAAACTTTTTTATATAAATGATAAAAACGTCGATTTTTTAAATTAACAGTTAAACGTTTGTAAAATATTAAAAAACTATATTCGTGTATTTTCGATTACAAAATTATTAATAAAAAGTTTCTCGTTTATTTCGAATCTTTAAGTATTATAATTATCGCGTTTTTATAACTTACGAATAACGCGTAAAACCTACCGGCGAAGTTATTCTTTAACTTTTATAGCGGATAAGAATAAGCTGCGTACGAATAGCGCTGACGTATTTTTTGCGGCGACGGACCGTTCGCGAAAAAGGAAGTTTCTTAGTATATAAGGGGTTACATACGTAAAAGCTAAGAATATAGGCCATAACAGGTTTATTAAAAAATTTAAAAAGCTAAGTTAGTACGTGCTAAAAGCGCAGAAGTAGTTAGTTATATATATAGAGATTTATCCGTAGAATCGACCTAGCCTGATTCCCTAATAAGGGCTTTAGCCCGTGACGAAAATAAAGGTAATATTAGTTTAAATAGGTTAAGAATTAGTTAGTCGTATACGGGTTAAGAGAATGGTAATATACGTCCGTAACAAGCTTTAATATAATACGTACATTTACTTAAAAACTATAAATATAATTAACAAAAAAGAATACCGTCGATTAAATTAACTAGAGCTGTTATAATTAAGTTATTAAAGTGTATTAATAGGAAGTGTGAAAAAATATCTCGCTTGGTGGTGTATCTCGTTCGGTAATATGGTATATTATACTTAAAGCGGAAATTAGTAAATATTTAACATTATTTATTAAATATAGTTTATTAAAGACATATTTTATAGCTTATTTTATATTAAATTAACTATTACTACTATAACGAATGTATATTAAATTAGCTTTTTTTAATTTTTATTAATTATTAAATATAGTAACTACTATTTATTAATTTAAATTTCAGAAATAATCGTACTAAATAAGCCTAGAACTCGAATAGATTAATTATATAAAATGAATTTGTTAAAGTAACAATAATTATTTTAGTTTAAAAGAAAAAATTATAATTTAAGTATATCAAATAAAATGTAAAGAAATCGATGATTTATTAAAAAAGTAGTAAAGATCTATTTAATTATAAATTTTATTATTATAATAAAAATGTAATAATTAATTTACTAACTAATAAAGTTGTATAGTAATTTAATAATATATTTAAACTAATTTAAAACTTTGATATTTTAAAATAATTCATATTATAGAAAATAAGCAACATTTTATAATAAACTGATCTTAATATTATAATATTATATTAAGGACTTAAATAAATATATAAGATACGTATAATGAATTGGGACGGGGTTCACTTCCTAGGTGTGTATACAGAACATCTTGATCAGGAGCTTGGAGGGGAAGAAGAATGTCGGGTGTTTGCATGTGGTATGGAAAGCTACATACAAAGGTTGTCAGGTCAGCATTTTATAGACCATTGCCGACCCACTTGGAGATACTAGAACCTTCGACGACACGTCTGTGCACCTTGCAGCCTAGCTACCTAATACCAACCCCAATTCAATAACTTTAATTTATATTTCTCAAGCGGAGTTTAATGAAAAAAATATTTTATATTATGATTATATGATAAATGTTATACCTAATATTTTCGAACACGATAATAAACTAACGGTTTTTACAATTAGGATAGATTATATATCTTAATTTCGTAAAGCCTTACTTTAAAGTTAAATAAGTGGTTGCTGATAAGCTTTAACTTTACTGAATTATATATTATATATTATTTTCTATTTAAAAAAGTTAAAATTATTAAATAATTAACATACGTTTTAATATATAGCACGTGAATTACTACTATAACTAAAAATTGAAATAAAGCATTTAGCTTTCTAGGCTTATAACTATTAAGGAAAACGCGAGCTATAAGTGCATTAAAATAAGATAAGTAATAAGTATCTACAGCATGCATATAAAAGGGCTGCTCTTATTATATAGCTGCAGGTCTGAGGCGTCTCAGCCAACCTGTTTCCCAACACTAGGCGTCGAGCGGCCTAAGACTGCGCCGGCGGAAAAAGCCAGTTTGCGGCCTTCTAGTCCGGTATTTATCTCCTGAGTCTCTCACATCGGCTGACTCGCTGCGTGCTACCTACATACGTGTAGATAATAGACTTAATAGGTATCTCCCTTTTCCCCGAGCTGAGCCTCAATCGTCTCCCGACGCATCGGATGCCATCTGCCACGCATTCCTAGGCCCTAACCCTATGGGGACGCAACCCGTGCATGCCTCGCATAGTACATGCAGCCAGCCCCGCGCATGCCATGCGGCGACCCAGGGCTCCGGGTAACTTTTCCCGTCCCCGCCCGCTAGAATTTGTTCATTTCGCCAACGGCG
The DNA here is from genome assembly GCA_004155935.1 of Monosporascus sp. GIB2. Lineage (NCBI taxonomy): Eukaryota > Fungi > Ascomycota > Sordariomycetes > Xylariales > Monosporascus > Monosporascus sp. GIB2. The sequence goes on from QJNV01000889.1 coordinate 94,434, forward strand.
TCAGGGGTCGATCGTCAGCAAATCCGAACCCGGAATCATAGCACAGCACGCCCCGGAAGGAAAGTGGGTACAGGGAAATAAAGGGAGAGAAGAAAAATGCACGTTGGCGCCTTATCCGAAGTCAGGTGACACCTGTGCAGCGCAGCGCAGGCCCGCCATTTGCGAGCTGCGACTCGGGCGATCGAGGGATGGCGCAGTAGAGGACGGAAACAGTATACGCTACTGAGATAGACAGGCCCCGCTCGACTACTTATATCCCCGCAGCTAGGCCAGGCCAAGGCCCGACTATTTGATTCTTCCCGTCGGGAGTAACCGATGGAACAAGGACCAGTGTGGCGTAAAGAGAGAGGGACTCGTGAAAGCAGGATGTCCAGCCCATATCCATCCCTTGACGGATCCGTCAGCTAGGTAGCCCAGTTCTTAGCGCCGGCCGATTCTTGCTCTTCTTCCATGCTCTCCTGTTCACCCCTTTTTTAAACGGCTTGGCGAACGAGGAACCTGCCATCACCGTGATGACGTCCCAGCGTAAGAGGGGGTTCCACCGGCAACATCTCGAATTATAATTTCACACGGGCCGTCCCCAGCTTGAACGGTCTGCGTAAGTGGTCAACCAACGCTCTGAGGTATGCGAGTCGCTTGATCGCGGACCATTTAATTTCCCCAACATCAAGACATACCCAGTGAACTTGCCTACCCCGGCGGCTTTTTCACTCTATTCAAAATCTTGCTGTGGCTTGTGCACAACCGGTTATCACGCCCACCCGTTACCACTCGATTTCGTCCATACACGAGGCGAGCCACCGTCCCGATCCCGGTCTGGCCCAGCAGCGCGTCCATCCGAAAGACGCAGTTAGTGCAGCCCTAAGGCCGATACATGACACGCCCATGTAAATAAGCAAGCAAAGTATCTCGTTCGGAAATCATGATCGTGGAGCGAAGTCAAGACGCGCCTTTATTACTGCCTAGGTGGGTAGCTAGCGTTGGCTATGGTTGAGCAGGACTCACATGAAGTGAGAACCGAGATAGGGCTTCACCGGCGACCCGGCGAAGGATACGATACGTCTACCAGAGACCTAGCTATCCATTTATCTACGAGTCTGCATAGATAGCTATGTGCCACGGGACCCCTAGATAACCTAGCGCCGTAGCAGCGATAAGGGTGTGTAAAGACAGAAACAGTGAGGCTATTGGGTGCCTCGCCCACGTCGGTAGTCAGAGTAGGACGAACGGAAACGTCTGATCAGAGTACAGGTCAATACCGTCGTGGTTCTACTATTAGACCCAGGTGTCATATGTCGGAGGCCCTAGCAAGCTGCAAGCGCAATAGGCTCCGTCGCGTATATCTGAAATGTGCTTATTATGTATCTATGGCTCGTTGACTGAGCCACGTTATGATATCCGAGCAAATGCTTTACGATTTCAGGGACTACAATTTTTCCAAAACCGCCGCAGATCCCTCTCCCCTACTTCCGGACAAATCCGCTCCCAATGAAGTCTGGTTATATCCCGAGTCTCCTCCAGCTCTATGTCATTAATATGCTTTGTCTATGCCGTTTCCCTGATGATGTATGTTGCGAGCCAAAGGAGTGCGAATACCATCACCTGCGCCCGTGTATATATGCTGATGCCGACGCCAAGGCGTCGTTGAATTCCAGAACCGTCTAACGCCGTGAACCAGGGCTTTCCACTGAGCAAGCCTGGAAATGAAGAGATAGAAAATGGTCGACCTGGCTAATTCCTTAAGCCAACAAGGCTCCCCCCATGACGGCTCCGACTAGTGCCCCCATAGCGCGTCTTTGGGATAGCGGTACAGCCAGGCCGGACTGCAGAGCGCCGGTTGGCGCTTCAGTCGGTTCCTCGTCTGGCAAGCCGGCAGTGATGACCTCGACAGATGTTACTGTCGTCTGTGCGCCTCCAGGGAGTGTTGACGTGAACGTCGACGTCCTCGTGGAAGGGGTAGGGGGAGCCCTTGAGGTCTCCAATGTAGTGCCTTTATTGAGTTAGCGGTAGATTCTGCTGATGCCCTATCGTAGAAACAACAGGGTGGGTTGAAGAAGGCCTAGATGAACGGTAGAACTTAGGAGATGAGAAAAAGAATACTCGGCTTATAGAGAACAAAACGTAGCATAATCACATGTCCGGCAAAGGAGCAACATCATCGCTGAGAAAATGAGTCCAATGCGACGAGGTCGGGTGATGATAGGAATACAGAGCAACCGAAGAACTAAATGGAATGGAGAAAGACACCAGAGTCGTGGTTGACGACGAGCTTGTCGATGGGGACCCTAACGTACCAGTAGTTGTACTTTGTCCAGTGGTCGGGTCGGACGCCGGTTCAGTGGTTGTAGTATCGGTCTCAGTTTCAGTAGTAGTAGCGGGTGCATCACCAGTCTCTGTATCTGTCGCTGTTTCCGTAGAGGTCTGCTGAGTCGTCGTAGTGACCTCCGTGACCTCTGTCGAAGTAGGTCTCTCCGTCGTAGTGGATGTCTCGGTGGAGGTAGACGTCTCCACCGCAGTAGACGCCTCCCCGGCAGTAGACGTCTCGGCAGTAGATGTCTCACCCGGGGTAGGGGTCTCATCAGGAGTGGCCGGCTCAGTTGATGTCTCAGTTGTCGTAGTAGCATCGGTGGTTGGAGCGGAGTCAGTCGTGGAAGGTTCCGGGGTCACTGTAGTTTCCGTCGTAGTAGCGTCGCCCGGATCCGTAGTGGTGGTGGTGACGGACTCAGCCTCCGTAGTGACTGAGGTCTCGGCAGTCGTGGTTTCGTTTCCATTTTGGCGTCGTGCCAACTGCACTATCGAGCTCGCCAGCTCCGGGTCAGCGGAGTGAACCGCCTCCAGTGCTGACTTCTCGGAGTCGAAAACGCCATGCTGGTAGGTCTTAGGAAAGTAGGCATGAAGAAACCTATGGAGGGCTTCCGGCGAGGCGGAACCTAGCAGACCGGAGAAACTCAAGTGATCTTGCTCGACGTCAGGCTCATCACACCCGTTTGCTCCAACATCGCGGCACGACTGTCCATCGGAGGAGGCAGCACTAGCCAGGCCCAAAGTTAGGAGCAGGCAGACGGCGAGGGTCAGCAGGATATTCCGAGCTGAGGGCATGTTCTTTGCGAGGCGTCGTCGACGTTGGCGGGCTTGGATGGCGCTTGTATTGTCATCGAGGCTTGTCCGCTTCTCTACACCGTCTGAATAAGCGGACGGGTTGTTGTTATAATATTGTGCCATTTTGGAGGGGATTTCCAAGAGAGGCAAGAAGCGCTGAAATGTTGATAGCAGGCCGGAGCAAACTGACCCAACAGCGTCAGACGCTACTGCAAAGAAGGCTTGGAAGATAGCTAAAGGCGGCGCCAGTTGGAAGACGGAAACGAGAGATCCACAGGCTTATTGCATCATGGTCCGTTGTGCAGAAGCCGGATGCAGCCGCCGAGATAGTGAGGGGGGCTAATGCAACACAAAATCCCCGATCACTTCTGGTCTTCTTATTACTTTATTAGCTGTGTTAAATTAGTGGTGAAGGCAGCGGATTTCCCAGTTCAGTAGAGGGATAGTAAAAATGTATCTACCAGACACCTGGGCAGCCTTGTGGTGCGTGTTCGCTGGGGATATCCCAAGTAATGTAGAATAAAAACACTAGATAGAGGCGTGAGTGAGCGTGAGGGGGTGGCTGGCTGTTTGAGCTGATTGGGCTAAGACTCTAGAAGAAGACGGTGAAACACGCCATGCACTGCCTACTTGGAGTGGCGAATAAATATGGACAGGTATCAGTCAGTGGGAACGGTCGATATAAATATCCATCCCAAAAGCGTCGTGAGAAGCGTCAGCGGAGTCCGAGCTGATTCGATCGATCACGGACCGCTATTATTATATGTACTGTGCGGTGGGAAAACGAAGAAAGGAAGATCCGAGCTAGAAGCCGCAGGCCAGGTATGCCTAGTAGGTAGGCAAGGTGGTTGACAAAAAAGTTGAGTCCACCTCCCACAGCTGTGACACTATCAATTGTTTTGTCAACCACCTTGGGTAGGGTACGTTTTTACTGAATACTTGCTAGCTGGAAATAGCTTCAGCCTCCCTCTTGTAACACTGTGTCTCATACGGTTCGCTGCCCCATTTCTCTATGGGCCTTAAATGTTGCTGCTTCTTCCTGGCACCCACCACAGCGGCTCTAGGATCCGCTAGGCTAGGCATTTCCAAAAGAACAGGGCGTTGAACAAGGATAAGCTGCCATCGTCCACCCCTCGCAAGTGGCTACATTTTCCTTGTCCCCTTGCCGTTAATTGCCTGACGTTCACAGCGGATATATATGCCCTGGATGTTCTTTTCATTATGACGAATAGATTACTACCGGTCGGCAATCGCGTTGATGAAACAGTCTGCCACGGTCCGTCATCATCGTATATGTTATCATTATAAAAGCAGGGAACTCAGTGACCAAATTGCTGGAGATCAACAATCTGCCGTTACCCGGAATCTGGTTGGTCTCCGGCGGAGACGTCTTTTTACTACTTCCGGATGGTTCCCGTAGGCTGAGGAACCCCGTAGGTGACGTAGCTCAAGCTTGAACAAATACGAGTTTTGCCTTTCGTAAGCTCCGTTATCGTTACAATGCAGAGTCTAGATTTCAGGCCGTGCCCGACTCCTTTCTCAAGCATACGAGCCCGCATAACTACGTGTCGCCGCTCTCTTGCTTCTTCTGCTGGCTTGTCAGCTCGTAATTGCATGTGGTTGAATCCATACTACGTATTTACATGTTTTATTTCAAGCCAATTCTTCGGTGAGCACTTACACTACGGAAATAGTTTCCACTTTGTAAGGTCTCTTTGTTCGCAGATACCGAGGAGAGAAGCCAGCAAATTGTCCAATCGCGACGCCGCCGCATCGCAGCATGCCATATCTTTGCACGGGCCAATCCGGTCAACCCCTTGAAGCGGCGTGCATTGCAGCGTTCCTACTGTAATGCATTGCCTATCATTCGGAAAGGCGTGCAGTGTTGATCTACCTTACATATATCTCCGAGTCTTTGTTTCTACGGGGCCCCGCAAGTACCGGCCATTTTATACAAGAACATTCAATCAATGGTATTTGATTATGCAAGATACTGCTAGGTTCAAGCCATATTTTCCAGGCTGAGCCAAATACACAAAAATCATTACACGATACAATTCGCACGATAGATACTATACCCAGTATCTTGGAACAAGATGACTAATCGGTGGTTTTCACGATTTGGTACTTGATTATATAAACCGACTGCTTTCCTTTGTTGACTTGATGGTATGGACGAATCAATCTCGGCCAATCTGCCTAGTATAGCAACGTACATACCTGCGCCAACGAGTGCTGGCAGTTTATTCCCACCAAATGAGAGGATATACTTGTGTCAGAGCCCGCATCTGCATGTCCTTCAATAAGAACCTGGAGGTTATTATAGAGCGACACGTCCCAGAAAAGACAATGTGCTTTTTTAAGAGACAATTTTATATAGGACTGTTTGGTCTGCCAATCCAGTGGGGTTCCATGACGCCGGTTCGTGATACGAGGCGGCGAGGGAGTTGATCTCCAGATTGGTAAGCTAGGGCAGGCACATCAGCATGTCAGCCACAAATCCCAAGCCACACATATCGGTTGTGGAGGAGTTTACGGCTCCCGACCCGGACCTATAAGCGGACTGGTTATCAATTCAACTATGGGCTGATGTAGATACACGAAACAGGACGGTTTAAGTACATACAAAATAAGTTAATGAAGACTTCCAATTCAAATCAGTAGGTACGTATTATGACTTGACTCTAACTCCGAATGCTTAGGTATTTATCAGCAGATAGGCATTTAGTCTAGGTAATCCACATAAGTACCTAGGACATGACTATATCAATCTCTATAGGTAGGATACTGATATAAAAGACAAAACGTATGGTCCTATCCAACAACATGTCTATGTGGTTCGTACTGTCTGCATATGTACTTACTTAGGTAATCGAATATCCCTCAGAAGAGTAGGTACCTACCTACTTAGTATTAAGTATCTACCTAGGTATCTAGTAGGTTGCCAAGAGACAGAGTGAGTATCTTATCTTAGCGTGATGCTTCGAATGTTGAACTGTTATTAATCCGGAAATCACTTTTGAGCAACCCATTAACATGTGACATATGAATGAAGCAGCATCACGAAGCCGCCGCGAAACCACGGCGCTCTTTCGACGGGTAATCCCAATTCAGCTGGTATAGTTCAAGAGTTTTTGCTCGAAGGGACGACAGCATGCGATGAACCACAGTACCGGAGACCCAGTCAATTACGTGACAATTTCGACCTGCATTTCGAGGGATGTCTTCTATATCAACAGGTCGCGATATGCCTAAGGAAGCTTTGGTTTCGAATTCAGACACCTCCATCATCCATGTTAACGGGCAAGCGCACGATGAACTAAGACTCCTATCACGATCGCCCCATCCTTATCATATTCAAGATTCCGACAGGTTCGCCTATAAACCAGAACATGACGGAGACGGAAGTCTATCGCGGACCACCTTCCCCAAGGTCTCGAGGCAACAGACGCCTAGCAGTGGCAGCGGAACGGAAGCAGACGACGAACATTTTCTGAAGGGCCTTCCTGCGCCGAGGCAGCGCTTGCACAAGGGGTTGCGTGGCCGCAATGAGGTGCTCTCTGGCACGTCTACCCCGATGCTCTCCCCGGCCACTATAGAGGAGGAAGGGAGGATAACTTTCTCGGTCCCGAGGAGGGGTTCGTCGAGTAAGGAGTCGCGACGCACCGCCGACGGATCGAGAAGAAGAAAGGAGATCATACGGCGTCTAAGTGAGCTTGTCATCCTCGGTTCTCTTGGAGGCATTGTGCAAGCAAACTACGACACCAAACAAATACTGCGCAAGTGGAATCGAGGTAATGCACCACCCCTGGATTCTTAGTAAGGTTCGCTCCCCGCTAACAAGACTTCAAAGAGCTGCTTATTGCGATCGGTGTAGCGACTATATTGGTATTGCTATATCCCTTGCGACTTGCAGTCTGGAATTTACGACATCGAGGGCTGTCCTTATCGACGATGCCTATAATCATACCAGCAACCTTCGACCCTGCCCCGTTATTATACCCTCCCACCATCACGCTTCTCGTCTCCTCGCTCATAGCGGTTGATAATGAATCGGTCCTTCTTCCGAATATAGTACTCGCCATCTCTTCTCTACCTCCACCCCTAATTCCTGCTGCATCCGCTGACCCGGGATTAAATCCGCTACACTGGGCACTGTCATGCCTACCTTCATTTCTCGCCGAGTTTTCTGGGGTGCTGGTTAACAGATCACCGTCGGCCGCACCTAACTTTACCACTACCATGCTATCGGCTGAAACCATTAGTCTACTCTACCCGTTACATGTGAATCTCTGTCTAACTTTGCACACGCTCACGACGACGAGCCTTCTCCCTGCGGAACTGCAGCTGTTGTCCATTGCCTTGATCAATGTGCTGCTGCTATCCTCCTCGCCACAGGCGGTCATCCTGAAAGCAGGTCTGTGGGTTGGGGGCCTTAATCTCCTCGTTTCCTGTAGTCGGGTCATCTTATGGGGAATTTCGCTAGCCCGCGTGCCCAAATGGCGTTTCAAGCGGGTATTAAGTCCATCCAAGCCAAAGTCGACGTTCCTCTGCAATGCTATGTCTTGGAGGAGGGTCAAACACGACCTGTTCCACGCGCCGCTGGATAGTTCGTCCTGCAGTTCGTGTGAAGCCAAGGATGACCAGCATGGCAGTGACGACCCTGCCAAGAACTTAACTTGCAAGGGAGCGCGGCGTGTAAATACTATCGGCTTCGATGGTGCCGAATCCACTGAGGTCCAGCAACGAGGGTCCCAGGCTATCGATGCAACAAAACACCTCCTGTTCAACTCATCTGATAACAACGTGGCTTCCCTGCTCCAGCGGCGACACACACTTCCTAGCGCCGGAGAGACTCCGCGAAAGTCACTCACTCATACGCCTTCTGGCCGAAGGAAGCGATCGTCTTCCTCTTCGATCCGCGCATTCTTTTCGCTCACCCAGGAGGAGGCAGCACTCCGGAAATGGCTGTATGCTGCATATGTCTACGTCTGTATCGTTGTTGCCTTGTTCGCACCGGTGCCGTTCGTTGGCATCTTGGAGGTGGTAAAGCGTCAAGCGCTCCGTGGCAATGACGCGGTCGGTTGGGCCCTCGGGTATATGTTTGGTGATTTGCCCATTTTCAGATGGCAGGTCGTCAGTCACAATCTTGAGCGATGGATATGCCTCCCCTCAAGGCCAACGTACGAGGAGGCTCAGGAGCCCAACATGGGTTGGATCGAAGACTTGCGGCATTCCTATTTTGGCGAGGCCAATACCCGGCTTCTCATGTGCGCATACTGCATAACGGTTATTGCGGTAGGGCTGACAGTGGTCTTCCGACTATCGCCATTTTACGAGGTAGATACACGCCGGAAAGTCTTCCATTTCATGATGGTCGCCATGTTTCTACCATTGACTTACATTGACCCCGCCTTCGTGGCGCTGGCTCTCGTCATCGTCCTGGTACTCTTCCTCCTCCTCGACCTTCTTCGCGCCAGCCAGCTCCCGCCGCTGTCGAAACCCCTGGCCTCTTTCCTCGCCCCATACGTCGACGGCCGGGACCTCCGAGGCCCCGTCGTGGTCTCGCACATCTTCCTCCTCATCGGATGCGCCATCCCCCTCTGGCTCTCCCTAGGCTCCCTGCCACGGTCGGGGACGGGCTACCTCGCCGGCTGGGAGGTCCCCACGAGGGAGGTCGGCATGGTGTCGGGGGTCGTCTGTGTCGGGCTCGGCGACGCGGCCGCGTCCCTCGTCGGCAGGCGCTACGGCCATCGCAAGTGGCTCTGGGGCGGCGGCAAGAGCCTCGAGGGCAGCCTGGCGTTCGCGCTGGCCGTCTTCGCCGGCTTGTTCACCGCCCACGCGTGGCTGCGTGCCGGCGGCTGGGCGGACGCCGGTTCCGATTACTCCTCCTGGCCCGTGACGCTCGGGAGGACCGGCGCGTGCGCCGGCCTCGCCAGCCTCACAGAGGCTGTGCTCACGGGCGGTAACGACAACGTCATTGTGCCCGTGGCCTTGTGGACTTGCGTTAAGAGTCTTGGCGTTTAAGGTGCCGGAAGAGCAGGCAGTCAGGCAAGCTACATAATGAAGAAGAGGGGGTGGGAGACGGGGTTCTCAAAGAGAACAGAAAGATCTACAGACGGACGCTCATGACACTGTGCATTTCTGCATCGCTAGGCGTTGGGTTGATTATTTTTGAACGGCGGACGGGACCGGCGGTTTTACAGGAATACCCTACTCTGTTCTATTTTCCTGGGATAGATGGATAGAAGTATGAGGAGGTTAGTTGGGTCGTTCGATGGCCCCCGCGGAGAAAAAAGGAACCGGGCATGACGGATATACGTGACGTGTGAAAGGAATGGAATGAAACGGAACGGCATGAAAAGAAGAACACGGCCTTGTATATACCGAAGATCCATCCACCTGTGCTTTGTGGGAATGAGATATGAGCCGTCGGGGAGTTTCTCTATCGCGGGCACGGCATATACGAAAGGAGGTCAGAGGTAGACGGAGAGCGGCGTAAGGCCATCGTCTTCCGCCGAATAAATACCTGCACAGCTGCAGTAGGTAGAAGCAGACGGTTCCGGTGCGCCAACTTAATTATCATTCAGCCTTGAATATGCAGAATCTGGGTTTATTATGTATGACCTCGAGCTATAGTTGGGTAGGCAAAGGTGTCGAGATAGGGACGTACTTGTTTGTATTGCAATACGGCGATCGTCCTTGTCACCACCTTACGTACATATATCTTCCTCTAAGAATTAGGTATTATGCGGGGTTCGTTCGTTTGGTACCAGCGGAGCGCCGGCGGAGGTTCAGCCGCAACTCCACCATTCCAGTAGGCAGAGCGGAGTAACTTGCTCAAGGTCTACTCCGCAGTTGGGGATCCGAAACCTGGCGTTCAATATTCCGAGAGTCAGACAGACGGTGGCTGCGTTGTTCTCCGATCAGGCCCTTATCTTCTTTGTTTTATTGTATATCTGTCTATCCACGGCTTCGCACTTTGTTAGATGTAGGTGGCTCGCTTTACTCTCTGTCAAATTTTTGACAGGATGTGTGCGTATGGGATGTTGTATCGTCCATGTAATGACTCGGAGGGAAATGCGCAGCTCACACCTTGACTCCGTTCTGCATATGGCCCCTATTGATGATTACCGCGACGGCGGCACCCATCAGAAGAAGTCCTCACGAAGTTGAAGAACGTATGTGCAATCTAAGTGACAATATCATTAGCAATGCACGATTCAAAATTTCCTGTACTATTCATATAAAGTATTCGCTTGATAGATCAGCTCCGGTATCGTAGTAGAGTCTAGGGTAATGGGGGATCAGGAATGTCCCATTAGCTTAAAAGACATCCAGTACACGGTCTGGATCGACTTAAACACATATATAGGACGAAGTACTAAGGTTATATACTTCATAGATACATACTGGTTGTAGACCTGCAGTGTCGTGACCGCTATGGTTATAATACGCCTACTGCCCCGTTATAGCAGTAATGAAGTTCTTATTTCGACTAATCCATCAAGATTGTGGCCTAAATGCATGGTCTACAGAGGCACTTTACCTTCCCTATGACGGGGAGGTCGGTGCTAAAAGTTCCCAGTCTCAAAACGCAGGCATTAGCCTCAACAAGCCACAGAGCACCCGTCCGATTTGCAAAAGATGGCTCCGAGTTATCCGAGAACAGGGATATTGGCAGAGAGAAATATAATATAGTTTCATGAAGTCCGGGGGTGGGCACCTAAAGGGTAGGTAACCCCTTTTTTGAGGCTTCTCGTCCCGGATATTCCTGCTTGTTTACAGCAGAGCAGGTACGGATAGATATACGTAACCTGCCAACAGAAATGGGAACCGCGGATTACTAATACGGATTTCGAGCGGGCTCTGGGGAATTCCGACTTGTAAGCACATCTATCTCCACCCGCCTTGCTGTCTCTGCACAGCCTCATCCGGCAAGAGAGTGTTCCTTTGGGTCATAAGGAATACGAATACGCAAGCACAAGGTCTTTTGAGTGTCTTGTCCCTCAGCCCTACCTGGTGCCCTGCGGAATGAAAACATCCATGTCACGTACCAGCCAGTGCAAGAAACTGGCCAACTGAAAGAAATTCCGCAGTCGCCTAACCATGTGGAGAGATACTGCCCCGAGGATGTTGGACTTGCCCTACGTAGCAGCCAAAATGATTTCTAGTACATGTGCCTGACTCACCATCGTGATTAGGCATCATTACTGACCAACCACCGTCGACTTTGCCCAGCATCTGCCCCAATCAATCAGTAAGCCCTCCGCTTCAGCGCTCCGGCTTCCTCCCCTGACGTTACCTGTCCTGTTCATTCCAGGCATCAGTTGTGTTACCCACAATCACGTGAGATTCCGCCTTTGATCAATGCGATAGAAGCCTCTACTGTTCGGGATCAAGAGTGCCAGTCAGGTCTCTTATCTCTGTCGCGTTTTACTGAAATAGTTCTGAATCTGTTCACAAGCCCTTGTTAATGAAGCTTATTTCCCCGTGTTCTATGGGACGTTGACTGCCCCATGTGCCATACGCATGGAAATGTCGCTCACCACGTCAGCTAGAGCCCCACGCATTCTGTAAGCGCGAAGTCCCTGCTACGTAAAGCTTCTGAGCCGTCTAACACGCATCGACATCAGAGCCTGTGTCTTATGCCAGACTAGGAAAGTAAAGTGTGACCGCCGGAGTCCTTGTTCCAATTGTGTCAAGGTCAGTCCGTCAGTTGACAAGGCAAATCGATTCATCCAACTTGCGTCCGCTCAATTAACCCGACCTTTAGGCAAAGGTCTCGTGTGTGCCGAGCACACCCGCCCCTGCTCGGAAGAGGAGGCGGCCGAACCAGGACCTGCAGCAGCGGCTGGCAAGATGTGAAGAGCTGTTGTCAGAGTATGCCACCGCAAAACAGCCAGACACCGTTGATGATTCTCAGAGTCTGGGGGATGCCTGGAAACCCCAGGGCAAGCTGGTCGCTGACCAGAGCGGCGGTGTGAAGTTCATGGATAGCCTCCTCTGGTCGAGCATTCACGATGAAGTGAGTTCATTCAGAACCAAGTCCAAGTCTTGTTCCGCTTTACCATAATTTGTGTTAGTTTGCTTGCCTCACTTTTTCCCATCAGCCTATGCATATATTGTCTTCATTCGTCTAACGATTCTCTTTAGCTTCATGCTATGCGCCAAATCCTGGATGGTGACGACAAGGATGACGAGTGTAGCATGCGTGCGGAGAGTCTTTCGCCGGGTCACGATGCCGGCCTGTTATTACACAGCGAGTCTTCCCTCGACTTAAAGGAACTCCACCCACCATCAGCACATGTATTCTTTCTGTGGCAGAAGTTCCTCGACCGGGTTAATCCGATAACCAAGGTCATACACGTCCCTACCCTACAGCCCATGGTTGCCGAGGCCGCGGCCAACATAGACTCGGTGCCCAAAAACGTTGAAGCGCTTCTCTTCTCCATCTACACCACGGCTGCCGTCTCGTTAAGCGACGAAGAATGTATGATATTCCTTGGTTATCCGAGGAAAGAAGCCGTAGAGCGCTTCTCCAGGGGAGTGCGTGTAGCCCTAACACGCATTGACATTCTGAAGCATTACGACTTAGTAATATTGCAAACTTTGGTCCTGTATATGGTATGCTGGCTGGATCCTTAACGTCATTGGTGGTGACGACTGACAGCTTATCAGACTTCCCTTTTTGGCCGCTATGACCGCCACGCTGCCTGGATCCTCAATGGGGTCATTGTTAGGATGGCACAGAAGATGGGACTTCACAGGGATGGGGAGTCTCTTGGGGTACCACCATTCGATGCCGAGATGCGAAGACGTGTATGGTGGCAGATCATAATGCTCGATACATTTTATGCATTAATGTCGGGCCTCGGCCAGTCTCTACTCCCGCGGAATTGGAACACCGGAGTGCCGCACAATATCAACGACGCCGATTTATACCCCTCAATGGCCTCGATCGAGTCAAGGGAGGGGCCCACGGATATGATTTTCGTCCTGATGCAATACCAGGTCAGCAAGCTCGTTGTTCAAGTCCCTACCCTGGAGCTAGTTATCCTGCAGAATGAGTTGGCAACTCCCGAGGGGCCCAACCCTGTCGAACTTGCAAAGGCCCGTAAGCGCATTGAGGAATTGAATGACTCACTGGACAAGATGCTCGAGAAGTGGTGTGACCTTTCGATGGGTCCTATTCATCAACTGGCGATGGATATGAAGCCGATATTGCTCGGCAAATTGCGGGAGATCATCGAGCCCCCCAGGAACCAACCGGAATGGGGGACGGAAATCCAGACACCCAAAGACAACGTCTTCAAGATCGCAATCACTGCGGGCGAACACAGTCTGCGCATGGTTAATGTAGCCCAGAGGACGGGCCAGTTTATCTGGTTTGGTAAGCTGCAACTGCTTGGCCAACTTGGGGTCCTCGCTAATGTCTCGAAAAGTCTTGACACATTTCCAGATCGAGTTGTTCATCTTCATGCTGGGGCAGCTAAGTACCCGCACTTCTGGCCAGCTTGTCGAGAGAGCGTGGGACGTCGCCGAAAAAATTTACACCACATACCAGGACCTGTTTGACTTGTCCATCAAGCCACATCTGATCCTAGCAGCCCACGTAATGAAGGCCTGGAAGGTGCGAGAGAAGGTATTGGGGGAGAGGAACCGATCGTCTCCGCAGCCGCCCGCCTATATTGTCAGATTAGACGGTCAACTCGCAGCATACGAGTCCAAACACCACACGCCATTGAGTGATACACCCGTTCTAAACGGCCTGCGCCTAGATTCAAGCAAGGGTTCGGCAGGCACGCCGGTACCGGATATGACACCGTGGGACCAGATGCTAGGATTCATCGATGCCGGAGCGATCGATTGGGATGCGTTGCCGAGCACCCTCATGGTTGACACTCAGTCGCAGGTGCCATTCGCGGGCTTCACGCAGCCTTTTGGGAGTTACGCCGACGGCGGTGACTGGATGTAGAGTCACCCGGCCCTGGGGGCTTGCAAGAAGAATATCGTTGCCCTTGCCATGTAATTGTACAATATGATGCAATGATTGAAGGCCGTACCCTCGGGTAATAACTAGCACGTTTTTTCATCGGAGATGTCCTCTCAATTTTATATATAACATATACCGCTCATGCCGGTCCATAGCGATGAATGACAGCGCCATATGGACGACGGCCTGTTTCCACGCATCTGAAATGTCATCGCAGGATTGTGCTGCTTCCTGTCATTAAGGGTTCTTGGGGCTTGCCTCACATTACCGTCCGGCGAGTTAGCGAAAGAACCTCGCCACAGTATCCATCGATGGCGGAAGAAATCCAGAGCACCACCCATGGCAGCAATCTCCTGTCGTAATCCTACAGCTTGATCGACGGCCGCCCGCTCTCGCCGCCCTCGCGAGCAAGTAAATGCTAGGTGACGCAACTTCAAATACCCTCAGATAGAACTCCAGCGCTGTTGGTTACATGTTGCCTATTATGTGGCTCTCTGTACCATTGCCGGAACGATCTGTTGTACGGTCATGGCCAAGGGGTAAAGAAAGGGGTAGAGAGCAAAAGGGGTACTGTCATAAAAGAAATGTCGTATACTATATCAGAACAGTTTAATTAGAACCACGAGGTGGTGCGACATCATCCTACCTCGTTTTAAACAGCACAATACATCCCATGTGTGTATATAAGCATTACATTTTGTAAACGACTCCCCTCAAGTTTAGTAGTCAGAACCAACTCCCCAGGACTATCTAGTTCCTCTCTATGGTGGGTGAGAGCTCCCCATACTGCTACTACAAAGGCCTACTACTCATTGTGCAAGCCTATAGGGTTTGGCGGCATAAAAACGTCTTTAGACTTCATTCAGCCTATTGACATCGGAGACGAGATCCGTATCAAAAAGCGGTCGAGGGAAGAACCTAGCCATAGTTAAGATACATCCATCGCCATAGGCTACAGCGTTTGCATCTTAGAAATTTGAACCTCCTACCTTACGCAGGGCTCCAAGCGACAAAGAAGCACTCCGGAAGCAGTCGTGTTCACCACTACACCAGAGACAAAGGCGAAACGGAACCCAAGTGAACTGAAATCTTCGCGTATACTAGATGATGCATACGCATTCTTCCCAGTTCCATACCTGAGAGAAATACTTACCAGTCATAAGTCCTCTAGTCCCAACTCAAACTTCGCTCTATCCACCAGCCACAGACCACCGCTGAGGCACACACACACACACAAACACACATATACCCCCAATACCGCCCCTATCCAACCTGAACAATACGCTCCGAAGGTTCCTCAGCGACAACTTACCGCAACGCGATGGACATCAGAGCGGAATCCGACGAAGGGTCGGGTACCAACATCCAGGGCATCAGCACGGGCGTTCTGTTCGCGGGTATCGCGGGCTCCGTCATCCTCGTCGTCATTCTGGGCTGTCTTGGGAACAAGCGATGCAGGAAGAAGCGGTCCGCAGACAAACACGTCGAACATGGCAGCTGATGTAAGACGGGTGGGCGGTGGAGAGCTTGAACTTTTAGTGGGGCGGCTCCGGTTGGGGGTATTGGGGCTCGGATGCACCCGCGCGCCTGGGAACACAATGGATGGAAAGGTCCATTGGCATCATTTTCCGGGTTCCTGAAAACATACCATGGACACAAGAAAGAATTTGGAGGGATAAGAGCGGTAATAAGGCTTCACGAGGCATGTTGGATCATGCCTGGAAAGGGTCGGGCCGGGTCCTTCTCGGTCGTCACACTCGGTTGTGCGAGTCATTTCACGGGAATTGCGATCTTCATCATGCAGAATCGTGTAAATTTGGGACCTCGAGCATACTGAATCTGAGCTACACATGCGAGTCAAAACTAATGCACTCAAATCGGAGACATTCTGGGGAGAGACATTTCCTTCATCGTCATTTGTCTCAATCAAAAAGTCAACTTAACACTATATTTGATACCACACTAACTACACAGCTACTCAAAGGTGCCAAAGCGCCACGACGTTCCTTATCCCTAGCGCATACGCGGTCTTCGCGCCTGTGTTCCTTGTTCATCACCTTCTTGGCAGACAACAGCATTGTCTGTCTATGCACCTACAACCAAGGAAGCACTTCTCTCGGCCTCGATTGAAAGAACCGCCCAGAATCGCAGTCTCACGACAAGGCAAAAAAACAAAAAAAACAAAAACGGAAAAGCGAATCACAACCCACGACCTAGAACACTCCCTTTCTTCTCGGACCCGCCTCCTATATAGCCCGCCCAACGCGCAGTCCGCGCGACGATCATCGAAGACCCCACGTTTCTACTGCTCCTTCCGCCCTTCTCTATTCATATCTTTTCACCTTGCCTTTCACCACCTCCTGTTGACCTCGCCAGGGCAGGAACCTTAGCGACCGCAGCAGCAGCAGAAAGAAAGCCCCCGACATTCTTCCCGAACATCTTCAACGTTTCCCTCGTTTCACATCTACATACTTTGAACATAACCATTGACTGGATCACGTTCGTTCGCCAACTTATTATTACCACTTTCCGCAAACTTCTTACGACGAGCGACTTTTTACCTTGCTTCTTTCGACAGCAGTCACCACCACCACCCTAAAAAAAGGTTGAAAACACCAACAACCCACACTCACAAAGTAGCGAAGGGGAAGAAAAACGAATAAGAAAATGGGAGCGGAAGCGGCAATCGCAGCAGAGGGAGAAGGAAGAAGCCTCTACGACGACGGCAGCAACTGGACCGCCCTGTATGTCCTCGTGCTCCTGGTCCCCTTCGTCGCCGTGGCGTCGATGCTGTACTCGAACTGGTCGGATCGGCGGCCGCAGTCGCCGAAGGCGAAGCCCGGCGGTGGGGCCGCCGAGGACGTCGAGAGCGCTGCCGCCGTGCGCGCCGTCTACCAGCGCAACCACTGGTTCCCCTGGCGGGAGGCGTCCGAAGACCGCCGCGGTCGCGGCCGCGAGCGCGCCCCTCCGGCACCGAAACCGGCACCACAAGCACCACAAGCACAGGCGCGAACGGCGGTTGTCCCCGCCACGTTCGCCAGTAGCGGCGGTGGCCCGGTCCGGGATGCGCCTCGGTCGATGCCGGTGCCGATGGCCATGCCGAGCGCGCACCCGAGCCGTCCGGAAGAGGAGACGAGGAGCCGGCCGGCGGACCCGTACGACGACAACGGGGCCTACGGGTACGGCGGAAGAAACGGAAACGGATACGGGTCCGAGGAGGCGGTCGCGGGGCGGGGACGTCGAGACTTCCAGAACGTGCCGTTCTAAACTTTCCTGGACGGTCTGCCCATCCGGCAGATTGTCTACGAACTTATCTACCTAATCTCGTAGGGGCGTAATAGGGAATTCACCTGAAAAATACTCGCAGCTAAGAGTTACCCAGGCAAATGAGCAACAATCGAGAAGCACCCCGAATTCCATTCTTATGTCGTGTCTTTTGTCGTCCGTTCTGTGTCCCTTCTGATGGTCCGATTCTTCGATCCGATTCCGGGAGAGCCGTACTGTAGGAAATGGTGGCATAATGAACAAGATAAACATTGAGAATAATGTATGCGAAGAGAATGTTGGATACCAACCAAATCATGGAGCGTGGGGTTGTCGTCGTTGAAGTACACTCAGCCTCGACAGATAAGTACATATTGTGCATGTGAGAGCGAGCCACCGGCTGATGACTAAGTTATGTAACCAAGGCCGGACCCCCTTATTATATAATCCCTTACACTCGATAATGACCGTACACTCCCCGGTACTTGAGTCGAACCGACAAAATCACGCTGGCGAGTATATATATATATATATATATATATATATATATATACTACAGAGGATGACTAGGACGAAGGCACGTGGTCTCTGAGACAAGCGCCAGTGCCCGCCTGTCACTTTTCCCCCTTCAGCAAGGACTGACGGACCGCTCTGCCTTATCGAATGTTGGACATCTCGCCCGCCCCTCAGAGAGAGTGGGACGGTCTAAAGCGGATCTAAAGCTAGTTTCATTGAGTAGTCAAGAATGCAAGATAACCGATCCCCGCCCCGAAGCGGGGAAAAGCATACATAACTACTAACACGGCACAGTTGAGGATGGGAACAAGAAGATACATCGGCTGGTGCCGTATTGTGCGGCTCCGACTCTTGACAAGAGCGGCTGTTCTCTCTATTGATCCTGTGTTCTCTCGAGACATCAACAACATCCCCAGCAATCAGCTGAGACGTCTATGCCTGGCGATTCCTCTGGCGCAACCATTATGATTCCAACGCTGGGTAGTAACTGGGCAAGAGTCTTCCTGGTTTTGACATACAGGGTTTTCCGAAACAAATCAAGCGCATTAGCATGCACGTACTCCTAGAACGCCTTCCCAATTCGTCGTCTAGTAAAAGAATAAAGCGCCGGTTTTGCCATGAGCTGGTCGTGAAGAAGAAACGAGTATATACAGTTGGTCCGAACTCCTATGGAACAGCTGAGGGTATCGATGGCGTCCGTGGAGAAAATACAACAAAGTCAGTGCGCGGCGAGTAATCCATGGCGCACCACGTGATGGGATACATAATGTATGGTCTTAGGGCGAAGTAGCGGTTGTGGTTTTTCCTGTTGACCCAACACCGAAGTAGAGTGTTCAGCGGCTTTTAGCTGTTTGGTTGCCAGATGCTCGCTCCTAGGGGCTTGCTAACGCCAAAACCGACGCCGATAGCAATGGCGACAACTAATATGATGATGGTGACCTTGATAGCGATTCTCGTTCGTCTATTAAGGCGGGCAAAAGGCTGGCACGACCTGTTGTTGATCTTTGCGGCACGGGCCTTCCGTTTCCAATGATCCTGTCCAGGCCATACGGTGCAGTTGGGGTCGTGGACGTTCGCTGTCGACCGCCGATTTAGCCGGTCCGACGAGTGCTGTGTCGTCATGGCCTCGATATCGGTCTCATAGGGGGTGCCATGGTGTACAGTCGCGGGAGGAGACACGCTTGAGACACGCTGGAGTTCTATGTTGACGGGGAGGTTTTTCTCGTCGGCCGTCGATGTTGTGGAGGGCGTGATAGAGGGGAAAGACTCAGTAGCAGGCGCGAAGCCGGGCTGAGTAGGCTTCAATGCCTTGTCCTCGAGAGGATCTGAAGCCATGGCGATACTTGGACGGCGCGGATAAGTAGAACAAGGGTGGGCGGTAATATATAACGCGCGGTCTTGTGGTGTCGTCCCCGATGGAGGTGATGGCAACCCAAGGAAGCTCGCAGGTCTAGAAGAAAGTTAGCATCGGAAACCTTGTCGCGGCAACGAAACGAAAACCTAAACGGACGAGCAGGTATGGTATGGGGTACCTGTCACTTCAACTTACCCCAACGGAAACCTGGAAGGAGTCAAGCTGCCCAAATGGCCGATTAGGCCAGCAGCTTATACAGCGATCAACAATACCAGTGAATGGTCCCTGCTCTAAGCTTTGTCCAGGTGGTTCTCGGAGGTGACGATGGTCGAACGCATCCAACAAAAGCGTGGGTTAAGGCGGGAATTAACCTTCTTCTCTTCAATACATCTGGCGGCCGCGAGGAGATTTACTGTTAAGGAGCGATTCCTGGGCTCAAAAGGCAATTGTTGACTCCGACGAACGCCAATGAATGCAATTGATTGACCAAACCTGACGAGAAGGAGTGAATGGATGGCCGTGAATCAAGGTCAGGTCCAAGACACAAGAGACCCCTTAGGACAGACAAGGTATTATGGTAGTAGTTGTATCCGGGGGTGTTGTGTATTAAAGCAGGTGTAGGTAGGTACCTACAGGCTATAGCTTGTAGGGGAAAAGACGATGAATGAATGCGGAATAGTGATACTGTAGTCTGCCGTAGAGGGTGGGCAGACGATTCGATTAGCGTACAACCAATTCAAGTTGGTCCACAACATGGGGGAACGAGTGGATTCATGAATTTAGGAGAAAACCGTAGCCAGATGTTTGAATGCGAAGTACGAGTGGATGTTTGTATGTATTGATGAATTATTAGTACGAAGGATGTGGGCGAAATCCAAGACGCATTGAGTACTCATACGCATGCACAAAAAAGAATGATAAAACCCCCCATCTAGACTAAATGCTCGGGGTGGCTTGCCAACTCTTTTCTTCGCTCTGGGCTGTTCTGGCTTTTGATCGTCCGGTCTTTCATTCGTTCCTTGCATGTCGTGTTCCCCGACCTGGACATGATTCGAGCCGCTCCAGACGTCACGATAATGCGAACTGTGGCTGTTGATCTGCTGTCCCTTTTGTTGAAATCCCCTGCTGATACGACATCCATACTAGCCCTGGCAGGTTCCCCGCTTAATTGTATCCTACGATTGGCCCTATAGACCTCGCTTGTTTGGGGTGTTCAGGGTCTAATGCATATAAAACGAGTTTCCCCGAGAGCAATTGAGTCCGCTTGATATTCATATTCCTAAGGGGGTTAGGGTGATTCAGGAGAATTGGAAGAACCATCAATTGAGCGACTAGAATAGCTGCTTTGCCTTTGAGCAGGCACTTCGGGGGCGCTCGAGTTCGAATAAACGATGCGGATCGCTCATGAAGTCTAGAGAACTTAGACAGCTTGAGCAGTGCTTAACACGTGTGCGGATCAGGGGAATGTATCGCGCTTTGTCCGCATCTACTAGCGTCCCTATCTTGCGCCGAACTTTGAACTTACTATACTAGGTAGGTACCTACATTAGCCTCTCTGCTAGGTAGGCCCCGTCTACTGAATTCCCCAAGCAAGGGGCCTGGCAACTCTACTATGTAATAGACCGCCATGCCAAAAACATATGCCGGTTCCCATCTAGTGGCGTCTAGAGCATGTGAAGAGTCCCCTAACCACCACTAAGGTAAGAAGCCGAGAAGAACGTCCAACCGTGCTAACTCGATTAGGGCATAGACACTGAACTAATTCTGCATACTTAGTATACGAATGTCTCTCGCACTGACCCGAACCATTAGTCTAATAATGAAAGTTTGCCCAGCTCAAGGGACAGCCTTGGATGCAACGCTGCAGTTGGACACACGCGCGCCGGGAGACGGCCGCAATTGGAGTCTTGGGTCCTGTCAGCAGCATCCGCCAGTATTACGAAGATACTGCGCCATCTTCTTCAGTGCGTATGCCGCTACGTATGCTTCCTTTCGCGGAGACCTAACCATTTCCCGTGTCTCCTTATTTTGCCGGTCTGCCGGCTCCACTGAGCCCATAAGGTTCCCTCCATACGGGAGACTAGGGCGCTGCTTGTGTATTTTCCCATTGGCGCAAACCTACTACCTCCACGATGGCTTCACCTCCATGCAGAGACCCCTAAGACCATAACCAGATGCGCGTCTAGCTGCAGGGTAACCCAACGTGGCGAAGTTCCAACCGACTGGGGAGCTCTGAGGCAAACTCTTTCTATCAAGCTTGGTAACAAACCCCCCTTCTTACCTTACTTGTCTTGCGTATACTATTCGCCTCAATTCGTTCTACACTTTTGGCATCTTTACGAAAGATATGAATTCTGCTCGTCGTTTATGGTGTTTAAATGCGACTGAAATCGTGTGATATATGAGCGATCATCGTCGGTCGCCGTCGTCGAGTGACAATCAGTCAAGAACCCGCCAAGCACTAGCCGGTCTTTGCACGGGCTGGGCTGTCTGGTAAGAGTTAAAGGGTGTTCAGTCAGCGGCATGTTCCGCAATTGGGGGGGGGGCTTTTAGGGGCATCACGATTGAACAGTAATTACCTAATGAGCCTACAAATGCAACCCATCTCGAGATGTGTGGATATATCTTGCCAAATGCCAGAGTCAGCGTAGCATCAGTTAAGACAGGCCAGCTCCAATATTCATCAATGTTTGGGGAATATATTGGTTGGGTATCGGCCGCCACTCTCAATCTTCGTTAGTACCTATCGCATCAATGTCGCGAGCACTATGTACTATGTAATGCTGCGCCCTCTTCTTCCATTGGCAGACGATCCAACGTTTGGCGCCGGCTTGCCGGCATGTTGCATTCGAGCTCCAAACCATGGCCGGGACCCTCGTCCAGAACCGGGCATCGGCCGGGGCTAGTGATGCAATGTGGGATGCAAATCATCCAAGGAGGCAAATCCTGTTGGATGCAGTCACCAGATAAGGAGCTCGAGGAACTCTCGCACCGGCTTCTACGTGCTACTACTGCTGCAACGGTTCCCTTCTTCCTTAACTCAGCCTCACAAGCCTTCTCGAGCGATTTGATTTGCCGGCTACAACAATGAGTGATGACGAAGGCAAGCGATCGTGATATCCAACGAAATGACGCACCGCAAATCATCACGGTTCTCTGCTCGCCGGCACGAGGTTCAAGATGAATTCTGGGGATCCGGCGACGGCGGGGTTCTTCCGCTGCCCCAAGGCCCCCTTTTTCCCAAAGGAAAAGGAAAAAGTCCTGGTTTGTTAGCGGGTCGACCGAACGATGCACCCCAGTCGATCAACCCCTATGACATGGCAACAGGTCACAGAACGGCTCCCCCGAAGAGCCCTTCCAATGCTAAACGTTAGCGCTAAGCTACTGGCTCCAGAGTCAATATTGTTTTGTGGCTCGTTCTCTGAGCCAAGTTGCTTGAGGCGTTGTACCACATAGATGTGGCTGATGAGGATCGCCAAGGCACCCATCGTACGACCTTGATCGAGAAATGCACCCTGCACCTACACCACCTTAGGTAATGGTTTCGCGTCTGACAAACCTCGTATCACTCAATTCTGCTGATCTCGAACATGTTTCACTGTGTTACCTGAGATCGCCATTGCAATCTCCATGCATCCAAAACCACTAAACGATGGTCCTAGCAATTGCTAGATGGCAGGATGGCTTGCTTTGACGGTGGGTTCATCAGATGGTATTCGTCTGATGACTAGGCCACCGCAGCATCGTGCCATCCCGATCACGTCCGCATGAATTTCCGCGTGAGCAGGACGCTTTCGCTGCTGACATCTCATGTCCCTGCACAATGTCAGTCGGCGCACAGAGCTAGATTTGTCCTACAACTCGACATATCCGGCAGGACTTGGCGGGGAGATGGATAGATGAGCAGAGGTGCTCGATAGAAGTTAAACGAGACCCGGAGCCGCGATTACGCAGAGCTGGTCATAGTCTGTGCACGCACACAATCGATATCTGGCCCCGGTTCCCTGTTCAATGTTTGTCCATTGCGAGACATACTAGCATCCGATGGCAGAGGACCGGCAGGTAGGGGTCCTTCTCACTCGCGGTGAGCGGCCTGGCAAGACTGCATAATGCATGCGTGAACGCAGAGGCCAGTCTGCCATAGGGGTGCGAATCCGGTCGTCTCTCTCTGTTTGCAAGAATTAGACGAACTCGCTTGGCCACTTCCGCTGCGCGCGGGCAACAAACCCTGCTTTCCTTCGATTGCTACGATCTTATTCCTCCCAGTTGACGGGAAAAGACGCAGTACTTCGCCCTGGGCCGTATCGATACAGATTGGTAGCAAGCCCGTGAGATGCGGCGAGACTGACAGCATATGTAGTCTGCCGTTCAGTCCCATGCAGGTAGCCCTTACATATGTCTGGGTGAGGTTGTCCTTATAGGGTAGTTTCAGACTAATACTTGCCTCACTTGCAAATAGAAACCTCTTGAAATTTGACCCGGCCGTATAGCTAGGTGGACAGTCTATTTCTACCACTACTCCCAGTGAGTGGCCGCTATGGCTACTTACTCTTTCCTATTCTTTTATTTCCTGGCCCTTTTCATCACCGTCCGGACTCGACCATTTCCCCTTCGTCTGTAGGTTACGCAACGCCGCTTGCTTCGGGGTATACCTGTTTGAGACATCGCTCTGACCTCGTACTCCGTATTCATATTGTCATCCGCGATGAAGTTTAGCACCATCATCGCCACCTTGGGCGCTTTCGACATGACTGACGCGCATCCACCGCAGAACCTTGGAGCGGAAGACGTAGATCTTGCTAGTTTGGGATCTATGCATGCTCTGCAGAAGCGGGACGCTTATACTTGCTATGGTGTACGGATCTCCCCTGCCACCGCATAGTTCCCGTGTCCCTCCATCTCCCCTCCCCCCCTCTCGCCCGAATCTCGGGAGAGCCTCGCTGACCGGCTTTGCTTCCCCCTTTCAGTCATCCAACGCCACCGTCTCCGACTGCGAGAGGGTCATCGCCACGATCCGGGCCCACGGCGAGGAGGTCTTCTCGCTGCGCTCGGGCCTCTGCCTCGTGTGGAGCGAGGGCAGCTGCGGCGTGCGCTTCTGCGCCGTCCGCTATGTCCGCTACCCCCTCAACCGCACCGCCTCCTGGGTCGCCGACTACCTGACCTCCCCGCTGCTCGAGAACTGCGTCGGCGCCGGCGCCAACGGCATCATGGGCGACAGCCACAACATCAACAGCCAGATCGGCACGTATCGGCTGTCGATCGCGGAGTACTTCGGCGATGACTGAGGAATGGTCAGCCGGTCAGGGGAGGGGAAGAACGCCCCGGAGGGGACATGCGATAGTTGACCCTGATAGGTACAGGATCTGAAATGGTGCGGTTCTCTTTGTGCAGGGGCCATCTGCTTCTGGTTGTTAGTGCGCGTGACATTCTGGGGGGAATGTGGTACTGGTGAAGTTTTTGCGGGAATAAAGGGATGGCTGGTCAAAAGAAGCATACATACCACTTGTATCCTAATGGCAGGCGTGGTAGTTAATGCGTCTAACATAATTCGATATCTCGCTGAAAACGCCAGGCGAATCGGATATTTATGATGATCTATACAGCAAAAGCCCAACTGATGCTTCGATGAACGCAGATCCATTCCCGCTCATCCGCTCGTTAAAACGGTTCGAATCCTTCCACCAAGTCGCAAATTTAGGGGATTGTCGTTGTCGGTTCAGAATCGAGCATGCTGTGCTGGATTCGGTTGGAGTCACGAAACTAAGAAGACCTTGACACAACATGTCTTTAGCCTTCTCGTTTCTACAAACACCGAACTAGCCAACACTGATATCGGGTGTAAGGTCACTGTGGTACGCCGAAGGTGGTGCGAAGGTACTATAGACACTTCAAGGTCATCCCATCCATGTGTGGTCTCCATAGAGCGGATTCCTCGTTTCGGATGGAGTCTGTGACAGACCTTGGCCACTCTTTGCGACGAATGCGGCACCGCCATGATATAGAGTTATCAGTTACTTTCTTATGATTCTTATATAAAGAATAGAGATGAAGATATAGGATATGTTCGCAACTAGGAGCTCGGAGACTCGCCGAACTATACTAGCTTTTCGCCAAGTAAAAGAATTTAAGCCGCCAAATCTATGAACCGCCTTTATGTTGACTTGGACATTAAAACTTAACATTTGTCAAGGCTTCGTGGGGGCAACAACTTATAAGCTGTACCAGTAGAGCAGGTCTACGCTTCTCCGAGGTAAGTGACTATTGTTCATCTAACCTCATCCTAACCGCACCTATGCAAGTGAAGGCTTCACACCGTAACCCGGCATACAGTAAACCTATACCTCCATCAAGTAAGAGGCACCACTGTATTTCCGATATAAAGATAACCGAAGCAAGACCCGAATGGGATTTGACGCCAGTGACAATAAAGTTAGATACAATCCTCCCCGAGTGTCTCCCGTAGAGAGAAGGGGAGGTTGGAGAAATACGAAGAATTGCGGATGGAATAGAGAGGGTACTAGGTCTTGATTCCAGAGACGAGGCTGTGCATGTTGACTAACAAGGGCGTCCGTATTAGGTAGAGAAAGAGCCTCGAAGATGGAAATGTCGTTAGGTAGTTTGGTAAGCGCAATTCCTTGTACCGCCCTTCGTTTTATATATACTAAGACCAGATGGACTGATGCAACGTCCGCTGAATCTGCTGCAAGTGTCAGCAATAAACCAATGCCAACGGTGAACAACGGCATAATTGCAACTTTCAGTGAGGATTATGTGCGGGAGACATTTACATAGGCATTGGAGTTTTGCTTTAACTCTTGATGATAACGGTATTCGAGTTACTCGGTGGCAGAAGACACGGCCAGCCTGCGCCGTCAAGGGGTCTACAGACACGGCAACTATAGATATATATATATATATATATATACCGTATCCTTACCGGTAGAAGTTTCCGTTGGCGGAAGACAAGGTTATTAAGAGATAGGAGTTGCAGGCTTGATAGTTTACAAGTACTAGGTAGCTTGACGTATAGTACACGTAGGTACTGTACTTAGTAGCCCCACCGCCGTCATAGGGGGTTTACTAGGAGCTACCAATTACCTTTAGGTACCTACTACTGTACAACTATTGCTCGACACCTCCTAAACAACATATCGCAAAGGCACATACGAACTCGGCGCATCTACCGCAGTCTTCTCTCCAGTCCCAAACCGCAAACCCGACCCAGACGCACCGAAAGCGCCTCAAACTCGAACCATGGTGCGTCCATCCCTGCCCCCCCTCCCTTTTGCCTTCCTTTCCCGCCACCGACTCCCAAGACTGAAGACGTTTGCTGACCCGCATCGTCGAACCGCAGAGCAAGGACAGCAGCTACACGTACGTGCACATGCAGCGGTCGCGGGACGCGGACCTGTTCGAGGACTTCTGCAAGGACCGGCTGCCGGACGACGACATCTACGTGCCGCCGCACCACCAGCCCATCAACCCGGAGGACGAGGACGATGTGGTCCCCGACCAGCACGCCGCCTTCGGCATCCAGAAGGCCACGCAGCGCGCCCGCGAGCCCGCCTGGAGGGACCTCGGGCTCGCCGACCTCATGCGCAAGGGGCCCGGCGCCGTCAGGGCCTCGGCGGGCGCGGGCGCCGGTAGTAGTGCTGGCGTGGGCGCGGCCGCGAGGAAGATGGCGGGTGGGTACCAGGGGCTGCCGCGGTGAGGGAGGATTCCGGATGGGACGGGGGATTTGCTAAGCGGTGGCGACGGGGATTGAGGGAAGGCAATCATATGATATCCGCTGCTGGAATTTGGCGTTGTACGCACGAGCACGGCGTTTGGTACGGGTTCACGGGTCATCATGACGATCAATCGAAATCGATTATACTTTTTGTATGCCGTGCTTGCAAGACGCCGGTAATGCGCCCTCGAAACAGACCCCTTACTTTCACCAGTACTCCGTTCGCCTGTCCCATTCATCCCTCCCTTCGTAGCCCAACGCCATGAAATGCCACCACCCATATCTCAAGCTGATCTTTCCCCGCCTGCTTATACTCTCTTCCCGACCGGGGAATCGCGACCGATCAGCCCTTCCCAAGGAAGCCCTCGCGCTCCATGACCTCGGGCGCGAACTTGACGAGGAAGACGGTGCGGCCGGGCCACATCTCGCCCTCGTCCTGGCGGCCGACGGTGTGGGCGGTGACACGGGCGGGGAAGGCGGAGCCGTCGCAGACGCCCTCGACGATGCCGGCGACGAAGGCGGCGCAGTTGAGCTGGCTCATCTCGCGGGGCACGCTGACGTAGCGGTTGACGAGCGGCTCGTTGTCGATGATCATGTACTCGTCGGGCTTGGCAGGGTCGCTGCTCTTCTCGAGCCCGTCGGCCGCCCGCCCGAACAGGTGCGTCCACACGCCGATCTTGATGAAGTGCAGCAGCGCGATAATGGTCAGCGGCCGCGTCTGCGTCCGCGCCGGCTCCCGGTACAGCAGCAGGTCCAGGAGCTTGACGCCGATAGGGTGGCCTTGCGTGTTGAGCCTGTTGCGTTTGCGTCGCGCGCTTGTTAGTCCAGCCTCTCGCTCGGGTGCTGCGCAGCGCATAGAGGGGAGAGGACTCACCCCTTCTCCAGGTCTTGTATGCTCTGTATTCCCTTCCGCGAGTAGTTCACCATCTCGGAGAACAGGAATGCGAAACTTGCGCCGCTGAGCTCGGCGGCCTTGGTCCGATTTAACGGTCTGTGGTATATGGTCTTGCCATTGGAGGGATAGCGTAGGGCGGGCTGTTCTTTGCTGCGGCCCTTGTTGGGCTGTATGTTGGACATACTATCGAGGAATAGCCTATCGTCTATCGTGTGCCTAGGTAGGAGGAGGCTCGAGGGCTGGCAGGG